>JAJPUD010000643.1:235059-343787 GCA_023553655.1 Myrmecobius fasciatus
TGCCACAAACATTCTTGCACATGTGGGGCCTTTTCCTTCCTTTATGACAAAGTAATTTTAAAATATTATCTCATTTATTCCTTCTACCCATCCTGGGAAATAGGTGCTATTATTATACCCATTTTACAGATTGAGAAACTGAAGCAGACAGAAGTTGAAAGACTTAATCAGGGTCACATAGCTAGTAAATGTCAAAGTCTGAATTTAAACTCAGATCTTTCTGACTTTAGGTCTAGCCCTCTCAGAACTTTCCTGCAAGCTGTCTACATGATGGGTAGAAAACCTGAGTGCTTCATTGGGAGCTTTATGATTGAAAGAAAAAGTAAATAAGGGGAAGGAAAGGAAATAAGCATCTATATAACATCTACTATGTGTAAGGCATTTTGGTATATAGTTTTCAAATATTATTTCCTCACAACAACTCTGGTAGATAGTTGCTATGATTATTCCTTTTATACAGTTGAGAAAACTGAGATAAACCAAAGTTTAAATGACTTGGCTAGGGTCATATAGCTAGTAAATTCCTGAGACCAGAATTGGACTCAGGTTTTCCTTATTCCAAGCCTAGCACTCTATCCATTGTATCACTTAGCTCTAACATACTGGATAGACCTTTCCTGTGCTGAACTTATGGAAGTATATGGGCAGAAGTGATACAAGATAGGTAGATATGAATGATTTATGATTTGCATTGCTAGAGGGCATTTTCAAATCCAAATCTGAGTATCTTCTCTGGAATTGAGATTTATCACAATAATTACACAGCATTCAGCTTTTAAAAACTATTCTTTTAGTTTGCATTAATTTAATCATTTTTGTATATTGTTTTCTTGGCATACCACTTGCTTCACTCTGTATAAGGCACAAAATATATTGATTGTTTCTTTTAATGCAATATTTCTTTACATCGATGGATCATAGTTTGTCTAACTATTCTCCAACTGATGGACACTCACTTTATTTCCATTTATTTGATTCCATAGAAAAAGTGCTTCTGTAAATATTTTGGTACATATGGGACTATCTCTCATTTCTCTTGAATCTCCTTGGTATATGACTGGAAGTGGAATCTCTGAATCAAATAATTTAGTGATTTTTCTAAATTTTTTTCCAGAATGATTGGGCCAATTGACAACCTCACCAAAATGATATTAGGGGGCTTCCTGTGATCTCTTAATTGCTAGATACAAAGGCTTTTTGTCAATCCTCATCTTAATTTCTTTGAAATTCATATCACTGACAGTCACATCTGGCCCCTTCTTTCTGGATATTCTTTCTCTTTTATGATACTGATTTCTTCTGATTTTCTTCTTCCCTTTCTGATTTCTTCTCAGACTTGTTTGCTACCCTACTCTTAGCATGGGTGTTTACCAGGGCTCTACCACACTTCTCCTTCCTCTCCTTTTTCCCTTTTTCCTTCCTTCCCTTTTGTTTCTTCTCTCCCTTTCTCTCCTTTTCCCATCCTCTTTTCTCCCTGTCTCCCTTCTCTCTTTCATTCCCTTCTCTCTTTTCCTCTTCTCTCCTCTATTTCATCTTTTTTTTTACTACTTTCCTCATTTGTTAATCAGCTCTTGAGATTCAATGATCATCCCCACTAAAATGACAATTAAATATGGATTTATATGTATATGCCATACATATGCTTTACATAGACATATATATATATATATACTATACATGCATATGCTATGTGCACATATATACTATACATAAACATATATACATATATATATGCAAACACCCTCTATCTCAAATCCTGATTTTTCTCCTCAACTCCAAGACTGCATTTCCAACTGCCTGCTTAACTTTTTCACCTGGATATTTCTATCAGCATCTCAAACTCAACATCCCTACAACCAAAAAGCATTTATTTATTAAGTGCTGACTATGTGCCAGGCACTGTCCTAAGCTCTGGTTATACAAACATGAGGAATGGAACAGTCCCTCTCAAGGAACTTATGACTCCTCTCTTCCTTTTTCTCATCACCCAATTCACTTGCGATATTTAATCACTTATGAATTTATGAATTCTACTTCCAAGGCAGCTTTCTCTATTTCTCTATACCCATATAGCCACCAGCCTAATTCAGGCTCTCATATTTTGCCTGGACTGTTGCAATAGCCTCATGATTGATCTCTGCTTCTTAGTGTTTGTCTCTCCAACCCATCCTTCACACAGCTTCTAAAATAATCTTACTAAGGCACAGAGTTCATAATTTCTTGCTCAAAAAAACTTGTGTGGATTATAGAATTGCTGATAGAATAAAACACAACTTATAAACTGTCATTTAAAGCCCCATTGAATCTGGCTCCAATGGCCCTTTCCAGTCCATTTTTATATAACTCTTCTTCATATGTTCTATGTTCCAGACAAATTAATCGACTCAGTGTTCTCTGAACTCAATATGTTCCTTCATGATTTGCATAAGCTGTACCTCATACACTCTCTTCTCACCTGTGGCTCTTAAAGCACTTTTATTTTTTGGTCTTTTCAGTTGTTTCCAGCTTTTTACAGTCCTATTTGGGGTTTTCTTGGCAGATAGTGGAGTGGTTTGCCATTTCCTTCTCCAACTCATTTTATAGATAAGGAAACTGAAGCAAACAGTGACTTGCCCAGGTGAGTGTCTGAAGTCACATTTGAACTCAGATCTTTCTTACTTAAGGTCCAGTACTCTATCCAATACACCACTTTACTTTCCCACTTAAAACATTTAGCGTTCTTCAAAATTCAGTTCAAGTACAACATTCAATGTGAAACCTTTCCTGATCTTGTTAGGGCTATCTTCTTTATAAAATTATTTCTCATTTTTCTTATCTGTGTATTTTATCCCTGCCACTTCACAATAGAATTTATAAAAATAGTTTAATTTTTTTTATTTTTCTAGTAACAAGCTTTTCAAAAAATCAATGTCTCTCCTACTGCTTCTTGCAATTAAGCAAATTAAAAACAAATACTCAGAAAATTCCAAAGCCCTCAATAAATAGTTACATGTCCAGAAAAACAGATTTACAGTTTAGCTATGTCTGAAATGTTTGACTCTTTTTGTATTTTAAGTTCATCACTTCTCTGCCAAATGCATGGCCTGTTTCATCCTTGTCTTTGATCTTCATTCTTAGCCCTTTGCCTGGCATATAATAAGTGCTTAGTTAATGCTTGTTGATCAACTGACATAATTTCACTGATAATTTAATGGAATGGTAATATTAGGGGACCAGGAAGTTTTGGTGTCAAAGTCCCTTCTTCTCCACTGTTGAGAGAAATTGCTATTATAGGGACAAAAGAAAATAGTTTCTATCTTGGGCAATATGTTATTCCCAGGAATAAAATAAGTTTTTCAACATTTTGTTTAGACCTTTTGTGAAGAAATTATGGAAAGATATGAATAATTATCAATCAAGATGAATCAGAATGAAGGAATTAAATGTGTAATATGAACAAATGGGAAGATAAGAGTGAATGTTTAGGATGCAATCAGCATTTCTGGAGAAAGGGACCACAGCGAAAATAACATGAAAGACTTGGGACAAATTAACAGACTCTTAAAAACGATATTTATTCTTTGGAAATTTTACTAGCCAACCTAGAACTTAGAATGTACAATTGAATTCACTTAAGTTTATGTGAGTAGCACAAAGCAACAGAGGTTTGGGTATGGGATAAGACGAGTCACAGAAGCTTCCTTTATTTATTCAATATTAATTTTTAGTTCTGAAGTAATTTAAAAGAACTGTAAGACACAGTGGGAAATCTGGTTGACCTGGAAGTAATCATATGCCATTGTTGTTGTTCAAGTCATTTTTTGAGTCACCATACCTGCAAAGCTTTTGTAGTCAGCAGTAGCATCCTGGATTATATTACCCACGTTCCTCCACCCTTTCTCTGGGTTCTCTTTTGAAGTGGCTGGGCAGGTTGCCTATACCTGGAAGCTGATAAGACAATCAAGCTGGGTGCTCTCATGGGTTTCCAAGAAAAGCAGCAAAGAATGCAGTGTGTGTTGAGCTGTAAGAGCTTCTGGTGGGCTGGCAGAGTTTCTGAAGGGCCAACATGCACTCATTTCTAGCTGCTGATCATTCTCTCCTCTCTCCTTGAGCTGATTCTCAGCTCAGGATTTGCAAAAATTGACACATTTTTGAGAAAAGCCCAGGATTTCTTTAAAAACTGAAATGTCAATTTTGAAACATTCCATTTAGCAGAGAAAGTGGCACAGTTGGTAGAGTATGTAGGAAGGTTAATCATAAGAAAGGGCAAACAAAAAGTTTTAGAATATTGAAGGAAAGTCCTTGTTCATCTTCTATACTATATTTTACTGGAAAAAAACCTGCACCGCTGGTGGGACTTTAACAACAATAGTATATAAATGTCATTTCTCAAAAGGTATCATTTTTGCTAATTGATCAAAAAAGAAAACAGAGAATTTGAGCATCTTTAACCTTCTGAGCAATTTTTAAAATATTTTATTTACCACAAATTTAGTAACCATTAACCAACCAATTAAAAAATTCAAATAAACTGAACAAAACAGAAAAACAAAGCAAAAACATTTGTTTGTGAAACCAAATCCATGTGTTTAAATGGATCTGTGATTTCATTAATGCATTCATAAGCAGACACATTCATGTCTGCTCATCCTGTGCACCTCTAGTTCATGTTCTTTCATGAGGGTTCCCCTCCCCCATGTGCTACTTTTTTCCTTTTTTCTTATTTCCTTTTTTCTCATGTCTCAGGGACATTGGTATAACACTTTGGCTTGTCACTGACACCCTAAGATCATTCTATTTTCTTTTCCTGTCAAATATTTTCTTGATGGAATTTTTTATTCCTATTTTCCTTCAGAGATTCTCATTGGTTATATTTTAGTTTTTCAGAGATTTTTGTATTCTATGAAACCATAAACTCCTGAACTTAAGGGTTTTTTTTTGTAATGTGTAAATTAACTTTAACTTTTTTTTTTTTTGAGAGGAGGGTAGATTTGCAATTTCATCAGTGTGAAAACTACTGGTGATGAAGTTCCATCTGCTAAAACAGCTGGCCAATTGTACAACTTTATTGTCTTAGAAAGTTACCTGGAATCAGTAAGACAAGTAATTTTGCTCAAGGTAACATAACCAGTACATATCAGAAGTGGCACCTGCACACAAGTTTTTCTGTCTCTAAAACCTGCTTTCTATGCTGGGCTGACCAATTATTACATTCGACTTAGTAAACTATTTTGGTTCCATGTCCCTTTAATAGAATTTTTTCCTTTGAATTTTTCTGAATTTTGTTGTTGTTCTTGTCATTATGGTGCAGTGAGGGTAGTGGATGGATTTTAAATCAGGAAGGTGTTACTGTAGTAACAAAGAGCTTTTTGTGACTCCATTTAGAGTTTTCTTGACAAAGATACTAGAATGATTTACTATTTCCTTCTCTAGTTCATCCTACAGATGAGGACCTGAGATAAACAGGGTGAAGTTACTTGTCCTGGGTCACACAGTTAGTGTCTGAAGTCAGATTTGAACTCACAAAATTGAGTCTTGGTTCCAGGCCCAGCACTCTATCCCTTGAATCATCTAGACCATACTTTGACATTTTTCTAGTTTTGTAACTCTGAATAAGACTTTTAATCCCTCTGGGCATCCACCAGCTCCCTAGAACTTAGTGACCATTTATTGGGAGAAAGATTTCTCTATTTCTCTATATTCAATCTTGAATGAATGAATGAATAAAAAAAGTTTGTTAAGATTTTACCATGTGACTCATGAATAATAGAACAATTAACATAATTGAGGGTAACATACACACACACACACACACACACACACACACACAGAATTTATTTGGTTCTTCATTCACTATTATTTTAAGTCAGAAAGCATTAATGAAATGTCTCCTTTATGCCAGGAATTGTTTTAAGCTCTCTATAAGAAAGGCAAAACTAGCTTCAAAAGTCTTCCTGTGTTTCTTTGTTGGGATTGCCTACTGGGACTGAATCTGTGATTTCTTTGCTATATTTTGTGAGGAAAATTTTTCTACTGATGCAGATTAGTACCTTCCCTGCAATTTAGGGTTATAGTGAATTGCCTAGAGCATCAAGAGATTAAGACACTTGAACCTAGATCTTCTTGGTTTTGAAGCTCCCTCCCTATTTTACTATTGTTGCCTCCCGATTTCTCTGTATTCTTCATATTTGTCATTTCTTTTGATGTTATAATGTTACATTTCACTCATTCTATAACTTCTTCAAGCTTTTTTAAATCATTGGATCCATGGATTATTTACCTTACTTTTATTTTATTTTTATTGTTGCTAATTATGCTGCTGATTAGATTTTTAAACAGATTATTATTATTTTTTAAATTTTATTTTATTTGCAAAACATATGTATGGGTAATTCTTCAACATTAACCCTTACATATCTTTCTGTTACAAATTTTTCCCCCCAACTCCCCACCCCTCTCCTAGATGGCAGGATATCCACTACATGTTAATTATGTTAAAATACTTGACAAATCGAATATATGTGTACATATTTCCACACTTATCATTGTTGTGCAAGAAAAATCATATCTACGCAGAAGACATATCAGATAAAGGAAACACAATGTAAGCAAAGATCAATCAAGGAGTATGAGAATGTTATGTTGTGGTCCACATTTCACATCCCTCTCTCTGGGTGTATATCAGTGAACAATTAGAACTGGTTTGAAACATTTCATTGTTGAAGAGAGTCATGTCCATCAAAATTGATCGTCATATAGTCTTGTTGTTGCAGTATATAATGATCTCCTGGTTCTGCTCATTTCACTAGGCATCAGTTCATGTAAGTCTCTCCAGGACTCTCTGAAATCGGCCTGCTGGTCGTTTCTTACAGAACAATAATATTCCATAACATTCATATACCATAATTTATTCAGCCATTCTCCAATCGAAGGGCATCCACTCAATCTCCAGTTTCTAGTCACTACCAAAAGGGCTGCCACAAACATTCTTGCACATGTGGGGCCCTTTCCTTCCTTTATGATTTCTTTGGGATATAAGCCCAATAGAAATGCTGCTGGGTCAAAGGGTATGCACAGTTTGACAACTTTTTGAGCATAGTTCCAAATTGCTCTCCAGAATGGCTGGCTCCGTTCACAGCTCTACCAACAATGCATCAGTGTCCCAGCCTTCCCTTTAACAGATTATTTTTATCCAGAGATAATAGCATTTTAAGATACACCCCTAGTCATGAGATTGTTATGTCAAGGGATATGAGTAATAAGCATAATAAGCTGATTGCTTTTTTAAAAGGTTGGACCATTGAGGAACGATAATTGAGGCCAGGCAGAGCTCAACCCATAAACGGCTGATTCAGGGCAGTGGAAGTTTTTCCAGTCTTTTTTCCACAAAGAACATGCATGGAAAATACTGTTGCCCTTATTTGAATGAAGTTTTGCTTTGGTGTCATTTCTCAGAGAGTTCCTTGTTTTATGGTTAGGGAATGAGGAGTGGGAAGCATATATTAGCAGGAAAATTTTTTTCTCCTTATAAGATTTCAAACAGATTTTCAACAACAAAGTATAAACACTGTGCATTGTTCATCAGATTTCCCGTCTCCTTCAGTTGTATCCATTTTATAAGTCAGTTATCATGGAGAGACCGAAGCATTTGCCTAAACCATTCCCATTACTCCAATCCCTGTTAAGCTTAAGTATCAATTTAGATTGATGACAGTGTAGAGAAGAGTCCTTATATATACTGACTTTCCAGGAACTTTTTTCTCTCTCCTTCCCCCTATAAATGTTAGTAAATTGCATCTTGATGCTTTTATGCTCTCTCTAGTCCAACAGTCATTAAACATTCTTCATCTTTCAGTTCCTCGGTGGGCACATCCTCCCTTTGCTGGATGTGATCCTCTCATAATAATTGGCTCTGTCTTCACTTATTTTAAGTGGCAACTTGCCTTTTATTCTATTTTATCTCTGCTCTCCCCTTTCCGTTAGTTTCCATGACACCCAGGGCTCTCGAGTTCCTTTTGAGTAGCTTTTCTTGTTGCCCAAACTCACAGACCCGCAGATGGTTTGAGCTGAAAGAAACCTTTCAGTGAATTGTTCAGTCCAGCTTACTTATTTTTACAGCTAAGTAAACTGAGACTGAGAGAGATGAAATGACTTAAGTGAGGTCACACAGTTGAAAAGTAATCTAGTTGGTCATCAAACCTCAGTCTACTAAGCCCTGTTATATTAAATTGCCTTTGAGGTATTTTTTACTTCTTCCTCATACTTGTTGAAAATATCTTCCTTTATTTAGTGGAAAGAAAAAAAATATATTTTAAGAAAACATCAGGTGAGGAAGCAAAGCTATTTGCTTTTCTTGAATGTTGAAGCCCTGCTCAGGTACAGTAGTACCTGAAGCCAAAAGAACAGTGAAATTCATTTATTAGATCTCGTCCTGAGTACATAACTTAACCATGGTATAAATGGTCTCTCTGAAAGCAAAAGCCAAAACTCCTCATGAAGATAGAATAGCATTTCTTGGCTTCTTACCCAGTAAAATTATCTGTTTTCAAAACTGACCTTAAAAAATGAAAGAAAACAAAAGAAACAGTGTGTATTTATGTAACTTTTTTGTCGGGTGATAGAAAGCCCTTTTTCTCTGGCTACTGCCTGGGTACAGACTGTGTTTCCAAGATAGAAGCTGTTTGGAAAAGCACTGGATTCTCTTGGGATTTTCCTTTGTGAATTACTCAAGTCCATCTTCCTTGTTGAAGAATCAGTCATGTTGAAGAAGATTTTTTTACATTATGACCTGAAAGTTCTTAGGAAAGACTACTGGGGGATCATGGGGCTTAAGCTATCTTGTTCCTTGGAGCATAACTGTTCCCAGGGAAAGGAGAAGTTATGGAAGACTGGAAAAAGGGTGATTCAACAGGGCAGTCTGGTTGGTGGGAAGTTGAGCATTATAAAATAGTTAAAACATAGTATCATGATTTGAGAACTCTGAACTTGGTCTGTTTTGAATCTTTGGATATTATGGTTTACCAAGTCATGGACTTAAGTCATAGCATAAAAGACTTAGTTTCTTTTTTTGGAGGAAAGCATATAGGAGACGAAAGTACAATCAGTCATTGATTTTATGAATCTTCAGTTATTAAGGAGACTAAAATGAAGGAAGTTCAGGTGACCTGGTTTTCATATGTGGTAATAAAACACTACTTGAATAATCCTTGTGCTCTGCTGGAGCTTTCTGAAGTTTAGAACACTAAATTTCCCACCAATGATCTTGCCATTCTTCCTCGCTTATCATGACTATCATCTTTTTATCCAGTATTTTTTCTCTATGCTTATATTCTCTGGCTAGAGAAATTTTTCTCTAGTCAGTTATTGCTCTCCTTTCTATATTTCTACCCTATCCACAATGGATGAAATCATCACTCAATCTGGTAACCAAGTAGCTCCAGTTTCTTACTCTTTCCACCCCATTTCTTCCTAGCCAACTTCCACCAAAGTTACTAATAACTTATAGGTAAGACATGAAATGAGCATTTCTAAAGCCCACTTTGATGTTTTTCATACTTTTTGGTCCATGGAAAACTGATTATTGTACACTAAACATTTGGTTATGTGGAGGAGGAGATTCTTCCAAGGTTTTAAGAAACATTGAAAAAGTTGAAAAATTAGAGGAGTCCTAGCTGTTAATAAGAGAAATAATCAAAACTACCTTCAAAAGTAGAGATAAAGGGTAGAAGAAGTTATGACCAAAAAATATCAGTTACAGGTAATTTAAAAACTCTTGAAAAAGATCAATGGCCAATGCAACTAAAATAAGAAGAAATAATAAAGAAGCAGAAAAATCCTTGCATCCATCAAACATCTGTGATCAAAATCTGAATCTAACATATAGGGATCTGGCAGAAATTTCTGAGGCTAAGAACATTCTTCAATAGTAAGTGGTCAACAATTTGGAACAATTTAAAAAAAATTAATTGTAGTTTATTCTTCCAAATACATGCAAAGATAGTTATTAGTATTCATCTTGTGTTCCAAATTTATTTCCCTCTCTTTCTTTTTTCCTCTTCTCCAAGACAACAAGCAATCTGATATAGGTTAAACATATGCAGTTTTTCTAAACATATTTCCATATTGGTCATGCTGTGCAAAAAATAAAATCAGATCAAAAGGAAAAAAAATGAAAAAGAAAAAAAAACTAAGCAAACAAATGACAACAACAAAAAGGTGAAAATTTTATGCTTTGTTCCACATTTAGATCACCTTAAGTCACTTCATTATTGAAAAAAGCCAAGTCCATCAAAATTAGTCATTGCATAATCTTGTTGTTACTATGTACGATGTTTTCTTGATTCTTCTCATTTCACTTAACATTAGTTCATGTAAGTCTTTCCATGATTTTCTGAAATCAGCCTGCTCATCACTTCAAATAGAACAATAATATTCCATTACATTCATATACCAGGAATAATTTTCCAATGCAGATATATAAAATGGCAATCATCATGTGAAAGAATGTTCAATTTCAAGAATTTTTATAAGTACAAGCTAAAAAAACTCTGTAGTATCATTTTCCTACATTAAATTTGCAAAGAGGGTAAAAGAAAAAACAAAACCCAAAGGAGTGGTGGGATGATAGACATGCTAGTTCACTGTTAGTGAAGCTGTATATTAGTTTATTATTAGTTTAGCTATCTTGTATATTAGTTTAGCAATTTTGGAAAATATTGAGAAATTATTCAATTCAATTCAGCAAGCATGGATTAAGAACTTTCTATATGCAAGGCACTTTACTTAGACATTTAGAATATACAGGAACAGAATTAATGTTTTAACTTTTAAGGAGTTACAGCATACTTCGTTCAGTTACTTTTCAGTAGGGTCTGACTTTGTGCCTTCATTTGAGGTTTTCTTGGCAAAGATACTTGAGTGTCTTACCATTTCTTCCTTACCATTTTACAAAAAAGAATACTGACACAAACATATTAGGTAATTGGCCCAGGGTCACAGAGCTAGCAAGTGTCTGAGGCCAGATTTGAACTCTCAAAGATGGGTTTTTAGGGTTCTAAACCTGGCACTCTATCCACTGCACCAAATAGCTGTACATGACATAACATACACAAACAAATGTGATATTTTGAGAAAGAAGGAAGATCTAGATAGGTTTCTTAGAGGAGATGACCCAAGAATCAAGCTTTGAAGTCTTGGAGGTGGAGGTGAGGAGGGAATGTAATACAGGTATAGAAAACATTCTGTGCATTGAGATAGAAGGAGAAAATGGAGCACCAAGTTTGGGAACCAAATAGCCCAGTTTGTTTGGATCACAGAGAATGTGAAAAGGAATGATGTAAAATAAGTTATGAGAGGCAGGAGTCGCATTGTCAGTTTCTCTAAGTGATAAGCTAAGGAGTTAATATTTCATATTAAAGACTCTAGAGAATTGCTAAAGATTTTTGAGTCAAAAATGGTTTAAGCATGGTCAGACTTGAATTTTAGGGAGACATATTGGAAAGGGGAAGTCAAGAGTCTGATTAAGAGGTTATTGCAATAATAGGTAAGAAATTACATACACATAATAAATGGTGGCCATATAAGTGAAAGGGATAGATGATGTGTGAGATCTTGTGGAGGTTGATTCAACAAAATTTTTACAACAGCTTCAGTAGTAGGGTGGGTGGGAAGTGGGTAGGAAGAGCTGAGGATGACTCAAAACTTCTAAATTTGAGTGGCAGTGCCTTAAAAGAAATAAATAAATTGGAAGAAAAACAGGTTCAGAGAAAAAGGTCTTAAGTTCTTTTTTAGCATGTTAAATTTCAGATATCTATTGCATATGTAGGTGGAGATGAGATTGGGATGTATAGATCTGGAAGTTATTGCCCAGAGATGATAAATCTTTGAGAGTTCATGAGACCACTACAAAAGATAGTATAAATTAAGAAGAGGACCTAGGACAGAGTTCTAGAGCGATGGCATATATGCAAAAGGGATGGAACATGGTCTAACAAGGAAGGCAGAAGGAGTAGTTGAATAGAAAACAAGAGAAAAACCAGGAAAGACCAATGTCATGAAAATCCGTGGAGAAGAGAGTATTCAGGAGAAAGGGATCAACAATATCAAATGCTTCAGAAGGGGTAAGAAAGGATCAAGTCTGAGAAAGAATCATTGGACTGAGAATTTAATGGATTATTCAAAACTCTTAGGAGGATAGTTTCAGTAAAGTAGTGGGACTGGAAGTCAGTTAGCAAGGGGTTAAAAGTAAGTGGGAAGTAAGAAAGTAGAAGCAAGGAATTTTGTATAGATGACCCTTTTAGGGTTCTATTATAAAAGAGAGAAGAAGTAAACACATCAAGTGAAGACTTTTGAATGATATGGAGAGATGTGGGAATATTTTTAGGTAATAAGGAAGGAGGAAACAACGGATAAAGAAAGGTCAAAAATTATAGAGAGAGGAAGTAATGGAGGAAACAAGTTCCTGAAGTAAGTGGGAGGTGTTGAGATTAGGGGCACAAGGAGAAAGATTGGTGTTGGAAAGAAGGACCACACTTCTTCCTCTGAGATTTGAGCAAAAGAGGAAGAATGTAAAGAATGACTCAGGGTATTTGAGGTTTAAAAATAAGAAAATAGTTGAGCTCACCATAGTTTCTATTTTCTTAATTAAATATAATATTCTCTGCTGAAAGAGGGAAGGTCATGAGGATATAGTTTACATTGCTTGAGGCAGAATGTGAGATGGGGAGATAAGAGGTTAGGGTTTGAAAAAGGAATTTCAGAATTTAGAATCTGAGAGGTCCAACTATGTGGGGGAAGTGAGAACAAAAATTTGACCATTCCTGAGGGTCACAACAGTGAAGGAAAAGTTCACTGAGTTGAGGAAGTTGATATTTATCTTATTTCCAACTAATGAATACCCATAGCACTTTATATATACTTTTAACTTTCTACCTTGAGTTATCAGGGTACTCCTTACTTCCCCCAACTTAATTGTAAACTGCAAGCAGTGAAAGAAAAGTCACTTTCATTTTCTTCCAGGTGCTCTGTGTGATGCTGATAATGAATAAATTTTAGCTGGAGAAGTGAGTGAATTGTCTTGAACTTTTTGGTGAGGTATTCTGTCTATTGGACCTTGCTTCTAAAATAAGATATCCCAACCAATTCCCAAAAATGGAATGGAAAAAAATGGTATTGCATTTATTGAAATGACACCAGATCCATACTTAAGAATTTTTACCCTTGAGACAAACACCACAAATTGCACCTAAGTATGCATAAGAAGCATACTATTAGATAATATTCTATGGGGACAGGAACAGAGACATTATAAACCATACTTTTAGGTAGATTGCTTACAGGGAATAGGATGTGAGTCTTCTGGAAGTTTCTTATGTCAACTAATTATTCTTGATAACTAGATAATAGAATAATTTAGTTCTTTATACTATCATCCTTTCAGATTCCCAAGTTCATAATATCAGCATTATCCTCTGTTATCTACTCTCCTTTCCCCTATAATATCTAGTTAGTTACCACATCTTTCTATTTCTACTTGTATATCTGTATACAACCCCTTATTTCACAAATCTTCCATTAGACCTTCATTTTCTCTAGATTGAACCCTTTAATTAAACTTTAACCCTGGAATTGGAGCCAGGAAGATATGATTTTGAATCCTGCATGGGCCATTCACTTCACCTCTAACCCAAATTTCCTCATTTTAAAGGGAATAATATAGCCCCTACCTCAGGGAAATGCTGTGATAGTCAAATGAGATAACAAACCTTAAAAGTATGAATAATAAATAATATTTATTTATAGCCCAGTGGAATAGCAAGTGAAAATGCTCAGAGTTGGGAGATGGAATGTCCAGTGTGAGAAACACTAAGAAGGCCAGTGTCATTTGATCAAAAACTATTGATCAAACAATATTGGTAAGGTATAAGAAAACTGGAAAGGTATATGATGATCAATTCTGATGGACATGGCTCTCTTCAACAATGAAATATTTCAAACCACTTCTAATTGTTCACTGAAGAAAGCCATATGTACCCAGAGAGAGGGATGTAAAATGTGGACCACAACATAACATTTTCATGCTCTCGATTCATGTTTGCTTGCATTGTGTTTCCTTTATCTGATATTTCTTTCTTGTAGATATGATTTTTCTTGCACAAAAATGATAAGTGTAGAAATATGTATTCATATATTCGATTTGTCAAGTATTTTAACATAATTAAGATGTAGTGGATATCCTGCCATCTAGGGGAGGGGTGGGGAGTAGGAAGGAAAAACTTGTAACAGAAAGCTATGTAAGGGTTAATGTTGAAGAATTGCCCATACATATGTTTTGCAAATAAAATTAAAAAAAAAAGAAAACTGGAAAGGTAAGAAGGGAGCAAATTATGGAGCTTCCATTCTACTTTATGTGCTGATGAACTAACTAATTGAGCTGCCTATCCAACCACATGTCATGGTATAGTAGTCAAAATGTACATTTCTTATATGTAACACAAGTATTTGAAAAATCTAAATCTTTCCCATTTCTCTCTTATGATGTTATTGTTTTTGCCTTCTTTTCTTCTAGATCATCCTGTTTGTGTTTCCAATCTATTGTTCTCTCTTTTTTTTCCTGTGGTGAAGTTTGCCATTGCAGATTCCAGTTTTTCTATTCCCCTCATTATTTTTGCTGGGCAGATAGAAATTTTGCTCTCATAATTTTCATTTCTATTTTGAAACACTCAAGAATGCCATGTTGTGATTCTGTGTTCTCTTCATATTTCTCATGATACTTTGTCTCAAGTATTGATTCATTTTTCTTTATTTTATAATATCCATTTGTAGATGTCTAAACTCTTTTACTAGATCTGGAGGCCATATTTCCTATTCTTGTTACTGTTTTTCATTTTGATTTATCTGTTTATGTTCAAGGTCTTTGATTTTTCTTCTTTTTGAAATCTGGTAATTTCAGTCCACCTCTGCCCCACTCTTCCCCTCTGTGTCAAGCAAGATACTCAATCAATTTATTTATTAATCAATTTATCACTTAGTATTCATGCATGAATGTATACATACATATATTTAGATATAATATATACAAAATAAAAACATAAATACAATCAATAAGTATTTATTTAACACCTACTATTCACCAGATATAGTGTTAGGAACTGAAGATAGAAACAAAAAAATGAAACATTCCCTACTTGAATGGAGCTTATAAGCTAATTTGGAGGTGGATAATACCAGCAACACAGGGAATCAGGGGATCAGGGAAAACCTCATGTAGAAAATTGTGCTTGAGTAGAGTTTGGAAGGAAAATAGTTATTCTAAAAAATAGAGATAAGAAGGGAACAAATTCTAGGGACCAGGGCATCCTGTGCAGAGATATAGGAAAGGGAATTAGAGAGTTATATGTAGGGAACAGCAAGGAGGCCAGTTTGATTGAATTATTAGGGCATAAAGGGAAACAACATGTGCATAGACAAATTTTTAAAAATACAAATTATTTGTTGGGAAGAAAGAAACCCTGACAAGTGGGAGATCAGGAAAGGCATCATGTGGGAGATAGCATTTGAGCTGATTTTAGAACGGAGCTAGGAATTCAAAGAGGCATAGGTTAAGAGACAGAGGATTCCAAGCATGGGAAAAAAAAATCTGTATAGAAATACAGAAGCAGGAGATTGAATTTTATGTTTGGGGCACAGTAGGTAGGCTGGTTTGACTAAAATTTCAAGTATACAAGGTAACATCATATAGAATCTACCTGGAAAAATAAGTCAGAATCTTATTTTTTTAAAGGATATCACATGTCAAAGAAGCTTGTATTTTGCTCTAGAAAAAATTGGGAGCCACAGAAGCTTCCTGAGTAGGGGAGTGACATGATCAAATCTGCTCTGTAGTATTATTAATTTGTCAGCCATATGAAGGCTGAATTTAATATGAAAGAGCCCAGATATGGGACCATTAATCAGAAGGCTAACAGAATTGTCTTCATGTGAAATCTTGAGGGCCTGGGAGTGGTAGCTATGTGGGTGAAGAAAAGGAGGGAAGAAGAGGAGGAATATACAGAAGTGCATCAGTCATATTTATTAGATGAGATTTTAAGATCTGAGGTTAGGAGGAGAAAAAGAAGTGATGTAGAAAGTGGAAAGGTTTTAATTTGCTCAAACCACTCTTATGAACCATATTCCTTGTTTTGTGGCTCAAATGACTGCCTAAAGTCAATTGAGTTTGGGGATAGAAATAAAACTTTAGTGACCTCAGTTCCAGGTCAACTGCTTTAATTATTTGTGTTTTGTTTTGTAGTCCTGCTGGGAACGCTTTGGTCCAGTTTATATTATTGACAAAAAAATAAAAAAGGATATCAAAGTCAGTTTCCGCTACATGATGCACTCCTACTCCTGACCTCCTGTATTAGGCGCCCAGCTCCAGGCTTCATTCTGTGCCCTGTCTCATGCCCCATTGGGATCTGATGGTGTTGCATTTCACTGTATTTCTTGGCTTTGTGAATTTGCTCAGTTCTCTTTTTTGGCCTGCTATTTTACTTTGGGAGATTGTTAGGTCACAGGGAAGAGAAAGGTTATCATCATGGCCCAGGATCTTAGAGAGAGAGAGCAATCACTAGAGAATCTTAACCTGAGAGATCAACTGTCCAACACCATCATTTTACAGAAGAAACCAATACATAAATGATTTGCCAAAGGTCATAGGCTACTAAGTAAGTGGTGAATCTTGAATTGGAATCCAGGTCTCCTGAACTCTAGTTCAATTACTAGTGATTGGGCTGATAATAAAATCACAGAATCAGAGAATTTTAGATTGAAAGGGACCTCAGCGGACATCAAGTGCAAACCATATTCATGAGAAATCTCTATTATGATTTACTGATCAAGTAGTCATACATATTCTGCTTGGAAAACTTAATGAATAGGAACCCACCACTTCTCAAGGTAGTCCATTTTACTTTTGTCTAGATCTGCTTGTTAGAAAGGTTTGTTTTTTTTTTTTCCTGACACCTATCCTAAATTTCCCTCTTCTAAACTTAGACTTGCACAGATCCAAAATTTCTGAGAACAAAGAAAAATTTGCAGTTTTTTTCTTTTCGACCTAATAAAGTAGTATGCTGAGTTTTAAATTAGCATCTTTTGTAATGTTTTAAACATCTCTGGCTTTAGTTAACATCCTGTATATAAATTGTATTTAATTCTTTCAAATTAAATTTTATTTTTGTTATTCTCAACTTGATAAACACCGACAAATACAAGCATTTCCATATTCAAAGGAGAACAGAAAAAAACAGTACTATATTTGAAACTCTAAATCTCCTTTGTGTACAGCTTGCTTTTTAAAGTATACAATAAATTTAGCGTGTTAATTTCAAAGGTATCTTGCTAATCTATTTTCCTCTGAGCTTCCTGTTCTTGTCTCTAAATTTTAAAAATATTTCTTGCTAATCTTTTCCTTTTTTTTTATCTCTACCATTACCATCCTTTCCCTCCAAAAAATACTTCCCATTCTCTGCAACCAATAAGTATAGTAGACAGTGGACTGATAAGCTGTGTGTTTCAGAGTGATGGGTCATGGTGATGGTGTATGTAATGTATAGTCAAAGACCTGGACATAATCTGAAGTCTTTCCCCATCATTAATACACATGAGGGTATTCTTTGCCCTCCCATCTGCTCTTCTTTGGAGAGCCAGCCATTAGGGTTAAGCTTTCCTGATGTAAGATCAAAAGGCTCCCCTCATTCCTTTCAGCTGTGCTTCAGACTGGGCTGCTTCCCCACAACTTCATTTCCCAACATTCTGACTAAAACGTCTTCAGGGTGTCCTTAAAGCATTTCTCCTGCTCTCCCTTTAGCTGACTCTGCCAAAATCAATTAGGGCATCTGTTGGTGTCCATTCTCCATATGGGTCTAGATCAGTAATATCATATAGTAATAATCCATGTTTCTATGGGGAAAAGTGATTTCTTTATCACAGTTCTGTAAGTCAAGCAGTGTAAGCATCATTATCCCTATTTTATAGATGAAACTGAACTAAGGCTCAGAGTATTAAATGTTCCCAGTACTGAAGAGAGTATTTGGAGCTAGTTTTTCTAACTTAAAATTTAGTTTTCTTCTCACTTTATCATGCTAAAATTGGAGCAGTACAAGATAAGCATGGCTTTTACACAATGATAATATATTAATTCATGAAGAGTTCCATTTTTTTCACACAGCTGTCAAAACAATTTACCTGTCAAAACAAATTTGACCGTTTTATGTCCTTCTACTCAACAACAATCAATCAGTCAAGAAACATTTATTAAGTACCTACTACGTACCTGGTCCCCTACTAAACACCTGGAAAAAGGAAGTAAAAGACAGTTCCTGTGCTTGTGATACTCACAACAAACTCTAGAAGATCTATATTATTTCTAGGACCAAATATAAACTCTACTATTTGTCATTTAAAGCTTTTCACAACCTACTTCTACTTTCACAACCTATTTCACAATTACTTCTAGCTCTTGGAATTTTTGTCTTCTTCCAAGACTCAGCTACCTTTAGAAGGAGAGCTTTTCTAGACCTCCCCATGTTTCTCTTCTAAGGGTATCTTCCATTATCCAGTATATATTTGTATATACCTGTTTATTTGCATAGTATATTCTCCATTAGAATGTAAATGCCTTTGGACCAAGGACCATTTTTATTTCCTGACATCAACCCTAAATTTCCCTTTACCTTGCATAGATTCAAAATTTCTGGGAATAGAGAGAAATTCGTGTTTTTTTGTTTTTTTTTCTTTTAGACCTAATAAAATAGTGTTTGCTGGGTTTTAAAATAACATCTTTAGTTAATCTTTTAAACATCTTTGGCTCTAGTTAACATTCTGTATATAAAGCTACATTTCATTCTTTTAAATTTAATTTTATTTTTGTTATTCTCAACTTGATAAATACCCCCAAATGCAAGCATTTCCATAATTCAAAGGAGAACAGAAAGAGTATTCTTTTTTTGAAACTCCTAGTCTCTATTGTGTACAGCTTGTTTTTTAAATTATATAATAAATTTAGCATGTTAATTTCAAAACGGTATTTTTCTCTGAGCTTCCTATTCTTGTCTTTGTGCTTTTAAAATACTTCTTACTAATCTTTTCCTTTTTTTAAAATCACTACCATTACCATCCTTTCCCTCCAAAAAATAATTCCTGTGTCCTGTTATCAATAAGCATAATAGACAGTGGACTGAGGATGACAAGCTGTGTTTCAGAGTGGTGCTTGATATATATGCTTAATAAATGCTTGTTGATTGATTATTATGATTTCCCTTCCCCTTCCCCCCATATCAGGCAACTAGATGATACAGTACATAGAATGAGAGGTTTGACTCAAGGATAACCTGAGTTCAAATCCAGTATGAGTTGTGTGAACATGGACAAGTCTCAGCTTTCTCATCTGTAAAATGGGAATAATAATAATAGAACCTACTTCCCTTTATTATGTTCTAGGTACCCGGAACAAATATATCGAAACAAGACAGTTCTTATCCTTAAGACATGCTTGGAGTACCTTTATAACCAACTTATCATTGCAAATACTAAGTAGCACTACAATAGAAACACTAATTAGGTTTATGCTTTTCAGTTCATGCAATCAACCTTTATTAGTCAAAATTGCAGCCTCCAGTTCAGTTAGCATTTTTCATGCCAGTGATCGTGAGCCTCCTCCCAGGCTTAGAAATGGTCTGGAAAGTTTCTGTCATTGAGCACTGCTTTGAAGTGGGCACGAGCCTCAGATATGGGGATTGTAGGAACCCATCCCAGTTGTAAAATAGGAGTAAGCTGAAAGCTGTGGCTTTTGGTGGACTGCTTACAGTTTTTAGTTTAGAGACATTTTTTAATTCGTTTGCCACATAATTTGATTGGTAATTTATTAAATGAACTACTGATAAAGCTGTTTATAATATTTTTTCATTGATGGTCTATCTGGTCAGAGGAGCCACTTATGCTTGTTAGTTACTTAAGAATATATGGGGGCAGCTAGACAGTAAAGTGAATATAGTACTAGCCCTGGAGTCAGGAGGACCTGAGTTTAAATCTGGCCTCAGACACTTAACACTTTCTAGCTGTGTGACCCTGGGCAAGTTGCTTAACCCCAATTTCCTCTCAAAAAATTATACACTGACACAGTGTTTACTATGATGTACCATTGAAGTACTTATTACTGAAAAACAACATAAAAAAATCAAAACAGCTCAATCACAAAATGGAGGCTTAAAACCAATTGGAGTTTTTTTGTTGTGGTTGAGTCATTTCAGTTCTGTCTGACACTCCATGACTCCATTTGGGTTTTCTTGGTAAAGATGCCATCTCCTTCTCCAGCTCATTTTACAGATGAGGAAACTGAGGAAAATAGGGTGAAGTGACTTGCCCAGGGTTACATGGTTAGGGTCCGAGTTTGGATTTGAATTTAGGTCCTCCTGATGCCAGGGCCAGCACTCTATCAATCGTGTCCCTTAGCTGCTCTGTTAAGATAAGACATTCTCATTCTACTCCCTTCTACATCTCCTTTCTTTGAGAAAAAAACTCTTTTAACATAAGCATAAGTAGGCAGGCCCAAAAAACCCCAAAACAAAACAAAAACCATATGCACATGTATACATACATCTCAATTTGAATTTTGAACCTAATACTTCTCTGTCAGGAAAGTGATTTATGTGACTAGTTATTCTTCTCAAGCCAGATTTGGTCATTTATCAATCTTCAAAGTAGTTTGTTTGTATAATGCTGTTTATCGTATAAACTGTTCTTCTGGTTTTGCCCATTTCATTCTATGTAAGTTCATATAAATATTCCCAGAATTCTCTAAAAATTTCCCTTTCATCATTTCTAATGGTGCAGTAGTAAACCATTGCATTCATATGTCATAATTTGTTCAGTCATTTCTTAGTTGATGAGTACTCCCTTGGTTTCCAGTTCGTTGCCTCTACAAAAAGAGCTATTGTTTTTGCCCATATGAGTACTTTTTTTCTTTCTTTGAACTCTTTTGAACATATGCTTAGTAGTAGTAACTCTAGGTAAAAAGAGATATATAATGTAGTAACTTTTAGGGAATAATTCTAAGTTGCTTTGATGATAGCTGGTCTAGTTCACAGTTTCCCTAATAGTGTACCAGTGTGCTCATTTACCCACAGCTTCTCCAATATTTATCATTTTTTTGGTCGTCTTTATCTATCTTATGGACATGAGACAGAATCTCAGAGTTGCTTTAATTTTCATTTTTCTAATTGATAGTGAGGCATTTTTAAGGTGGCTGTTGTAGTTTGAATTTCTTTCTTTGAGACCTGCCCATTCGCATCTTTTTCACCATTTATCAATTAGGGAATGGCTCTTATTCTGTGCTACAAAATGGGCAGAGTATTTTCTCCTTAGGTATTGGGTGGGTCTTGTCCATCTACATGGTTTCTTCCATCTGCAGTTACCATAGATTATTTCTAAATATTTTTATATTCAAGTAATACATTTAAATATATCTACAAAATACACACATCATCCCACTTGAAACACAGAACAATGCTATGATGTAAGCTAGACTGAGATTATTTTCTTCATTTTATGGAGGAGAAAAACTAAGTTCAAAAGGGTCACATAACTTTAAGTAGTAAAGAAAGGCCTAGAACCCAGATTTTCTTACATTGTTGAATGTCTCTTATTCTTAAAATTTGAAATAATTCCTTACACATCTTGGAAATGAAACTATCATTTAGGGAAACTTTCTGTAAAGATTTTTTTCCTAATTGATAATTTTCAATTTTGATGGCATTGGTTTTATTTAGGCAAAATATTTTTTGTAATAAAAATTGTCCATTTAAAATTTTTTGATCTTTTTTATCCCTAATTTAGTAGTAAACTCTTCTCCTATCCCTAAATTCCACAGGGAATTTCTTCCATATTCCTCTAATTTGTTTGTGACAAAGCCTTTTATATGTTAGTCATTATTTGTTTGTAGTTTATGTGAGCATGTGTTGTGAAGTGTTGGTCTAAACTTTCCAGCTTTTTTCAATAGTTTCAATAATTTCTTTCTTTTTAAAAAATAATCATACAGTGACTTTTAACTCTAGTAGCTTAAGTCTTTGGGTTCATTGAACTCTAGATTACTAAATTCATTTGCTTTTGTGTGTATTATATTTTAAAATCAGTATCAAATAATTTTGAAGATTATGATTATTGCTTCATAGAATAGTTGGAAACCATTGAAATTCTTCAACTTTTATTCCGCTAGATTAAATTTGCTATAATTTTTTTAGTTTTATAAAGTAATTATTTGATATTTTGATTAGCATGATAATGAATAAATAAATTAAGTGGCATAGCTATTTTTATTATATCCACTAAGTCTACTTAGAAGCAATATTGATATTTAGTCTATCTTTATTTCTTTATAGATTATGTTGTAATTGTACTAATATAGTTCCTACATACACTGGTAGGTAGATTTCCAAGTGTTTTTTATATAGAATATTAAAAATTCTATAACATGGCTTGTATCCCTGTACAAGAATGTTTATTTCTGCATTTTTTAAGAACCATGTAACATGGAGTTTTCTGAAGGAAAAAAAGGAACAAGCATTTATGAAGTGTCTACTATGTCCCACATGCTATGGTAAGTCCCTGTGGTCCCTTTATGAGGAGAAAACAGGCCCCCTAAATGAATTATGGGGGGCACTCTCATTGAACAAACAAAAATTGGACATGCCTTTGCAGGGCTTCAAATATTTACGCTCTAGAGATAATTCAAGAATTTGAGAGAGTATAACTCTGATACTAAGGAAGGATACCAGAGGAAAGATGTAATTTTATCAAGTAGCTGGAAAATTCATCAATTCAAAAGAATTCAAGGCATAATTGAGATAACAAACGTATATGTGTGTGTGTGTATGTGAGAGAGACAGAGAGACAGAGAGAAAGACAGAGAGACAGAGAGACAGAGAGATAGAGAGACAGACAGAGAGAGAGAAAGAGAGAGATACAGAGAGAGACAGAGACAGAGAGACAGAGACAGAGAAAGAAAAAAAGACAGAGAGCATTTATTTTTCTCAGTTAACATTTTTTTAAACTTTTGAGTTTCAGATTATCTCCCTTTCTTTCCATCCCCTCTACTGAGAAGGCACATGTGAAGTTATGTAAAACATTTCCACAAAAGTCATGTTGTGAAAGAAAACATAGACCCCCCCCCAAAAAAAACCCTCAAGAAAAATAAAGTAAAAAAAAAGAATATTCTTCAAACTGTATTCAGATACAATCACTTCTTTTTTCTGAGCATTTTTCACCATAAGTCCTTCAGAATAGTCTTAGATCATCGTATTGCTGAGAATAGCAAAGTTATTTATGGTTGATCATCCCACAGTATTGCTGTTACTTTCTACATAGTATATTACACTTTATAAAACTAAAAAAAATAGCAAATTTAATCTAGAGGAATAAAAATTTCAATACATGGAATTAATTATTTCTACTGGATAATTTTTAATGGAAAGCACACTAATGAGGGCTCATAAGCTCTGATAAGAGTGCTTAACCTCAGATACTCCTATAGAACCTGTCAGAGTAGTATATACCTTCTAGAGACCCAATCCACCTGTGATAGTGTAATTTAGAGGAGCGACTAGGAAAAGGAGCTTTGGTCTAGATAATTGAAGAGATTGCAAGTGTAATTATAGGGCCATTGCCCTTTAGGGGCTTGTAGCATGAATCGATAGGAGGGTGAGAAAATAAATTGCAGTCTCCTCATAATATCCAAATGAAGGACAATTTTATTCATTATCACCCCATACTCCTCCAATCTTGTTCTTGAAATTGGTTTCCTATGGTTGTGTGAAATTCCAGACTCTATTCCTTGGCTCCGGACAGTTATAACCAAGTACAGACCCTTGCACTCACAGAAACCTTTTTCTCAGTCTTCATCCTTCCTGACCTCTCTGTTGTTTAATGCTGTTGATCTCTTAAACCTCCTAGATATTTATTCCCAACAATGACAGATTTTGGAGCCAGAAACTTAAGCCTGTAAGAAACTCCAGCCTATATATGAAAGCAGTCTATTATAATCAAATATATATTTGTATATATGTATATATACAAATATATATACAAATATACACATATTTATATCTGCCATGTGCTCACCAAGCTTTTGCTTTGATAACCTTTGAGAAGGGATATACAGTATAAGGCAGCCCACTCCACTTTTGGACAGAGATAATTATTAGGAAGTTTTTCTGACATTAAGCCTGGCTTTTTGTACCTCTCATGTGTTGCTTCTGGTTCCCCACTTCATCTCCAAACAGAATGGATCCAATTCCTCTTCTATATGAAAATTTTTCAAATACTTGAAGGCAACTATCACTTTTCCTCTGAGTTTTCTTTTCTCTAGGGTAAATATACTCAGGTCCTTCAAATTATTCTCATACCCTATAAAGTCAGGATTTTTCATTGTTCTAATCACCCTGTACTTGCTAGCTTTTCAATATCCTTCTTAAACTGGAGTGTTCAGAAACAATAATACTCTACATGAAGTAGTAAAAGACTAGTAAAATGGGATTATCACCAATCTTAGAATCAGTCTCTCTTAATGCAGCTTAAAAGTTTGGGCCACTATTTTGCATCGCTAATTCATATGAACATTGCAATCCATTAAAATTGCCAGTTTTTTTTTTCAGAACTACTTACTGTCTTACCATATCACTCCCATCTTGTACTCATGACATTGATTTTTCTGCTTTATGTTTATCTCTATTGTGGAACTGTGTTCATCCCAGTGTTCTAGCCCATCAAAATCCTTTAGAATGTTGGTTATCATCCATTGTGTTAATATTCTATCCATATTTGTGTTACCTTCAAATCTGGATAAACATGCCATTTTTGCTTTTATTGAAGTCATTGGTGAAAAATATAAAACAGCCTAGGGCCAGACACAGATCCTTGGGAAACTCCAGTAGACATTGCTTACCATTTTGGCATTAAACTGTTTTGGAATCCTGCTCTCCAAGAAGTTCTGAATCCATTTAAATTAAATCCAATTTTTCCCATCTTTTCCACAAGATAGTATATTTTACAAGAACTTTTCTTAAATCTCGGTAAACTATATTTACAACACTTCCTTCATCTACCATTTTAGTAATTTAGTAATATTTTTTAGTATTTTAATAATGTAGTAATCTTAGTTCTTTAGTAATTTTTAGTAGTAATTTCATCAACAAAGAACATGAAGTGAATCTGGCATGATTCATTCTTGAGGTAACTATACTGGCAATTTGTAATCACTGCTTATCTTTTAGATATTTGTTGACCATTTATTTAGAATTTTCTCAAGAAGAAAAGTCAACTTCATAAGTCAAAACTTTCAAGCTCTCTTCTCTTTCCTTTTTTTTTAAAGTCAAGTCAATATTTGCCCTTTTTCCAATCCTATTTTCTTTGATCTTGCAAATATTGTTGACAATATCTAAGCAATACCATTTGCCTGTTTATTCAGTACCAAAAGATATATCGTGATCAAGTGATTTGAATTCACCAACGTGCTAGGTGCTATCTCACTATCTTCTTAATTATCTTGGATATCAACTTATTAATCATCTTGTTCAGTTATAACAGAATATCCTGGCCTTTTTTTGTAGTCATTTTTTTCAATCCATCTCAACCAAAAGTTCTATTCTTTCCTTGATTTTTTTCCCTCCCAATATTGTTTTTTAAAAATCTATTTTATTGCCCTTCACTTCCTTCAACAATTCCAGATCATTCTGAGATTTTGCATGCTTAACTCTATCTTTAGTGTTCTTTTTGTACTTCGATATTGCTTTGATCTTTTGTACATTTCTTTTAAAAATCTGAATTGGTCAATGAGCATCCAACATCAGTCATTTTTTTTTCTTTTTTTCTTTTCTTTTCTTTTTTCTTTTTTTAAGAAAAATCCTATTTTTCCTCCTTACTGGCATTGTTTCCCTTTGTAGTTTAAAATTTTACTTGAGTATCTCTCTGTCCTTCTGAGGGTGAATTCCCTCAGAGCTTTTTAAACTATGATTCCCTCCCTACTCATCTTTCCTGTGAATCCTTAGAAATATATTTTCCCAAAATTAGGAGTCTATATCAAACAATTCTTGGTTTTCCTCTCTCTATCACAAACTGAAGGAGTGGTCACTTCTGCTGGAGTAAATGTCAGTAAAGGTCAATGAAAACTGAAACTCACTGGCTTACCATAAATCTCTAGGCTCGATAATTTACAGGACTTCTTATAGAAATAGGTGACTACTAAGTGGGGTAGGCTGAGATTGTATTGTGGTCCAGACAGTTTCTAAAACCCTGGGATGCAGTATCATTCATTATCTTCAAATGAAGGGGAAGAACAAGATCTGGGAAACTCAATTCTTCTGTCTTCCCAACCCATACTCATTTGCTAAGTCATCAGGATAAAGCAATTCCTGTATGAGAATTTTCAGGGCTTTGGATAATGTCTTTGGTCTGGTCAGTTATAAGTTTTCCAGCTGTCTGGAAACATATTGTGATTCTATTTTCCATGCTTACTGTTTCCTCAGGCATGGCTCTGAATAATAGATTGCACACAAATGGATATTTTATATAAATGATTCCTTTAACCTTTGATGAGAAATGGGTCAGTTCTATCTTGTCATAGATTTCTGAAGTTGTATTTTTCAGTTTTTCTGTTAGAGATGTAAGATTAATATTCCTTTGAGTAAAGGTGGAGGGAAAGAGGAGAGAGATAGATGGGAGCTATTCCACTGATAATTATGAACAAAATTGCTAATTTCAAGGCCTTGTTATTCCCCAAATGGAAGAAATCACACTATTTGTCCTCTCATTAGTCAAGTAATCAACCTCATGTATTAACAACTAGGTAGAAATTGATAATCCCTTGAGGCAGCAGGGAGTTTGTTCATTTTCTAGGTGCAGTACTTCACAGAAAAAAAAAAGTATCAGATTATGGTTTATTAAATTTTCACAGGCATCATATATTTTGAAGGTTTTTCCTTGCAATTCATAATTGTGTGACATAGTAAAAAATTAACATAAAAAGTCAGTTCAATTTATTGTTACATTTTAATCATAAATCAGTGAGAATATTTTCAAGGTTAGTTTAAATGGAGACTAATTAGGACTAGAACAACATGCAAAAGCAGACTCTAGTTTAGGAAATCTTAAGTCCTAAAGTTTGTATGCATTATGGTTATTTGGAATTCTAATTCATTTTCTTGGAGAAACAGAGTTTTTCATGATCATTTAGTTTCCCTGAACAGCACATACATAGAAAATTCATTTAACCGATAGTATAGTTGAACTTAAGTGTTTTTGAGTCTAGCTCCTTTAATAGATCCATAATTTTTTAAAACAATATTTATTAAAACACAAAAGCATCCTGAATAAATTATGGTATATGAATATTATGGAATATTATTGTTCTGTAAGAAATGACCAGCAAGATGATTTCAGAGAGGCCTGGAGAGACTTACATGAACTGATGCTGAGTGAAATGAGCAGAACCAGGAGATCATTATACACGGCAACAACAGTACTATATGACGATCAATTCTGATGGACATGGCTCTCTTCAACAATGAAATGTTTCAAACCACCTCCAATTGTTCACTGAAGAAAGCCATATACACCCAGAGAGAGGGATGTGAAATGTGGACCACAACATAACATTCTCATACTCCTTGATTCATGTTTGCTTACATTGTGTTTCCTTTATCTGATATATCGTTTGTGTAGACAAGATTTTTCTTGCACAACAATGATAAGTTTGGAAACATGTATACATATATTCGATTTACCAATATTTTAACATAATTAACATGTAGTGGATATCCTGCCATCTAGGGGAGGGGTGGGGAGTTGGGGGAAAAATTTGTAACGGAAAGCTATGTAAGGGTTATCGTTGAAGAATTACCCACACATATGTTATGCAAATAAAATTAAAAAAATAAAATTAAAAAAAAACACAAAAGCATCAATATCTATTTATCATGTATAACTTTTATCCAATTCTCCCATAACTCTTTAATGGAGATTCCACCTACTGTATTTGAGGACTTTGTTGAAGTCTTGTCATTCAATAGCTATCAGTGGAACACTGGGTTATCCCTTCCCCCTGGTACAAATCTGGTTTACTTCCTTTTCTGTTCATAAAACTCTTTAATAATTTCTTTTTTATTGCTTCTGGTGCACAATTCTGAGTTGATTATGAGCTATAGCTTATAAATGTCCAATATGTATATTTGATCCCGAGCATGTAAGACTTCATCCAGCAGGATGAATGGATGAGAATAATTTATTCCAACAACCATGATGGCAGCTGAGGCAGGCAATGTGAAATATTTAGAGCTTAGTCAGACACTGAAAACCCCCAAATTATCCAATGCATTCCAGCCATCACCAGTCATCCTGATTTGTCTTGCCACTGGATTTTAATGACTCTGAAAGAGGAGAGTAAGGTCAGTGACTTTATGCAACTGTCTCACTGTTCACACATGAGTTGAGACATCAGCCTGAGACAGCTGTACATGTGTATTGTGATTCCTTCCAGGGATTCATTGTGATATAATAAGATGAGTATCAGGAGAGATGTAGGTACAAATCCTCAAGTTTACTAGCTATGTGATGATAAATCAGTTAACTTAATGTATCTCATTTTCTTACTTGCATAATAGGATAATAATACCGATATTTTAATATACCTGTAATATTTATATTATACCTTGCCTCAGAATTGTTGTAAAGATCTAATAATTGAATACATATAAGGTGTTTTGCAAGACTTAATATATATATATACACACCTTTCTATCCCTGCTGACACTTTCCTTTAATTCCTTAACTTGCCTTGGTATTACTTAATTTTCCCCCACCAAAAGATCCCTCCCTTGTCTTCTTCCTTCACCCTTTGCTTCCCTATTTTCCCATCCCTTCCACCTTTTTTCTTTTAAAATAGATTTTGGAAGGTGCTATACCCTTCATGGTATTTATGTAGTGTTGCCTATTTAACCCATTCTTGATGTGAACAAGTTTTCAGAATCATGAGTCCTCCTCCCCCCTCTAATGCCTCTGTGTCTGTTCTTCCTCTGCACATCATTTGTATAACATAATTATTATTTTTACCTTAACTCTGCTCCAATCTTTCTTTTCAGCTACCCTATTGTTGATGTCAATCTTAGACATATGGTATATATTTCCCATGCAAAAAAAAAAAAACAATTTATTCCTGTTGAGTTCCTTGAAATTATCTCTGATATTGACTTTTATATATTAAGTTCAGGTTTGGTTGATAGAAAGTCCTGAAAATCTTCAAATTCATTGAATGTACATTTTTTTCTCCTTCAATATTATAGATAATTTTGTTGGATATGGCCTCAGGTCTAGTTCTTTTGATTTTTGGTAGATATGATTCCAGGACCTGCCGTCTTTTAGTGCAGCTGCTAATAAGTCTTGTATGATTATAATTGTAGTTACACTGTATTTGAATTGTTTTCTTCTTGTTTCTTGCAAATTTTTCTCTTTGATATGGGGTTTTTGAAATTTGGCAATAATGTTCCTATGTATTGTAACAAAGAATCTTGTTGGTGGATTTTTTTCTGTTTTAAATTTCTCCTCCTATTCTATCATTCTAGAACAATTTTATTGAATTATTTCTTGCATTATTGTGTCAAGGTCCTTTTTTGGTCACAACTATGAGACAGTTCAATTATTCTTAGATTTTTCTCTTCTTGATCTGTTCTCCAGATTCTTATAATTCTGTTCTATCTTTTTTTCATTCTTTACAATCTGCTTTGTTATTTCTTGGTCTCTTTTAGCTTCACTGGCTTTACTTTGCCCAAATTCTAATTTTCAAAGAATTTCATCTTTGAGGCTCTGTATCTCCTTTTCTAGGTGATTAACTTTTTTCACACTCTTGTTTTTCTTGGACGATTTTTATTTTTTTTTATTTTTTAGTTTTTCTTCAATGTCTCTCCTTTGATTTCTAAATTCTTTTTTGAGTTCTATAAATTCTCTCTGAGCAGGGAGCCATTTCATATCACTCTTTGGGGTAGAAGCTTTTTTTGCTTTTTTTTTTTTTTTTTTTCAAAAAAAAAAAAACCTACGTCTTCCCTGTTTCTATAGCCAGTTCATTTTTTTTTTTTTTTTAAATAAGAAGTTATTAGTGTAAGCACATCTAATTGTGGGGTGGGGGATGGTGCTTTTAGCTTTACCTTAGTTCTCCACTGACTAGGAACTCCAAACCAAGAGCTCCACTCTTCTGCAAGTGCCCCAAGGCCACTGCCACTGGCTCTGCACTCACCCAGGTGCTGGTTCTTTCTCATCCAAGGCCAGGGCTCTGCTGCAGAGCATTCTTAATCAGCAGAAGTTATCTCAGTCTTCCTGGACTCAGATTCCAACTCCTCAAGCTGTTCTGGAGGTGAAGTTTTCTGTGGCTCATATAGAAGCTCCAGCCAAACCCTGCTAACCCCAGGGCTCCCCATTTGGTGTTTCTCCCTGGCCCGGGATCTTTCTTCAGATCTTCTTGGATTGTACTAGGAAGACCCTGTTCTGCCTCACATGTTCTTTCTTTCTTTTTTTTTTTTTGTTAATTAAAAGTTTTTTTTTATTTACAAAACATGAGTGATTTTTCTACACCGACCTTTGCAAAAGCTTTTTTTTCCTTTTTTTTTGTTCCAAGCTTTTCTCCTCCTTCCCCTCACCCCCACCCCTGGATGACAGGTAATCTAATACATGCTAAATATGATAAATTATATGACAAATCCAATATATGTATACATATCTATACAGTTATCTTACTGCACAAGAAACATTAGATCTAGAGAGAGGAAAAAAAAACAACCTAAGAAGGAAAACAAAATGCATGTAAATATTCACAGAAAGCATTAAAATGCTATGTTGTGGTTCACATTCAGTTCCCTCAAGCCTCTCTCTGGATGTATATGACTATCTTCATCACTGAACAATAGGAACTGGTTTGAATCACATCATTGTTGAAGAGAACCATGCCCATCAGAATTGGTCATTATATAGTCTTGTTGCTGTGTATAATGTTCTCCTGGTTCTGCTGATTTCACTCAGCATCAGTTCATGCAAGTCTCTCTAGGCCTCTCTGAACTCATCCTGCTGGTCGTTTCTTACAGAACAATAATATTCCATAACATTCATATACCATAATTCAGCCACTCTCCAATTGATGGGCATCTATTCAATTTCCAGTTTCTTGCCACTACAAAAAGGGCTGCCACAAACATTCTTGCACATGTGGGTCCCTTTCTCTCCTTTATGATCTCTTTGGGATATAAACCCAGTAGAAACACTGCTGGGTCAAAGGGTATGCACAGTTTTATAGCCCTTTGGGTATAGTTCCAAATTGCTCTCCAGAATGGTTGGATCTGTTCACAGTTCCACCAACAATGTATCAGTGTCCCAGTTTTCCCACATCCCCTCCAACAGTTATCATTATCATTTCCTGTCATTTTAGCCAATCTGACAGGTGTGTAGTGGTATCTCAGAGTTGTCTTAATTTGCATTTCTCTGATCAATAGTGATTTGGAGCACCTTTTCATGCCTCACATGTTCTTGATTTTTCATTAGTCTATGTTCACCCTGAGGCACAAATTCCTGGTGTTTATGGGGGAAATCTGGAAAGCTTGAAATTTACCAACCTACCCTATCTTTTCATAATCCTGCCCTGCTATAATTGTGTTCTTGTGTGGTACAAATAGGTCCTTTCCCCATTCCTTTGACCTTTTTGGGATACAGAACTGGTAGTGGTATTGCTGAGTTAAAGAGTATGCATAGTTTTATAGCTTTTTGGAATAATTCTAAATTGTTCTCCAGAATGGTTGGAATACTTTTCAATTCTACCAATAATGAATTAGTACCTCAATTTTTCCACATCCCCTCCAACATTTATAAGTTTTTTTCTAACAAATTATCTAATCTGAAGTGTGAGATAGGTAAGAAAAATACTTCAGAGTAGTTTTAATTTGCTATTTTCTGAATCAATAGTGATTTAGAGAATTTTTTTAATATGACTATAGTTAGCTCTGAGTTCCTCATCTGAAAACCGCCTGTTCATATCCTTTTCCCATTTATCCATTGGAAAATCACTCACATTTTTATAAATTTGATTGAGTTCCTATATGAGAAATGAGGACTTTATCAGAAAATCTTAATGCAAAAATTTTCCCTCAGTTTCCTGCTTTCCTTCTAATCTTAGTTGCATTGGTTGTATTGGTTGCATTTGGCTAAGACCTTATAATTTATTGTAATCAATATTATCAATTTTAGTTCCCCTGATACTCTCTATCTTTTGTTTAGTCATAAATTCTTACCTTTTTTCACTGATCTAACAGGAAAAAATTTCCATGTTCCCCTAATTTGCTTATGATGCCAACTTTTATGTCCAAATCATGTACCCATTTTGACTTTAACTAGGTATAATTATAGGGGATATTGATCTATACTTAGTTTCTGCCAAATTGCTTTCCAGTTTTCCCAGCAAGTTTTATCAAATAATCAGTTCTAGACCCCAAAGCTTTGATGTTTGGGTTTATCAAATACTAGATCACTATAGTCATTAACATTTTTTGTATTCCTCTGAGCCCCTACTCTATTCCTTAGCTAGTACCAGATTGTTTTCATGATTATCATTTTGTACTACAGTTGAAGATTTAGTATTGATAGGCTGCCTTTCCTTAATTTTTTTTTCATTTATTCTTTTGATATTCTTGACTTTTTGTTCTTCTAGATATTTTTTGTTATTTTTTTTCAAATCTGTAAAGTAACATTTTGGTAGTTTAATTTGTATGGCACAGAATAAGTAAATTCATTTTTGTAGAAGTGTAATTTTTATTATATTGGATTGGCCTACTCATGAATAATTAATATATCGCCATTTGTTTAGACTCCTCTTTATTTGTGAGAAAACTGTTTTGTAATTATATTCATATAGTTCCTGGGCTTGTTTTGGCAAATAGACTACCAAGTATTTTATATTGTCTGCACTTATTCTAAATTCTCTGTCTCTTGCTGCTAGACATTGTTGCTCTATTCCAAATTCTAAATTGTGAGGAAAAAGCCATCCCCATCCAGAGAGAGAATCATGGAGACTGTGGGTCAAAGCATAGTATTTTTATTTTTTATTTTTTGTTGTTTGTTTTTTTTCTTTCTTGTATTATTTTTGATCTGATTTTTCTTGTGCATTATGATGAATGTGAAAATATGTTTAAAAGAACTGCACATGTTTAATCCATATTGGATTGCTTGCTGTTTAGGAGAAGGGCATGGCAGGAAGGAGGAAGAAAAATTTGGAACATAAGGTTTTGCATGTATGTATTTGGAACAGTAAAAAGCTATTAAAAATTGGATATTCTGTCGTTTGTTGTACATATGTTTACTGTTGATACTACTTCATTTTCTTTGGTACATTTTAGCAAAATGTAGTTTTCCTTCTTATCTCTCTTAATTATGTCTATTTTTTTGCTTTTGCTTAGACTGAAATCATAATTGCTATCTCTGCCTTTTTTTTTTAACCTCAGTTGAATCATAATAGATTCTGCTCTAGCTCCTTATTTTTACTCTGTATATTTCTTTCTATTTAAAGTGCTATTCTTGTAAACAATATATTGTTGGATTCTGGTTTTTAATCCATTCTGCTGCTTCCATTTTATGGATAGATTCATCCCATCCACATTCACAGTTATGATTGCTATGTATTTTCCTTCTCTCTCTTTTTACCCTCTACCTCCTCAAACATCTTTTTTAGTCAGAAAGAAAGCAGCAGAAAGAATAGTTGAAAGAGTTGAAACATTTCAGTCTTACCAATTTTAAAGATTCAGGCAGTCAATCAAAGGACGTGGGAGTAGATCAGGAGACCTCCAAGTGAAGCAATTTGGGCATGATTCAGTGGCCCCTTAGGGTGCCTCCATACTAGGTTAACTGGTCATGCTCAGGCAATTCTAGATTAGCCATTTCTCAGTCCCCAAATTTCTGTAGGGAAGCTTTGAAAAGCCAGTGTATTATCTTGTTTCTATTTGGGACAGAAACAAATTTTCTATCTTTTGCTTGTGGGATTGAGAAAAGCCCTCTAAAACAAATGTTCCTTATTTTGTGAAGCTTTAAAATTTTGTACTTGGAGAAAATTGTGATTTTCATCTGTACCTCAAGGATCGTATATGGTGTTTAAATTACTGTATGGTACTAGGGGAAAAAGTGAAAGGACATAGAGCATGCCTCCCCAGAGCTGATAAAGAGCTAAATTGAATTTGGAATGAAGACTTTTTTTAAAAAAAAATATGAAAATACGCTTCTGTCTATTTGCCAGAGAAGGCAAGAGTCAAAATATTTAAAGAAAAAAAAAGAGTTCATGGATCCCATGTTAAGGACTCCAGGTCACATCTTTAGAGTTCTTTCCAAACATAATTAATCTTATTTTAGACAAGTTTTTAATCTACTTATCAATCAATAATCATTCTTTAAATTCTTGTGTCTGGGGCAGCTAGGTGGCCCAGTAGATAGAGCACCAGCCCTGAAGTCAGGAACACCTGAATTCAAATTTGGCCTCAGACACTTAACATGCCCTAGCTGTGTGACCTTGGGCAAGTCATAAGTCATTTAATCCCAATTGCCTCAGCAAAAAAGAAAAAAAAGTGTAAATTCTTGGGTCAGGCATTGCACTAGGTGCAAAAATATAAATAAAAGAATCCCTTCCCTCAAGGAACTTACATTCTATTCAGTGGAGGAGAATTCGAGGGTTTATAGGGATCAGGATCATAGGTTTAGAACAGAAATGAACCTTAAAGACTTAGTTCAAAGCTCACTCCCTTTAATTTTACAGATGAGGAAAAAAAGGGAAAAGGACCCACATGTGCAAAAATGTTTGTAGCATCTCCCTTAAAAAAAAAAGTTGAGCTTTTTATTTTTAAAACCTATGCAGAAATAATTTTCAACATTCACCATTGCAAAACTTTGTATTCCATTTTTTCCCCTTTTCTTCCCCCACTCTTTCCCCTAGACAGAAAGTAATACAATATATGTGAAACATGTGCAATTCTTCTATACAATTATCACGCTACACAAAAAATCAGATCAAAAAGGAAAAAAAATGAGAAAGAAAACAAAATGCAAGTAAGCAACAATAAAAAAGGTGAAAATATGTTGTGGTCCAGACTCAGATCCCACAGGCCTCTCCCTGGGTTTATATGGCTTTCTTCATCACTGAACAATTGGAACTGGTTTGAATCACCTCATTGTTGAAGAGAACCATTTCCATCAGAATTGATCATCAAATAGTCTTGTTGCTGTGTATAATGTTCTCCTGGTTCTGCTCACTTCACTCATAAATCATTTCATGCAAGTCTCTCCAGGCCTCTCTGAAATCATCCTGTTGGTCGTTTCTTACAGAGCAATAATATTCCATAACATTCGTATACCATAATTTATTCAGCCATCCTCCAGCTGATAGACATCCACTCAGTTTCCATTTTCGTGTCACTACAAAAAGAGCTGCCACATTTTTGCACATGTGGGTCCTTTTCTCTTTATGATTTCTTTGGAATAAAGCCCAGTAGAAACACTGCTGGATCAAAGGGTATGCACAGTTTTATAATTCTTTGGGCATAGTTCTAAATTATAGCAGCCCTTTTTTAGTTGTGGCAAGGAACTGGAACCTGAGTAGATGCCCTGCAGTTGGAGAATGGCTGAATAAGTTATGGTTTTTGAATGTTATAGAATATTATTGTTCTATAAGAAACAATCAACAGGATGATTTCAGAGAGGCCTGGAGAGATTTGTATGAACTGATGCTAAAGTGAAAGAATCAGAGCCAGGAGATCATTGTACATGGCAACAACAAGACTATACAATGATCAATTCTGATGGACATGATTCTTTTCAACAATGAGGTGATTCAGGCAATTCCAGTAGACTTGTGATAGAGAAAGGCAATTGCATACAGAGAGAGTGCTCTGGGGACTGAATGTGGATCACAACACAATATTTTCACCTTTTTGTGTTATTTGCTTACTTTTTTTCTTTTTTCCCTTTTGATCTGATTTTTCTTGTGCAGCATGATAAATGTGGAAATATGTATAAAAGAATTGCACATGTTTAACATGTATTGGATAATTTTCTATCTAAGGGAGGGAATCGGGGGAAAGGAAGAAGAAAAATTTGGAATACAAGGTTTTGCAAGGGTGAATGTTGAAAACTATCTTTGTGTGTAGTTTGAAAACAAAAAGCTATTGTTAAAATAAATAAATAAATCATTCTGGGACACCAGGATATTGACATAAAAAAAATTACAGATGAGAAAACTGAGGAACAGAAAGATTATGACTTACTTGGGTGCTTAAAGATGTTCTGAACCCAGGTCTTCCTAATTTCAATTTTAAGTACCTATTCACTACATCAAACACTAGAATATTAAGGGAAAAATGAAACTGATCTTACCCTCAGGAACTTTTGTTGTATTGGGGCAAACAACAGTACAACTCCACAGAATAATCAGCAATACAACCAGAAACAGGAGACATTAGGGCACCATTATTCAACATCTAAAGGACATCTTAGCAGAAATTCAACTCTGGGACCTTGTATTTCTGATAATAGTTTTAGTAAAAACAAACTTCTGTTTGGGACTGTGGTGTTAGAACTGAACCTGAATAAAATCATTTAATCTATAGGGAAATGTGGTGGTTCAGTACCTGAACCCCAGTGGAAAATGTAAATAATGCTATTGTCCATTTTGAAAATAAAGTGTACTGGGTTGGTGGGGAAATAGCTTCTCCCCCCCTTTTCCAGCCCTCCAATAGTTTTAGCTACACAATTTAGCATTTTATATTTGGTTTAAAAATAATTCCTGTGCTTATTATAGCCAGAGTAGCTCTGTTCTAGTACACCTCTCAGTAGGAAGCCTCAAACAGAACACCCAGTAAGGCCACACTGCCTACCATGACCTCTCTCTACATTGACTGAAAAACAGAAAAAGAGCCCCATTGTTCCACCTCCTCACCATTGGCTTAGGTGCAGTCATACTTGGAAACAGTGAAATATACTAAATGGAATTGGGGGGGGGAGAGAGCGCCTTTTTAGGGTTTGGTGCTTCTGATTTCATATAATTTTTCAAATCTCAAATTTTATTTTATCCCCAAATCCATTAGGATGCAAGTTCCTTGGGGGCAGAGTCATTTTCACCTCATTTATATTCCTAATGCCCAGTCTAATAGCTCAAATATAGCGAGCACTCATGAAATGATTGTTGAATTGAAGCAGTGTTGTTCAGTAAAACTGAATTTATGATGAAAAGATCCAGGTTGGAATATAATCCTACTCCTAGCTATCTATGTGATCTTTACCAAGTCATATCAACTCCCTAAGCCCAAATTTTCCTTTTCTGTATGGAATTAGGCTCGATGTTGCCTTCAAGCTCCCAATACTATATGAGATAAATACCTGAAGTCCAAGAAGGATATAGGAGTATGTGATAGTTCCTGCTTCCAAAAGGGAGTGTTTGATTTCAGAATTTCATATAATTTTATACTAACTAGCATTCTACTGCAAAGACCATGCCTAAGGAGAGGGGAAGGGTAGATAATCAGACTTTTCTCAAATTAGAACCATTCAAGAGACAGAGGCAGAACACCTAATCAATGGAAAGCCAGATTCAAAGTTTGTTAATATTCAGGGCATAGTGTAAAGTACTGTTAAAATCATTGATTCAGATGGTGTGTTCTGCAGTATCAAGTAGGGAGATCAGGCTATTATGGTCTCTGGTATTTTGATTATACAATGACCCAGGGAAATGTTATCAAAAAAGAGGAAGCCAAATTAAAAAGTTCTTGTTAGTGTGATAGGTTATAATACTGCCTATTACAGCAAAGTACCTGTGGGTGGTAGGGTCTCATTTTCATAAAGAAATAAAGTCAATAAGGTACTGAATGTGAATATAAATTTTAAAGCTCTTGAGGCAAAAGAGAGATGCTAACAGTATCTAGGAAGGGAGTTAGGAAAAAGAATAGGAAATGGGAAAAGTAACCATGAGTTAATTAAGACAAAATAAGTCTGCTATAACAAAAAACAAAAACAAAAACAAAAAAAACAAAAAACTGAAACCAGTCCTCCTTTTCATAAGTAAGAGAGATATTATATTATACTTTTTACTACTAGTTACCATAATTTAGTTAAAGATTATTGTGGAGTCTGATACATGATTTACTCTTGGAGAACTCATGAAGGCAGTGTGTTAGACATCCTATGAATACCTCATAATTACCAAGTTGTTAGTAGAATGACTTCAGAAGGTAGAGGCTTTCCAGATATTTTCATTCACATTAAGTATTGCATCATGTCCCTTTAAATTTGAAAAGAAAGAATTAAAAAGATTGTTAAAACCTAGAAATAGGTAGACACTATTCATGCAGCACCTGAGAAAACATAAAGCAGCCAAAAAGAAGGGTTATAACAGGAAGATGTTGAGAATCAGAAGAGCTCAGAATTGGAGAGGATTTTGGAAGACATGGAATCCAAAGTTCAAGAGTTTCTGAACAGAAATTCTCTTTGAATAATAATTGACATTGTAGAGTTTCAAAGTTCACAAAGCATGCGTTCTCTCAATTGATCGCTATATTATTGATGGATGAATAAATGGAAAGGTGCTTATTAAACCTATGCTATGTGCAAAGCATGGTGCTAAGCAATGAAAAACCAAATAGAAAAGCAAGAGAGTTCTTGTTCTCAAGGAGCTCATATTTTAGGAGGAATAGGAGGTTTCAGCTATAAGTCAGATGAAAAAAATCTCATAATCCTTCTGGTATAGAAGCAAAACAGATAGTAATGTGTCTTTATTGGAGAAGGAATATCTGAAATGTATCAATGGGCTGACTTACTTCCCAGCAAATGTCATTTACACAAAGGCCACATGTCACATTAGCAAATGAATACATTTATTTATGCCTTAAATTAAATAAAAATCAAAGTTTATGGCTGAGAATATACCAGATAAAACATGAAGTGAATGAGCTTTCACACAGGGAAATATTGATATTTCAGTTGAAGTAAATGAGAGAATCAATATCAGGGAGATATTGATATCTCAGTTCAGATAAGAAATAGTCTCAGATCTCATCTAAAAGGAAATTCCTCAGAGTTTCTAGAGCAGTAAGGTAAGGATAGGGATATAATCAAGTTACTGGCTCCGCTAAGGTTGACTTCTTTCCAGAGCTCTTTCCTTCCTTCCTTCCTTCCTTCCTTCCTTCCTTCCTTCCTTCCTTCCTTCCTTCCTTCCTTCCTTCCTTCCTTCCTTCTTTCCTTCCTTTCTCTTTCTTCTTCCTTCTTTCTTTCCTTTCTTTCTCTCTTTCTTCTTCCTTCCTTCTTTATTTCCTTCCTTCCTTCCTTCTTTCCTTCCTTCCTTCCTTCCTTCCTTCCTTCCTTCCTTCCTTCCTTCCTTCCTTCCTTCCTTCCTTCTTTCCTTCCTTCTTTCCTTCTCTCCTTCCTTTCTCTTTCTTTCTCTCTCTTTCTCTTCCTTTCTTTCTCTCTCTCTCTCTTTCTCTTTTTCTCTCTTTTTTTCTTTCTTTTTCTTTCTTTCTAAAGGAGCCTATCTGAATCTGGAATTGTGCATCTTTTCTCATGAAGCCAGAAACCCAAGACTTTTCTTCTCTCAAGCTTTTTACCAAATTCACCCTGTATATAGGTGCAGAACATTGAGTAATCAATCCATTAATGAGGAAAGTCTATTGTAAATGATCATTGAGACCTTGGTTACAACTGAAAACAAAAATCTGATCATTTTAGTAAGCTGCAAGTACAAGCAGCCAGTGTTGTCAATGACAGTCAAAAAGGCTAAGATGATCTTAGTTGTCTTTTTTATTTTCATCTTTTAAAAATTATTTATTTTTAATACACATTGCTTTATGAATCATGTTTGGAGAGAAAAGTCAGAGCAAAAGGGAAAAGCCATGGGAGGAATAAAAAACAGAAAAAAGAAGTGAATATAGCATGTGTTGATTTATATTCAGTCTCATATTTATATTCAGGATGCAGATGGCATTTTCTGTCCACAGACCATTGGGATTGCTTTGGATCACTAAACCACTGAGAAGAATCACATCTTTCTTAACTGATCATCACACATTCTTGATGTTGTTGTGTTCAGTGTATTCTGGGTTCTGCTTGCTTTACTCAGCATCAGTTTGTGTAAATTTCTCCAGGCTTTTCTAAAATCAGCTTGTTCATTATTTTTTATGGAACAATAATATTCCATTACCATCATATACCATAACATATATAGCCATTCCCCAATTGATGGGCATCTACTCATTTTACAATTTTTTACTACCACAAAAATTGCTGCTACAAACATTTTTGCACATGTGGGTCCTTTTCCCCCCTTTATGATTTTCTTGGAATACAGACCCAGTAATGGCACTGCTGGGTCAAAGGGTATGCACAGTTTTATAGCCCTTTGGGCATAGTTCCAAACTGTTCTCCAGGTCCAAATTGGATCATTTTACAGCTCCACCAACAAGGTATCAGTGTCCCAATTTTCCCACATCCCCTCCAACATTCATTATTATCTTTTCCTGTCTTCTCAGCCAATCTGAGAGGTATGAGGTGGTACCTCAGAGTTGTCTTAATTTGCCTTTCTCTAATGATCTTAGTCTTTATCAAAAGATTGCATCCTGTGACATTGCCAATCATCTTGACCTTTGTCTTGCCACTTAATTTCAATGATGGAGGAAAGAGTAAGGCTGATGACTTTTCCCAGCTCTGCCCCATTCATATCCAATTCACATGCTAATAGAGAAACCATACTCATGACAACATTGGTTCTCTTTGAGGTAATGAACTAACAATAACAACAATTACGACGACAACGGTATCCAGGAATTGAGATGAGGCTCCCTGATCATACCACATCCAGAGGCTGGAGGTCATTTTTGAAAGCACATTTTAAGAAGAACATTGATAAATCAAAAGCCATCTAGAAGAAGGGAAGGAGGTAAGCTAAGGGACTCAAGTTTAAGGCCTGGAGGACTAGTTGAACAACAGGGATGTTTACTCTGGAAAAGAGAACATTTAGAGGGCATGTAATTGTTTTCTAGCATTTGGATTGCTATCATGTGGAATAAGCATTAGAATTGCTCTGCTTGGCCCTAAAGGGTGGAAGAAGGAATAACTGGTGAAAGTTGCAAAGATATAAATTTAGGCTTGATGAAGGGAAAGATTCAATAGTGGAAAGGGGAGTGGATTTCCCCTTTAAGCAAACACTGGATCACCACTTGTAAAGTACATTCTAGTTAGAATCTTTATCAGGTACAGTTTAGACTTAATGGCCACTAAGATAATAATATCTATCATTTATATGCTATTTTAAAGACTGCAAAGTGCCTCACATAGATTATAATCATTTGATCTTCACAACAATCTTGGGAGGTAGGAACTATTATTATTGACATTTTACAGATGAGGAAACTGAGGCAGACAGTGGTTAAGTGGCTTGCTAGTTAAGAGTCTGAGGCTGAATTTGAACTAGGTCTTCCTGACCCCAGGTCCAGTGCTCTATACTCTGTGCTTCCTATCAACCCTGAAACAGTGTCACTACTCTACTAAATTTGCCCATTTGTTGGGACTCTTATTTACAAGACTGAATTTATTTTGGGTCAACCCGTAAACATGGAGTTTCCAGTGTATTTGAGGGGGTGGGAGGTACATGAAGGACTGAGTAGGAGAGTAGAAAGTAGGATTGAAAGGGAAGAAGTGGAGTGGGGTAATACTGGACAACAAACAAAGGTCCCTTTGCTATAGACAGTTATTTTTACTCTTTGAAAACATCACCCTTATTTTTCTTGCTTTAGATCAAAGGTGATCTGCTTCACTCTTTCCTTTGAGTTATTTTCCCTTTAAAGACAGGGAATTTATTAGAAACAGAAAGATTGTCTGTGGGGCTGGATCTGTTCTGAAGTCTGGCATTTTGATTTTAGGAATTCTGGGCATCAGATATTTCTCAAAGCTCGGGAAGCCTATGAATGCTGGGGCTTGTAAGGATGAATATTAATTTTTGTGGAGACGGGGGAGCAGGTTCTTGAAATCATGACGGGAGTTCGAGTCCGTGCCAAAGTAGATAAATGGGCTACAGAAACTGGCAGCTTTGGCAAAGGGACTGGCCTGGATAGAAGCAACAGTTGGCACCTGTTGCCTACATACAGACCACAAGGGGATGATCGAATCAAGAAAGCCTGCCAGGAGAGAGGCAGAACAAATCACAGATGACACCTGAGAAACAGACAAAATATGTTTATACTTACTTCCAGTTCTTTCTGTTGCTATGGTTTGGCAACAGCTCTTAGCATTTGGCTGCACTCAGAGCCCTTTGGAGGGCAAGATGTACCAGGAGGAAGAGAGGACTCAGTGAACCTTAAAGTAATATATAAATGTGGATTAAGATTTTATGGAACTGAAGGATATAGGAAACAATACTGGACTCTGAGCTGGGAGACCGGTGTTGGATTGCAGGCTCAGAAACTTTTCAGTTGTGTGACCTTGGAAGTATGTACTTTACATTAAAAAAAACTTTTGATTTTGCTTTGAAAAAAATTTGTTTTTTTTTTAAATGACAATAATTTCCCCCCAGTATCCTTTGCCTCCTTGTTTCATAGATCAGTCCATTATAGCAAATAATATTTTAAAACAAAAAGGAAGGGATAAAATCAGTGAAACTGATTTACTTCATATCATATCAATTAATACAGATCTTTCTCTGCTTCTTTGTATTTATAATTTCCTACAGCACAGTAATATTCCTTTAGAATCTTGTACCACATTTCTTTTAGTCATTCTCCAATTAATGGACATCTATTTTGTTTCCAATTCTTGATTTTATGAAAAGTGCTGCTTTAGATATTTTTGTGACTATTATTATTTTCTTTTTATCAACAGTTACCTTGGGGTATAAACTCAGTAATGGAATCTCTAGATGCAAAGATTGGATGTTTTAGTCACTTTATTTGTATAAATTCAAAACACTTTCCAAAGTGTTTGTACTGATTTATCATTCTACCAACATTCCACTAGTATGTAAATCTTCTCAGAACTTCTCCAACATATTAACTATTTCTATATTTAGTCATTTTTAAAAATCAAATTGGAGTTTAAAAAGCAAAATGGCAGTGTTCTTGTAAATTTGCATTTCTTTTATTATTAATGACGTGGAAATCCTTTCATAGGATTGTTTATAATTTTTTTTGGGCAACTGTTCATATCTTGTGAGCATTTTACTGTTGAGGAAAGGCTTTTAGTTTGTGTATATTTATAACAGATATACATGTTATACTTTATAATGTTATTATATTCTAACAATATAAAGTAACCATCTATCATAAATTATATAAATAATATATAAAATAAATATTTAAGATGAATTGTTATAGTTTAATAATTAGCCAATTATAATAAATTAAGTATGTATAAAAAGAGAAGTGGGCAAATGGGAGAGAAGTCTTTATATCAAATTCTCTGAAAAGAATTTTTTGTTATTCAATTCTATTTGGTTCTTTGTGACCTTATTTGAGGTTTTCTTGACAAAGGTCGTAGTAGTTTGCCATTTCCTTGTCTGCTCATTTTACAGTTGAGGAAACTGAGACCAACTTGATTTAAATCCAGGGTCACATACCTAGTAAGTGCTGGAGGTCAGACTTGAACCCAGGAGCATAAGCCTTCCTGACTCTAGGACTGTCACTTTGTCCACTGCACCATCTAACTGCCTAAAAAGAGTTTAGATTATATATAAACAACATATAGATGCATGGTATAGGTATGTATGGGTTTATTACCCAAAATATAAGTAACATAGGTGTGGTCTTTATTTTTTCCCTGAGGCAATTGGGATTAAGTGACTTGCCCAGGGTCACACAGCTAGGAAATGTTAAGTGTCTGAGATCTGAGTCAGGTCCTCCTGACTTCAGGGCTGGTGCTATCCACTGTGCCATCTAGCTGCTCCCATAAGTCTGTTCTTAATATAGCTTACATATATATATATATATATATTTGTATTTGTGCTCAGTTGAGTACATGTAACAATATCTGTCACACACATGTATAGCTTACATTTGCATGCATGTATATGCACACATATGTACACATGTATTGTTTATCTTGGATAACTCTGCAAAGAATTTGATACAAAGATTTTTCAGAAGCTTTTCACTTTCATGTAACCACAGTTATCTATTTTATGCTTTATAATAACCTCTATCTTTTTTTTTTTTTTTGGTTAGGAATATCTCTCTTACCATAGCTGTGAAAAGAATATGATCTGGTCTTTTTTCCATTATTTTATGGAATGATTTAATATTCCCAAAATTTTATAGGATGATATCACATTCCTTTAAAATATATCATATATTATGACTTAAGGTATTTAAGCTTAATTTCTTCCAAACTGCTTTCTAGTTTGCCCAAGAGTTTTAAATTTTTGTTGAATATGATGTTTTCTTCCTAAGTAATTTGTTTTTTGATTTTTTAAAATTAATTGAGTCCCATTGTTTTTCATTCTCTCTTGTCTAGTCTGTTGATTACATAATTAAAAAATTAATTACCAGCTGGTTTTGATGACATAACATAATTTAGTAGTGCTGTAATCCCTTCATTCCTATATATTTTTTTCAATATTTCCCTTGATATGCTAGGTTTCTTATTATTTCAAATTGATTTTTTATTATATTATTGAATTTTATAAAGTTTTCCTTTGATAGTTAGATTGACATAACACTAAAACTGTAAATTAACTTTGTAATATTGTCATTTTTATTATATTGGCATGGTCCAGCCAAGAGCATGGAATATTCCTTCATCTAATTTGTTCTATATTGCCATAAGGAGTATTTTGTAATTGAAATGATAAAAGTATTTTATTTGTTTTGACAGATTAATCCCTGAATATTTTATACATTTTGTTATTAGTTGGAATGGGATTTCTCTTTCTATTATTAACTCTTAGATTTTGTTGTCATATAAAAATACACTAAGTAAAATATATAATGCTTTGCATAAACTTCATCATATAGAAATGCAATGGACATTTTACATTTTAAAGTATTTTTTTCTGATTGCATTTAAAACCATTTTAAACATTTATTTAAAATTTTTGAATTCCAAATTCTCTTCACCCCTCCCTTTTACTCACTCCCCCTCAACCTGTGAAAAGAAACAAACTAACAAAACAACTGGAAGAATAAAGTTTTTTTTTTTTAAAGCTTCAATGTGCATTCAAACTATTACTTCTTTCTGCAATTCATTTTTGAGGGTTTATCTTGTAGCTTGTGACTTTACAGACACTATTAATTGTCTAAATGAATATTTTTGCTGAGTCTCTAGAATTTTCTAAGTAAAACATCATTTCATCAATGAAGAGAGAGAGTTTTATCTTCTATTTATCTTTATATCTTTCTTTTCTTGTCTTATTGCTGTTATTAGCATTTTCAGAACTATTTCAAATAATCATGGAGAGAGTGGGTTCCTCACATTATATTATTCCTGTATTTATTGGGAAAGCTTCTAGTATATTCCCATTGTATATGATGCTTGCTTCTGATTTTAGATACATTTTATGATATTTTAAAATTCATGTAAGTTTTATTTCTAAGCATAAAAGGATATTGTACTTTATCAGAGGCTTTTATCTACATTTACTGAGATAATAATTTGATTTTGAGTGTTTTCCTTTTCAATATGATTAATTATGTTGATTGTTTTCCTAATATTTAACTATTCAGGCATCCTCAGCATAAATCAAAATAGGCCATAATGAATATTTTAATGGATAAATTACTGTTTGGACAGGATTTTATTTAAAAATTACGAGTATTCTATTAATATTATTGCTTTATAATGTTCCTTCTCTCCTTTATATTTCCCTCCCTATATAAAGACTATGTTTCATAAAAGGAATCTATAGGGATATTTCCTTCTCAGTTTTTGAGAATAACTTGTATAGTGTTGGTATTAATTGTTCTATAAAGATCTGATAAAATTCTTCTATGAATTTATTAGGAACAAAATTGTAATTTTAAAAATTATAGCTAGTTTAATTTCTCTTTTTCTGTTTAAATTATTTAAGATCTCTTTTTGGATTTATTACTTAGAGTATTTTACATTTTTGAAGGTATTATTCTATTTCTTTTGTGTTGTTTTTGTAGCATATAAATGTACATAATAGGTTCTGATTTGTGTGTATGTGTGATATTTTACTTTGTTCATTTGCTATTTTGATTTAATTTTCTTCCTCTTTGTAATCAAATTGTTAAAGATTTATCAATTTTATTAGTCTTTAAAAGAATCAGTTTTTACTTTCATTGATAATTTCATTAGTTTTTGCAGTTTATTTCATTTTAATAGCTCCTCTTTTGTGCTTATTTTAGGTTTGCATATTTGTTGAATTTTTAACTTAAGATGCACAATTAATTTATTAATCTCTCCCCTCCTATTTTTATTAATGTGTTTGTTGGGATATAATTTCTCCTCACAACTGCTTCAGATGAATTTCAGAACTTATGGTAGGTTGTTCCAATATTATTATTTTCTTTCATGTAATTAGTTTGCATGATTTGTTCTTTGAATTCATTCATTATTTAGAATTTCCTTGTTAGATTTTTGTCTGTATCTTTTATCACTTTTGCTCCCTATACTAATTACTATTTTATTGTGCTACAATCTGTAAATCATGTGATGACTTTATGCATCGTGATTTTTGTTATTTGTATTATCTCTGTACTTTAACACATGGTCACTTCTGTAAACATTGCATGTGCTATTGAAAAATTTGTATATTCTTTTGTCTTTTTGCTCTGATTTCTCCAGCAATTTATTCAGTTCATTATTTTCCTTTTTGTTAATTTTTCTGCTAGAATTGTTCAAAAGTAAGGGACATTAAAATCTCCTGCTTTGTCCTCTTGTAATTCACTTAATTTTTCCTTTTTGAATTTAGGTGCTAAGGCATTTGGGTTTAATATTGATATTATATATATTGATATTGTTCTGTTGTCTGTGGTTCCTATCAGTATTATGTTGTTTCTTTGTTTATCTCTGTTATGAATGTTATTTTTTTCTTTACCTGATAGTGTGATTGCAAATATTCCTTTTTTTTTGAATCTCTTGTAGCATAGTAGATTTTTCTAACCTCTAATTTTTATTCTATTGATATTTTTGTTTTTTATATATGTTTCTGGTGAATAAAAGAATCGAAGAGGTTTTGTTTTCTCATTCAATCTGATACTCTTATTTTTTTGGATTGTTTAATTCATTTATACTTAATGTAATGAGAGTTGCATTTTTATTTTCCTTTATTTTTTTCTAACATTTTTATTTCAAAATTAGGATTCCCCTGCTCTGTCTCTAAAAAGAGTACTTTGTTTCTGCCGTTCTTTTATCACAGTCTTTTATAAGGTCATCTTATTTTTCACTGCCTCTCTTCCTTTCACCCTCAAACCTATCTCCTGTTTTTCAACTCTTTCCCTCCTTTTGGAGTTTTGTTCTACTTATTCCTTTTCTTTCTAGTATTTTAAATCTTTTATTTTTTCCTCTGTAAAATAGTCAAGCAAAATCCCCCTTCTCTCTTCTCTTTTCTCCATTTTAAAAGTTCATTTTCTGTGCATTTTTTCCTCATCTTTTTCATTGTTTCACTTCCTTTTCATCTAATATAGACTTTTATTTTTTGATTCATAGCCTTTAAACTCACATATTTTATCTTTAGTCTCTATTTCTCAAAATTAAAACTTCTAAAATATCTATTTTGAGTTTCCTCTAATAAAAGTTTCTCCATTACTGCCTTAGAGTTTTATTTTGTTTTGTTTTTGCTCTATTGCCATCTTTCCCCTTCTGTTGTGATTCACTCTTAGAAATTTCGGTTTCTGCAATAGAGAGGAAGAAATATTTTTCCAGTGGTAGGCATTTTCCTGTGTCCTGATTGTTCAATTCTTTATTGTGCTTTGTGATCAACTTTTCCCCATTTGCTATGAAATTTTATGTCTGGATTCAAGCCTTTACATTTGTCCCTAATAGTTCTGATTCCCATTCTTCTGAAGTAAAAACAGTTGCTCCTCTAAACATAAAATTTCCTGTATATTATAACCAGTGTAAACTCTCCTCATTCCAGAATATTTCTTTTCCTACAGAAGCAAACTTTAATGAGATTCCCTTCCTATCAATGAAATGAGTTTTTTTTTTCCTCGTTTAAATCCCTACCCTCCATTTTCCTCATCCATTTTCCAATTAGCTGTAATTAGCACCATAATGAATAATGATCAGGAACTCCAAAGAGGAACTACAATAAGTATTTTATCTATCTTAGGAATCTATCCAGGCAAGAAGCCTACGGGCATTGAGAAAAGTGTGTCCCCAGAAGTTAGCATGAGTGCAGTTGAACGAATTAGAAGCCCATCAGCAAGATGCTCAAAAGGTATCTGAAGAATTTTGTACCCGGGGACTGGAAGACCTTTAACTCTTTAGACTAGGAAGCTTTCAAGTGAAACCAGAAACCTATAGAGTTCTGAGCAGAGACCAGGAGTTGGCTGTATGCAGGCTAAGACATCCCAGGGGCTGCAAAAACTTGCAGCATTCTGATCTGAGATTCTTCTGAGTCTCCTAAAGAGGCCTGTGCTTTGTACCTGGATGATCTGGGTGAGCTGAAACCTACCAATTCTCTAAGTACAGATCTAATAAGGAAGTCAGTTAGCAACAAGAACCTAAGAAATCAATGTCTGTTCACTCCATCTGAAGAGTATGGGATGGGGCAGAGGATGGATCCTGTACAAAGTTGAATATCAGGATCTAAATCTGAATATATGAGTAAACAAAAGAAGTTACTGATCTTTGATAATATAGATCGAGAAACAACCAAGAAATCAACCCTAAAAATAAAAGTAATATTACAACAATTACAAGTGGAACCTCAGAGAAAAAAGACAACAGAACTATATGATTATCTAGAAGAAATTAAGCAAAGATAAAAAAATAATATTAAAAGTGCAATAAGAGCTCTGGAGGAAAAAAAATGGAAGGATAAATAAATAAAACAGAAGATGGCAAACCTTATCCCTGTAGTGGATTCTTTGAAAATTAGAATGGAACAAACAGGAATCAGTGACAGACAAAAACAACATGAAAACAAAATTCAAAGACTGGGGGAAAAAAGAAAATTTTTTAAAAATTGAGGTGGGGAAGGTAAAAAACAACTTAACTGGAAGAAAATTCAAAGATAGATAATGTAAATATAACTTGACTTTGAGCATGCTCAATTTGTCTAACATGTAGCTTGCTGTCCCTTACTAAGTGGGTATAGGTTGCTTCCTTTGATTTCCTGCCTGTCCACTTAGCAACTGCATCCAGTGAGGATGTCATGATGTGAACCTGTGAGAGGGGAGCCTCTTGCCTTTCTCTGCTTAGTTCCTTTTGCCCCAGTTCTGAGAAATGGGCCTGAAAATGTTTCTATTCTATGTTTTTGTCCTTAGTTTTCAAGAGCCATAGGTGATTTCCACAGGATCAAGGAGACCTTAGAACCAGGATTGTGGATAGAGTGGTACAGCTACTAAGCTTGGAAACCCTGAGAAGCCAGGGTGCCTGAGACTGGATTTTGGACTTGGAAAAAGGACTGTGTTCTAAGGGAACACAGCTAAACTAAAAACCTAATCCCCTTTCCCTCTCCAGAGATGGGGAGAGGGGGAGATTATACTATGAATGTGTTCTGAAGAACTGTGTTTATTTGTGAACATACCTTCCAAATTATGTATTTCTTTTCTGTTGAATAAGTATCATCAGATTTGTTTAAGAAGGGAAGTGGTTGTATGGGGAAAAAGGAATCTTTCTTTGCATAAAATTTATTAGATAAAAGCTTGGTATCAAAGATATACAGATAACTGATGAAGAATTATATGAGAAGAAATGGGAAGACAATTTATATAGTAATAACAATATTTTAAACACAATTCTGAAACCCATAAAATTATGATCAATACAGCAAATGTTTATGATGATGATGAAACACAGACACTTCCTGATGAAGGAATGATAAATTTAGGATTGCAAAATGAAATGTGTGTTTTTACATATAGCCAGTGAAAGAATTTTCCCTTGAATTATGCATATTTCTTACAAGGAGTTCATGTTTCTTTCCTCTCAATGGGATAGAGCAGGGTAGAGGGTATATGGGTGGGAAAGCAAATAGATTTTTGTTAAAAAATAGAAAAATTAGGTATAGGAATGTGCTACAAATATGAAATATTACATACTTTTAAAAGATGAGGTCATTATAGTATCACTTTTTTTTTCTATCAGTTTACTTTGTTACAAGAAACACCTCATGGAATAGGGATAATCTGCAAATGTTTGCAATGTAAAAACAAAATACATCAATAGAACTTGGGGGAAAAAAGAAATCAGACCACTAACACATATATGTATACACATACAAAGGACATTGTTCTCTAGAGAGGTGGCCAAAGGATATTTATAAACAATTCTAATTAAGAATTACAAACTATTAACAACCATATGAAAGAATGCTGCCAAATCACTAACAAGAAAAATATCAGTCAAAATAACTCTGGGCTTTTACCTTTACATCAAGCAAATTAGCAAAGATGACAAAAGATGGCAACGGTCAATGTTGAAGATAGACCTACATAGTGCATTGTTGGTGGAGCTGTGAATCAACACAACTGTTTTGGAAAGCAATTTGGAATGATGCAAATAAAATAACTAATATGTCTATATCCAGAAATTCCACTACTAAGTTTATATTCCAGAAAGGTCATTGAGAAAATGAATGTCAGCATATACAATAACATAATTATAACCACACTATTTTGCGATGACAAAGAAATGTGGGGGAAAGATGCCCATTGATTAGGGAAGGTCTCAATAACTTATGATTCATGGTGTGGTGAAATATTACTGTGTTATCAAATACAATGAACTTAGAAAAGTATGGAAAAATCTATATAAAGTAATGTAGAGTGAAGAAGGCAGAACCAGAATACAATATATCCAGTGATCACAACTTTGTAAGTGAAAAAGCATCCATAAAACAATAAAAAATAAATGCTGCAGAATTAAAAAAACAAAGCTGGCCCCCAAGAAGATATATTAGAAGACATTCAAACTCACTTTATTGCAATTAGGAGGTACACAGATATGGTATATTGCATACATTTTTAGATTTTTCTTTTTTTGCTGAGGCAATTGGGGTTAAGTGACTTGCCCAGGGTCACACGGTTAGTAAGCGTCAAGTGTCTGAGACCAGATTTGAACTCAGGTCCTCCTGACTTCAGGGCTTAGATTTTTCAATGTATTAATCAGTTTTGATTTTCACCACTACCTCCTTCTTTCTTTTTCTCCACAAATATTATTCATAATATGAGTTGGCTTTTTGAGAAAGGGAGGGGATAGTGGGAGAAGTTCTGATGATATAAAAAACAAAAATAAGAATAAAAATTTATTTAAATAGAACAATTATCAGCATGCCTGAAAATCTCCTGGTAGCATGATTACTCGTTTAGGACTACGAATACCTCTTTATTTGTGAGAAAAAGAGGAGGAGAGCTCAGAGGAGAGATCAGGTACTGGGTGACACTACTTACATGTTTCTAGGAATGGAGATGAACACCTGAAGGAAATCCTAGCAGATGACCTCAACTTTAAGGGAAACTGTGAGGTTGTATAAGAGGTGGGAGTGTGGGATATCATGTAATGGAGAAAGCTTTTTTGTCAGAGTTTAGCTGTGAGTACATAGGATATAGTATATAGAATATAGCTGGAGAGGATGGTAGGATCAAGTAAAATATCTGAAAATACATACAAACATAATATATAACAAATGACAAAAAAATCAATTTTTTCTTTCTCCCAATTATACCAAAAAAAAAAAAGAAAGAAAAAGAAAAAGAATAGTTGTAACAAGTATGTATTGTCAAGCAAAAGAAATTACCATATTGGTTATGCCAAAAAAAAAAAAAGTTTGATCTGCAGCTGGATGCTTATGATTAGTTCTCTAGTTGGTGATTAGTACTGATCAGAGTGCTTACAACTTTTCCTATTGTTTGTCTTGATAGTATCTTTATCATGTAAATTGCTGTTTCTGCTCACTTCATTATCAATTTATCTGAATCTTCTAAAGCTGCGGTGAAACCACCTGTTTCATCATTTCTTACAGCATACCATTCCACCCATATACAAATTCAGCTTAATTCAATAAACATTTATTAAACACCTATGATGTGGCAGTGCTGTGTATTAGAAGTATAATAAAAAAGAAAGGCAATGGTCTGTCCTCAAGGAGTTTACACTCTATTAGGGGAAGACAACACATAAAAAGGAAGCTGAAAAATGTAAAAGGAAGACACAGGAAGCTACCAGGAGACATCCTGCAAGGGAGCATGTTCCCTGGAGTCCAAACCAAGCGGTTACCAATGGAAAGTGGAGTTACTTGAAAGTACCATGTACCCCAATTTACTTTCCTTTCCCACTTGATGAGTACCCCCTTAGTTTCTATATTTTTGTGTAAACAGAGTTGCCATGTTTGTACAGTATATTATTTTCCACTTTTCTTTAATATATTGGTTCTAGTAATGGGTATGCACAATTGAAGACTACTTCTAACTCCACCATCAGGGCATTAATATACCTGTCATCCCACTGTCCCTCCAAAAATGGCCAGTTTTCCTTTCAGTAATATTTACAATCTGATAGACATAAGATAGAATTTTAGAGTTATTTCAATTTATATTTCTTTTATTATTAGTGAGAGCATTTTTCTCCCTTCTCCCCTATAATGTGTACATATTTTATATGTACATATATGTCTATCTATCTTTAACTAGATTAGATTTCTTGCTTTAAGTACCTATTATTTTTCTATTTCTATTTACTGAGTAGCACTTGCTTTTATATATTTGAATCAGTTTCTTATCTATTTTGTATATCAGACTTTTATCAGAGAATCTTACTGCAGAGATTCATCAGTTAAATGTTTCCCTTCCAATTTTTAAACTTCATTGATTTTTTCAATGCAAAATCTTTTAAATTTTATGTAAAATGATCATTTTATATTTTGTGACCCTCTCCACCCCTTGTTTGGTTATGAATTCTTTCTCAGTTTTTTCCTGCTTCTGTCATTTGTTTATGATGTGACTTGAATGTTATCCATTTTAAAATTATTGTGGTATATAATATGAGATGTTGGTCTAAATCTTATCTCTGCTAGACTGCTTTTCAGTTTTCTCATAAGCTTTTGTTAAAAGAAGTGAATCCTTAGTCCAGTAATTTGGATCTTTGAGTTTATCAAATATTATGTGACTATGTTCTTTTGCTTCCATGTTATATACCTAATCTATTCCACTGACCAACTTTTCCATTTTTTAATTAAATTTTCTAAATCATCAAAAAATCCTTTTTTTCTCTAATACTCAAACTCCCAATTCAGAAAGAAAAAAAGCCCTGTTACAGACATATGTAAGTAAGCAAAGCAAATTCCCGTATTAGCTTAAATAAACTAAAAGCCTCCTGTCCACTTCAGTATTTGGCATTTTTCATCATTAGTCCTCTTGAACTCTAGCATAATAACTGGTAGTTATTATGCTGATCTGAGTACCTTAAGTACCTTACAGTTTTCAAATATTGTCAGTGTTATAAATTGTTCTCCTAGTTTTGCTCACTTCACTCTTCATCAGTTAGGCAACTCTTCCCAGATTTCTCTAACATTCTGTTCTATTTTTTCTTTCTTCCTCTTTCTTCCTTCATTTCTCTTCTCTCTCTTCTTCTGTCCCCTTCTTTCCTGGATGATAGAATTCCATCACATTTGTTTACTATATTTTATCCAATCATGCTACAGAAAATGAAGCATCCCCCTCAATTTTCAGTCCTGTGCCATAAAAAATAGCTATAAATATTTCTGTAAAATTTTTGTAGTTAGAATTTGTTCTGCTTAAAACTAATCCTTTCACAAATTAACCCTTATCTCTTATTACTGTCTCTACCATATTTCCTTTCCCTCTTGTCTCCCTGTTTAGTGATGTTTTTCTGGACTATGCATATGTATTCTTGCCTATTTCGACCTCGTTTAAGTGCTAGTCACTCCTTCTGTCTCTTCCCCCTTATTTGTATACACTTCTCTCTGTGCATCTCAATTATGCAAGATGATTTTTTCATAATCTTCTATTTTCTTCTGTCCCATAGATTATTCTTTTTCCTTTTCTATTCTTTTAAGAATATCAAAACAACAGAGCCTCTCATTGCTCTGTCTCCTCATTTGTTCCTTGGATTTTATGGTTCAGAGGGGACACATGCTCTTTTATTAGAGTATAAACAGTTCAGTCCCTTACAACTGTTTGCTCATGTTTACATTTTTATTTATCTCATGACTCCTGTGTTTGCATTTCAAAAATAGTTGGAAGTCCTCTATTTCATTAGTAGTAGTTTTTCCCCCTTGTAGGATTAGGTTCAGTTTTTCTGAGTAAATTACTCTTCATTTTAAAGCTGAATCTTTCTCTTCCCCTATTTCCCCTCTGAACCCCCTGAAATATTGTAGACCAACTCTCCGTTCTTTGATAGTGGTGATTACATTTTAAGGCAATGTAATTCTGAGTGCAGTTCCTTGGTACTCAAATTCTTTTTGGTTGTTTGCAGTTTTTTATCTTTGATGTTGGAAATGTTCATTTTGGGGTTTCTTTCATTTCATTTCACCAGTGTATTTTTTATTTATTCTTTGCTCTCTGATTCTAAAAGATCTGGGCAACTAATCTTATTTTATGATTTCTTGAAATACAGGCTTTTTTGTTATGACTTTCAAGTAGCTCAATGGTTCTTTAAATTAGTTCTTTATTTCTAGATTAGTTTTTGCTTATGACATACTTTACATTTTAAAAATTTTCTTACTCTTAATTTTAAGATCTGTTGTGTCGTTTTGCCAACTCATTATCTTCTATTTGGTTCACTATAATTTTCAAGGACTTTTTTGTTTGGGCAAGGTTTTTATTTTTTCTTCTTGTTACAAACTCTAATTCTTTCTTTGCTTGTAGATGTTCTGGTGTCATTTTTTCCTCATCATTTGTGCTTTTAATCCCTATAATAGCTTTTTTAAAATAGAATGAAATTTTTCTGCTTACTCTTTGAACCTGTTTTATGTCTTTAAACTTTATTAGGGCCAATTCTTCTGGAGGAAATGTTTAGGCTGGTCCTGTTGCTAATTTCTTAGAGTATGAAGTTGTATTATTCCAAGATATCAGAAACAGCTCAGGGTAGGGATCTGCAATATTTCAGTGCTCCCAAATTGGTCTTATCCACAACATTTTGATCACTGCCCCTCCCTGACCACCCTCACTCTGGTATCTAAACTTTGCAAGTTCATGACTTATATTTGGGTATAAAAAACCTATGGGTTTGTTATATTTAGAATTTTTATAGATTATTATATTATTGGAGTCAGTCAATATTTATAATCAAATGTAAAACAACTGATTGGCTTAAAATTGGAAAAGGAATACAATACTGAGTAATAATGGACATCCTTGCTTCACCACAGGAAAAGTTTCTTGTTTGTCCCCATTACACATGATGCTTGTTCTTCATTCTAGATAGATATTATTTTAAGAAAAGTTCCATCTACTCCTATCCTTTCTACAGTTTTTTTTTTCTTCCCAGCAGAAATTAGTTTTATTTTGTCAAAAGTTTTCCTGTGCCTTTTAAACAATAGTTTATTTTTGATATGGACAATTGCCTATAATGTTTATATGGCCAATGCTTATAATTTTCCCAATTTTGAACTAGTTCTGCATTCCTGGTGTGAATCCAGCCTACTCATAATGTATGATCTTTGTGACAGTGTTGTAATCTCATTAGCATTTATTTTTTTTTAATTAATATCCATTAGGGAGATCAGTCAATTTTTTTGTTTTGGCTCTCTTTGGCTTAGGTATCAAGACAATATTTGTGTCACAGAAGGTATCTGGTAGGATTCTCTCTTTAGTATTTTTTCAAATAGTTTATGTGGTATTGAAATTGTTCTTTAAATATTTGATAGCTTTGATCCAACAATATCACTACTAGATCAATATCTCAGATCATTAAGAAAGGGAAAATGATCCACAGGTACAAAAATATTTATAGCAGCTTTTTTTTTGTAGTGGCAAAGAAGAGGAAATTGAGTGGGTGCCCATCAACTGCGCAACAGTTTACTAAGTTGTGGTATATGATTGTGATGTAATATCACTGTGCTATAAGAACTAATGAGCAGTTTGGTTTCAGGAAAAAACAAAACAAAACAAAAAAACCAAAAAAACAAAAAAAAAAAACCAACCTAGAAAAACTTACATGAACTGCTGCTGAGTGAAGTGAGCAGAACCAGAACATTCTACATGGTAACAGCAATACTGTACAATGAGCAACTGTGATAGACTTAGGTCTTCTCAGCAATACAATCTTTTTTTTTTTCCTTTTTGCTGAGGCAATTGAGGTTAAGTGACTTGCTCAGGGTCACACAGCTAGGGAATGTTAAGTGTCTAAGACCACATTTGAACTCAGGTCCTCCTGACTTCACGGCTGGTGCTCTAACCATTGCGCCAACTAGCTGCCTCTCAGCAATACAATCTTGCAAGATTTAACTTCTGACGGAAAATGCTATCCACATCTAAAGAAAGAACTATGGTGCCTGAATACAGATTGAAACATACTATTTTTACTTTTTTTTTGGTTTTCTTTTCTTTCTCATGATTTTACTTTTGTTATTCTTCTTTCACATAACTAATGCGGAAATACTTAAGATGACTATACATGTATAACCTATATCAGATTGCTTGTTGTCTTGGGAAGGAACAAAAATTTGGAATGCAAGATCTTACAGAAATGAAATTGAAAACAATCCTTTTGTCTCTGTCTCTCCCTCTCTGTGTGTGTTTGTCTCTCTCCTATTAAATGAAAAAAAGTTTAGTAGGATTTGCTTCTGAATTCATTTGGTCCTGGATTTTTTCATGGGAAAATTCATTTATGGAGCTCCCCTCATTTAAATATTCTACTTCCTGTTCTATTAATCTGGGCAATTTACATTTTTGTTAATATTCATCCATTTAATTTAGATGGTCAGTTTTATAAAAAAGCATATAATTGAGCAAAATAGTTCCTTGTAATTGCTTTTATTTCACCTTCATTGGCTGGGAATACTTTTCATAATTGATAATGGTCTTTTTCATTTTAAAAATCAAATTACACAGTGGTCTATTTTATTGTTTTTTCTTCACTCCTCACTCAAAAACCCTTCAGCTCCTTGTTTCATTGGTTCAGTGATGCTTTCTTTCTTTCAATTTTATTCATCTCTTTTGCTTTTTTTCCCCAAGATTTCTATTCTTGTATGATCCTGTCTGAAATTCCTTATTCTATTCCTGAATTCTATCTATGGCTGCTTACAGTAATTTTTTTTCTCCTTTAATCTGTAAAGTCTGTTTTTTGGCTATGACATTCTTTGGAGTTTTCATTTTATGATTTCTTTCAGAAGATGGCAAGATTTTGTTTTCACTTTTCCTTCTGGTTCTTACAGGCCAGAGCAGTTGTCATTTGATTTCTTGAAATATAGTGTCATTTCTGGTCATGGTTTTCAGGTAATCCAATGATTTTTTGTGGAAGTGAAACATGGAATCTCCTTATGTTGCACAGGTTGGAAGTACAGCAGCCACTCCTAGAGTCAATTACTCTGATTAGCAGAAGAGCTTTTAGCCTAGTCCATTTCCAAACTGGGCTTATCATCTTTCTCCTTGAGGTAGACCATACTTAGGCTTAGTGCAGAGACTTACTTAACTAGCTGACTTCAATTCATTTTCAATTCCAGTTCAAGCAATCCACCGGCTTCAACTTCTCCAGTAGCAGCAATTATAGAAATGAACCACCATGCCAATTGCTGTTAATTCTTAACCTGCTTCCCAAGTAGTTTATTTTTTATAGTCATTTTCATTCTCATCATTCTTGTTGTCTCAATCCTTGATTTGTTTGGTCTAATCTTTTAGTCTAATATTTTAGATTTGATTTTGCACCTCTTGTTTATTCTCCTTTTATTTCTTACCTCTCAGTTCTCACTTATAATCTCCCTTAAAACATCTCGCTTCTTCTCTTCCAGGAACTGTAACAGTCAAGAGCTTGTGGGTCATATTATACTTTTGGCTGATGCTTCACTCATAGTTGTGGAATTTCTCTCCTGCCCTCAGCTTGAATCCTAGGTATTCCCGGATCTGCTTATCAATGTTCCCTTGCATATTTATTCCTATTTTAATTTCCTGAATTGGGACTCTTTGATAGGCTTGGGATTCAACTGTTCCAACTACACACTCGTTATCAGTCAATCTTTGTTTCCAATCTATCATCTGAGGCTGCTATTACTCCTTCCTTTGCATTCTCTAGTTTTCAAGTTCTTTTGAATTAGGGGTATGGTTGATCACTCTAAGACTTAATATTTAGAGCACTCTGGGTCATCATAATAGCAAGCAAGGCCTTTGAAAGCTGTGCTGCTCTCACACTAGTTTCTAGGACTGGGTCCTTTTTGTGCCTCCAAGTTTTAGAGAACCCCCTTTTCCTAACTTAGAATGGATAAAGGTATTTATCAAGCAGGTAATGCTTGAATTCCAGTTTCATTTGAATTGGTTTAAAGTAGGAAAAATAATTAGTTGGGTATAGAAATCTATCATATCCAACTGGGAGACAGGAGGGAAAGGGGATAAGACTTATGGAAGGAGGTGGGAAGAAATAAAAAAAAAGGACAAAAAATTAAGAAGTTCAAAAGCAAAACAGACTTTTGAAGAGTGACAGGATAAAAAATAGATAAACAGAAGAAAACAGAATGGAATGAAATAGTTATTTCATGACTGAATGTGAATGAAATGAATTCATCCATAAAACAAGCAGACAGTAGAATGAATTAGAAACTAGAATCCAGCAATATGTTGTTTACAAGAGACATGCTTAAAAAAAGACACACAGAATCTATTATGCTTTAGGTGAAGTAAAAAAGGCTCAGAAGCAGTTACGATCTCAGACAAAAGGAAAGCAAAAATAGACCTAATTAGAAGAGAGTTATATTTGGCTAAACTCTAGTAATGCTGTAATTTAAAAAAATATATATAGCAAGTTTCTATGATTAAGGCTTCATTTCATAAACACATAGGTAATGGAATCAAATTTATAAAAATAAGAGACATTCCCCAACTGGAAAAAGTCAAATGATCTGAATAGGCAATTTTCAAAAGAAGAAATCAAAGTCATGTATGGAAGGGCTTTTTTTCACCCAAGAAATTTTTACGCAACTGTGGGTATAATTATATATAAAATAGATATGCAAATCAAACACTTCCTGATAATAAACCATAATTTCACAACCTCTATATTCAATTACATGACTCCATGAAAGCTTTGATTTATAATCATATGAAAAATGTCCTAAATCAATACTGATTAGAGAAATACTAATAAAAACAACTCTGAGGTACTAGAACCTAATAAATATATAATAAGAAATGAGAAATGCTGGAGAAATGAGTAAATAGATTCACTAAAGGACTGCTGGTGGAGTTGTGAACTGATCTAACCATTCTGGAGATAATTTCGAACTAGTCCAAAAGGGTTATAAAACTGTGTTACAATTTTTTACCCAGCATTACTATTAGAAATCAAAAGAAAAAGTATTATAGCTGCTGCTTTTGTAATGGCAAAGAATTGGAAGTTGAAGGGATACCCATCAATTGGATAATGGCTGTACCAGTTGTGTCACATGACTTGTGATTGAGTATTCAGTTGTATCCAACTCTTCATGATCCCATTTAGGTGTTTTGTTTTGTTTTGTTTTTTTTCTGGCAAGCATACGGGAATAATTTACCATTTCCTCATCCAGCTCATTTCACAGAAGAGGAAACAGACTAACAGGGCAAATTAAGTGATTGGCTCAGTCACAAGCTAGTATCTGAGGCTGGATCCAAATTCAGGAAGAGGAGTCCTTGACTCCAGGCCCTGCATGCTATCCACTAAGCCACCTCCCTGCCCCTGTGATTGAGGGTTATTGTGCTCTAGGAAATGAGGAGGGACATTTTCAGAAAAACATGCAAAGACCTCTATTAATTGATGCAAAGTGAAGTGAAAATAACTGGGAGATTATTGTGCACAGTAACAGTGACATTGCAATGATAATCAATTGTAAAAGACCTGGCTATTCTGATCAATACAATGATTCAAGACCATTATTCCAAAAGATTTATAATGAAAAAATTCTCTTAACCTCCAGAGAACTGATGAACTTTGAATGAAAAAAATAAAGCATAATTTACTTGCTTTTTTGGCCTTTTTCGTGTGATATGGCTAACATGGAAATCTTTTGTATGATTTCTTTTTTTTTTAATTAAAGGTTTTAATTTTCAAAACATATGCATGGATAATTTTTCAACATTGACCTTTGCAAAATATTCTTTTCCAAATTCCTCCCACTCCCTCCCCTGGATGGCAAATAATCCAATATGTTAAACACATACAATTCTTCTATAAATCTTCTATAATTATTTTTTTGCACGATTTCACAACTGATATATTGCTAGCCTTTTTAATGGGTAGGAGGGAGAGAATTTGGAACTCAAAATTAAAAAGAGAATGTGAAAAATGAATAAAAAATTTCTATATATAAAAAAAAGAGAAATGGGGGCCACTTATCTGCACATAATAGCTAGGTGACATAGTAAATAGAATGCCAGGTCAGGAAGATTCATCTTTGTGAATTTAAATCAAGCCCCCACTGACTAGTTATATGACTCTGGGCAAGTCACTCAACCCTGTTTGCCTTAGTTTCCTCATTTGTAAAATGAACTAGAGAAAGAAAATGGCAAACCACTCCAGTATCTTTACCAAGAAAATTCCAAATGGGGTCACCATAAGTCAGACATAACTAAAACTAAATGACTGAATAAGAAATCTGCACACAAGGACCTCCCTGGCCTGCATATTGAATTAGCTTTAAAATGGGGTATCTATTTTTATTTAAATATTTTTCAATTTCATTTTTATCTGGTGTACCATCCAGTATTTTGGGTTATATATGACCAATGGACTTTGTGTTTCTCCATTGATGGAGATCATACATACAAACTTCATGAAAATATTACTTATTGTGATTTATAAAATTCGGGCTTTCACCTGTCATTCCCTCTGATTACCACTGAACTTCTCTTTCTATTGGTCATTGAAAGATGATATAAAAATCTTGAGTTCTTAATCTGGTACAATGATTATAATCAAGTCTGTCCTGTCCCCATTAGCTCTGCCTTCAACTACTCTCATTTGGTTTTTAGCAGATATCCATTGAGAATATAGAAAAAATGAAAATTACTTTCAAGAATTTTTGAATTATCAGCCAGTTATCCAGGCTTATATCAGCATATCCTTCATTCTTCATTCTCATTCCACACTGATTTTTTTGGACAGCTTACATTTTTTCTTTCCTCATAAGAACTGTGTCCTTGGGGCAGCTAGGTGATGCAGTAGATACAGCACCAGCCCTGAAGTCAGGAGGACCTGAGTTCAAATCTGGTCTCAGACACTTAACACTTCCTCCTAGCTGTGTGACCTTGGGCAAGTCACTTAATCACAACTGCCTCAGCAAAAAGCAGGAAAAAAAAAAATTGTGTCCTTTCTAGGCTAATTTTTCCCTACATAATTTTAGTACAGGACATCTTATCCTTCCTTTGAACCTTTTGGAATATGCTTTTCAAATGTCTAGAGCGCACTTATGCCCAGCTTTCCTGAGATTCTACCTGCATAAAATTTCTTCCATCTATTTCCTTAATAACATTAACCACCACCTAAAGAATTCAGGATTTCATTTCTTTCCAGTACTGTACTACACAGCCTTCCTTCTACATATTCCCCTTTCCAGTCTATCTTCAGAGCTACCCAAATAATTCTCCTAAGATAGAGGCCTGATTATATCATTCAAAAAACATGATACTTCAAAGATAAAGTAAGTTCTTGAGTATGACCAAGCTGTAGTTCTTTTTATCATAAATTACTGCCTTTCATGTACTTTATATTTAAGCCAAATTAAACTAGCTTCTCTAGAATTTGATATTCCTTCTCCAAGGCTGAGTTCAAATGTCATTCTTCTATGAAACTTATCCTTAGTTGTTGCTATTTTCTTTCTTTATCTATACATATATAATATTTTATCAACAGAATGTTACCTCTGTAAGGGCAAACTGTTTCTTCATTTTATCTCCAGGGCCTAGCAGTGTCTTAACAGAGCAAAGGTTTGCTGAATTAATAAAAAAATCTGATAAGGATACATGAATAAAATTGTACCAACTTGCTGAAAAGTTACTGACTCTCCCCTTGTTACAAGAGGTAATAGGATGTGTGAAGACGATTAAGATAAAGAGACATTAAAATAATTCTTAAACTCTGGGCTCCTTGCCCCTAGGAGAATTGAATCTGCCTAGGAGACCAACTAAACACCTATGAGGAAGTCTTTAAAGCAGCCAAAGTAGGTGATAAAGTGAGCAAATGAAGTAAAGTCCATAAGCATGTTGTATTTTAAGTGAATTTTTTTAAAAAAAAATTTTTCATTTATCATATACAGCAGAGATAACATGGCTTTAAAGGTTTATTTCTGAAATATTTTTAAATCAGTATACATTATATTAAGTACAGTATTCTGTTAAAAATTATCAAATTAATGGAACAGTATAAGCTTTAATGCTATGACAGACAAGTTACTGACAGGAAGGCATCTGGCTCTTCTGACTTTTTTTATACTTTGTCCAAAGTCCAAGTGGATTCAAATATTGAGGTTCTTCTGAACTACTTTTGTCCAAGTAAGGACAGCTTGGAAGAAAACAAATCAGCAATCTATTAGTCATTTAAATTCTTACTTTCATCATTAAAACAATGAGTAGCAAAAATGTTTAAGGGAACATGAAATTTATCTTTTATTTTCAGTCTCACTAAATTATATACCAGTTTTGTTTACATTTAGAGAATGATACCTCTAGTCAAAAAAAGATGTCATTATATTCAAATTCAGATTATGAAAAGGGCAAACTTTAGACTAGAAAGTAAAGAAATAAGCATTTATTAGATACGTGGTAGGTGTGAAGTCCTGTTAAACACTTTTACAAATATCTCCTTTGATTCTCACAGCTCTGAGAGGTACTATAAAGCCCTTTTGACAGTTGAGAAAACTGAGACAGGTGAAAGTTAGGTGACTCTCCCAGAGAGTCACTGCTAGCAAATGTCCAAGACCTGATTTGAAACTCAGGTCTTTGACTTGAGGCCTAGAGCTCTGTGATGCACTGTATCACCTCGCTAAAAATATTAACATTAATTCAAAGTGAAAACATATAAATTTCTACTGTGTAAAAACACACTCTTCTTTATTCATCTTAAATTTAGTTTTTAATATGATTTAAAGAAAATTAAGATTATTTTCACAGGAAAAAGCATGATTCAAGTTTGAATATGACCAATCAATCTTCTAAGTTAGAGTTCATTGATCAGATTTGTTAGTGTATTAGTCATATTTTAAAAAGAATTAGGGAAAATTCTTAGCATAGGAGCACTGAAGACATACTGAAAACCCAGCAAATAGCAGTTACTCAGAAACTGAAGCTGTAGTGATACCATTATCTTACACTGTGGCCTTTAGGAAAAAACAACTTTCTCAGGGATGAATTTGCTTAGAAATAAAATAAAGAGATCAGAATGAAAAGTTGGTAAAGTCAAAAACAATGAACGGAATTCTGCCTAAAAGCAGAAATAAAGAGTAAATAAAATAATCTAGTTTACCTCAGTGTACAAAAGAAAGGGTAGTAGGCTAATAAATAGGTAAAAAAATAACCTGTAGCATAAAAGTTTACCTGTTTTATAAACTGTGAAGCATTGAAAAGCTCACTGCAGCCATATAAGACATGCTTGCCTTGTTTGCCCTATGAAAAAAGGAATAAAAAGTCAAGGAGAGCTCAGGCAGTATGACCAACACACTTCAAACCAAGAGGTAGTTTATATTACTGGTAATGAATTTCTCTTATGTAGAAGACTAATTTCAAGAAAGCTTTTGAAATAAACAAAAAGGATTTAGTTCTTACATGGACATATTCATTTCTAAAATTGGATGTAATTTAAAGATTTTCATAGAAGATCACCTAGTTTATTTTTTTTAAAGATAAACAACTTAAAAAATTTTTTTAGCTTCTTTTTTTAATATTGTAGCTTTTTATTTGCAAAACATATGCAGGGGTAATTTTTCATCATTGACCCGCAAAGCTTTCTGTTACAAATTTTTCCCTCCTTTCCCCCACTTCCTCCCCTAGATGGCAGGAAGTCTAATACATGTTAATTATGTTAAAAAACTTGACAAATCAAATATGTGTATACATATTTATACAGTTATCTTGCTGTACAAGGAAAAAAAAAATCTGAGAAGGGAAGCATAATGCAAGCAAACATCAATAGAGAGCATGAAAATGCTATGTTGTGGTCCACCCTCAGATCCCACAGGCCTCTCCCTGGGTGTATACAGCTTTCTTCATCACTGAACAACTGGAATTGGTTTGAATCATCTCATTGTTGAAGAGAACTATGACCATCAGAATTAATTATTGTATAATCTTATTGTTGTCGTGTATACTGATCTCCTGGTTCTGCTCATTTCACTCAGCATCAGTTCATGCAAGTCTCTCCAGGCCTCTCTGAAATCATCTGCTGGTCGTTTCTTACAGAACAATAATATTCCATAATATTCATATACCATAATTTATTCAGCCACTCTCCAATTGATGGGCATCCACTCAGTTTCCAGTTTCTAGCCACTACAAAAAGGGCTGTCACAAACATTTTTTGCACATGTAGGTCCCTTTCCTTCCTTTAAGATCTCTTTGGAATATAGGCCCAATAGAAACACTGCTAGGTCAAAGGGTATGCACAGTTTAGAACTTTTTGAGCATAGTTCCAAATTGCTCTCCAGAATGGTTGGATCCATTCACAGTTCCACAAACAATGCATCAGTGTCCCAGTTTTCCTACATCCCCTCCAACATTCATCATTATCTTTTCTTGTCATCTTAGCCAATCTGACAGGGATCACCTAGTTTATAGATGAGGAAACACAGAGAAGGTGAATGTTTCACTTGAAGTTCAGAAAGTTAATTTAACAGTAAAATTAGATCTAAAATCAAGGCTTCTGATTTCTAATTTGGGTCTTTGCTCTTTTTATTTGGACATATAATTAGTTTGTCTCATTACTAATTCTCATATTATGCCAAAATTTGGAATTTCCATATAAATACTTTTTCTTAATTGCATTCAGAAATATTTTTGATGATTTCTTTAATGGTTTTTGTGAGAACCCAGATGGTGCATCACAAAATTTAAAACCTTCCTTTGGGTCTTTTATGGAAAAGTTCCGTTATCTTAAGCATAGTTTAAGCAATGAGGATTCTTTAGGCTGCAAAAATTTACTTTAGTGTCCCTCATCAAAATGTATAAAGAGAGAGATGTTTTCTGGAAAGGGCACTGCCCTCCTCAGAAGAGAGCACTACTATTATTTCCATTTTACAGATGAAGAGAGGGAGGAAAGAGGGAGAAAGAAATTAAGTGACTTGTTTAATGTCATAAAACTGGAAACTCATTTGAATCTGGATCTTCCTGACTCCAAGTCTAACATGCTCCCTTAGCTATTCCTACCCCTGCCATCAACATGCTTAGTGATCATATGCACTATCACTTAACCTCTTTGGGAGCTCAGACTAGTTATATTTTTAAGAAACATTATGGATTCTAGTTTATTTAGAAATAGATAATAAAATGACGGCTTATAAAATAACACAAATGATAATAGTACTTTTACATCCTGAGAATATCATGGAAAATATACAGCAGATGGACTGCATGTCAGAACTGTACTAATTCTATTAATTATAGATTATTATTTGAATTATATGGCATATATATAAACAATATGATCCAGTCTTGTTTTGAGAAACTTTGTACAAATCAGATTAGCTTTAAAAGCCAATTCAGGTAATTCAATGCACATATATAATCACATTCATAAAGAGGAGGAAAAATTTTCATTATTTGTTATTTTCCAGAAGTACTAACTTTTCCAGCTACTGAAGTTCCATTGTGGTTTTAGGCAGCATACTAAACTAAAGTTTGACATATAAATATTTTTTATTGTCTGTTTCAATTATGATAGCTATTTAAATAAACTCAATGTTATTATACAAATTCTGCTACTGGGAGGTTGGTATTCTCAACATCTAAGGCTGATTCACCAAGGAATTCTAAGTTTTTGAGGAGTTACGAAATAGGTAAGTAAGAATGTTTCAGAGACCTAAGCTGCAGTACTCTCTAAAGAGTTGTTCAATGGCAAGTCATGGCAGAGGAATGGCAAGTCATTTCTGGAATTATTTTCTCTCAACTCCTGTGCTGCTATCCCTGCTACCATTGTCTTTTTAAATATCATTTCTGACCATTTTCTTGCTACTGCTTCTTCCTGACTCTCAGTGATATTTGGTAATAAAGGGATCTTTGGAGGTTGTGGAATTTTTGAAAGCCTGAGAATTTATTCAGTACTATGAAATGACTAAGTAAAATAAAAATGACTAAAATGTACCTTTATGTAGTCAACAAGATTTTGATATTCAATGTAGTTGCCTCCTCCTACTACAAAGACAATTGCCTGAAATGTAAACATAAAACAAACAAAAAAAAATAAGTTAAATAAGAATGCTTGTATTGAAAGAATTGTGAAACAAAACCTTAACCATGATGATATGGTTTTTATTACTGAGACTACACTAAGATTAGGTCAGTTAACATAGTGCCAAATTGGAATGCTTTTACATAGATTATCTATTAATGTAAGAATGTATCTAGAGCCATTTAATGTTAAAGTAAAATTTAACTATAATTTCTTGTAAGAAATACAATGAAATTTGAATTTTATAGAAAATAAGGGAAAAATGATTATTGTGTGCAATTAGCTAACAATAAATAATAAGTTTTCTCCTTAAAAGCCCTATTCTGGGGCTATTCTGGAAGTGACTAGAAACCAGAAAGGACTTAAGTGTAGGTCTCATGAAAAATTGTAAATTTGTTACCATAGGACCAAATCAGGCCATACTATCTAATGAATCAGAATCAAGATGCTAAGTAAAAATGATGACTTTCTTGATCATATCAACTCACAAAGAAAGCATTCATTAAAGATATGGAAGAAGGTATGATAGATGATAAACATTTATAATCAACTAAAACTGTTTTAACGATGCAAATAATAAGCTTACATTCACATTTCTAAATTTGATTTTCTGAAAGCATTTAAAATGTATTATCTATTTCAAAAAAAGAAACTTGTAGTTTACATTTTGTTTTCACTAAAAAGTGGTTAAAATCTGTTTTAAAATGTTTAGAATCCAATTTTACATGGAAGTCTCCCCTTATAAAACTCCTACAAAAACAATCTGAACAACTTGTTTCCTAGTGTTTTCATTAAAGTCATTAGTATTCAAATTTATAACACCGAGAATGATTGTTTATAAATAAAATATATAACAAAATGTAATTACTTTCAAGTGTTTTATAATATATCGGACCACTGACCAAATCATTTTGCTGCTCCTACTATTTTTTTTTTTTTTAAAGAGGGAAGAAATAATTCTACATGAGTTACCTCCTGGAATGGATTTTTGTTTCTTGGAACTGAGCTGGAAAAAAAAGACAGCAAAGTGACTCCTACTTGTGGTTTTTAGAATTGATAAAAACAAATACTTAATAAATGTTTATTGACTGAATTCATGTTTTACTTTCCATTTACTATATAATCTGGTGTAACCTACACAGAACCTGGCCCTGTTCTTCAGAGATAGTTTAACATATAGATTTTTTTTTTAAATGCCACATTCTTTTTTTTCTAGCAAAGAACTGAACTGGACAAAAGTATATTCTATCAAGTGGGGAGTATTGTGCTATATGAATGAATAAACACGTATTAAATGTTTACTATATGCCAAGCACTGTGCTAAATACTGGGAATACAAATACAAAAAAGATAGTTTCTATACATTCTAATAAGCAAAGTCAACATATGTAGATAGAGAAGCAGAGGTCATACATGTCTTTGATAATTTATCTTTTGTCACTGCTAGCACAAAAATTATCAATAAGTAATACATTTAAGTTTAATTATCAACCATGTCTTTCCACTCTCTATTAGGTAATCTATTGTCCTAAAGACTTCTCATCCGTAGCCTGTGAACCAGGCTATTAAATGAACTTTCATCTTTATTCTCTGGCTTTGATATTCTACGAGCTTCTAGTCCTTTATTAAGATCTCATTTTATTCTCACAACAACACTGGAAGGCAGGTATTATTAGTGTTATTTTACAGTTGAGGAAACTTGCTACCAGGGTCAAGTTACCAAGTGTCTGAGGTCCATTCTGAATTCCTAGATTCCTGACTCCAAGATCAGCATTCCATCTGTTTTGCTATCAGTTGCTTATATAAACAAATGTCCCATAAAATGATGCTCAGTATATGTGAGTACATGATGACCCACTCCCATCCACTCCTTTATTCACCTCCCTGGGAACACAGGAATTGCTTTCTTATTCAGCAACCAATTTTTCTTTTGATTTCCTTTATTATGAGACTGTGAATATGGATGAAATTTTTTCCTGGTGATGTTCTATTGTTGTACCAAACACTATGGTCTAAGAATAAAAATTACAGGTTAAAGAAAAACATAAATGGAAATGCCATGAGGAGTATAAGCAAGGAAAAAGAGGTGTCTCAGATACCCGAAAGGCAGCCTGAAGATTTCTCTAATATTCTAGAAAATTAAGAAATGCAAAGGCAAGTCTTTAGGGAAAGGAAATGGGAGAGGAATATTTTTATTGATGAAAACAAAATCCATGACAGTGCTAAAAACAAAGTAAAATAATCTTTAAAAGAATCTTGAAAAATTCAGATTTTTATGTCAAATGCAGCCTACCTGTCACTGCCTCGTAGCATTTTGGGATCAAAATATCTGTAGTCATCAGTCTCCTATTAAGATAGAACTCTGTTAAAACAATATATCAAAAGGATAAAGTATACATATTCTAATAAACACAATTGTAGAGTTCCCATCTGTAACTGCTAAACAAAATATTTCTAATTAAAAAAAAAGACTATTTCAAAGAGTATTTGAAACTGATACTTCAACAGTGAGAAGCACTGTATGGTGGAGGTCAGAGCACTGCACTAGCAATGATATATATAACAGATACTATTCTCAGAATGTCAGTATCTTCTCTGACCTCAAATTCCTCATCTAAAAAGGAAGAGAATTGACAATAACCTCCTAAATCGACATAAGCAAAGAATTAGAGACCATCTAATCCGGCCTCCTCACTTTACACATGAGGAAATGGAGTTACCCAGGTCAGATAACTAATAATAGCTAGATTTGAACTCTGGATTTGTGATGAGTTCAGTGCTTTCTCTGAAGCACTACCCTTCACTAAGATTCTAATCAATCCTAAAATATTACTATGATTTTAATGAAAATTGTTGATTTGTTAGTATTATGGAAATAAAATTAAATTTGAATTTTCTGGGTCAAATGATTAAATTCTTACATCTATACAAAATAAAGGGCATGAAATATTTTCACTAATATTTCAATATACCAACAAAATGGTTATTTTTTGGAACTGAATTTTATAAGAAATAATTTTATTTCAATACTCATGATATCCATTTAGATAAGGAAATTACTCAATATTAAATTTCTTTTGCCTCTTAAAAAAGAACAAATTGAATATGTGTCAAATTGGCCTATTTATATAGAACATTTCAACCTATAAATTAGTTTTCCCCTGATTTAGTCCCAAATTTAGATTCAAGAGTGATTTGCCCATCCCACCTCTAAACACTTCCCTAATCACTTCCTATATTGTCCCTCTTCTTTCCCTTTTCCTCTTTCCCCCCACCAAGTTCAGTATTGTCAACATAGTTCAAGTTGACTTAGAATGGACCCCCTTGTCATTGAGATTATAATGGGTTTACCTAAGCTATGAGTTTGACAAGAGTGACAGTAGTCTGTCCCAGTAACTTCATGGGGCTCAAGATCAAAGGACAGCATGAGTCAAAGAAAGTCAAAGTAGAATGGCACTTAAAATAATTTTCAACACTCTTATTTCACAGATATGGGAACTGAGACTCGTCTAACATATTGACACATTAGAACACAAATCTCTTGATTTCTAGTCCAAAGCTCTTTCCACTTGGTAGAGTGGTAGAGTCCTTCCCTCTATTTTATTTGGAGAACTTTTCTCAGGGGTATCAAGAAAATTCTGTGGAGTATCCCCACACTAGACTGTGAACACATTAAGAATGAGGGACTGCTTTTGTCTAGGTCTTAGCATACAAGGCACAATGATCAAAAACTTGGTGAATAAGACTGAATTTATTAGCAAGAAAACTGTAGCTAGTAGAAAGTTCACCTTTAAATGAGGGAATGACTTGTATAAGAGCTATGTTTAATATAGAATATTATGGTATTGTCAAAGGGTCTGGACTGTTCCTCAGAATTTATTATAACAATATTTGACCCATAATCTAATGGAAAAAAGACAAAGGGTGAAGCATATCAGAAAATCAAAAATTTGTTTTTGAGATACAGAAGGGGCAAGCAATGTCTTTCTCTCATAAAAACAAACACTTAAACATTACACAATTCTGTCTTTAAAACAGTCAACCAAATAAAATAATGAATTTTCGTCAGCTACTCCAATATTTCTTATCATCACAATAATATATTATGTAACCACTAGCATTTTTGATTTAATGAAAAATAGGACCATCCTTCTTTAAAGAGACTAATAATTCTTTCAATGTTGTTCTGATTTCTAGTTTGCTTGGTATTAAGGCATAAGTGAATTTCATGGTTTATCATCAAAAAGAAATCATAGCAATCCTTCCTATAAGGCAAAACAAATTAATACTATCTACATTTATATAGTATTTTATAGGATCTTCCATTATCTTAATTACAGTGTTCACTGCTTAAAACAATTCTGTGAAATAGTAAAGTCATATAGCATCCTTATTTTTAAAATGGGAAAACAGAATCTTTTTATGTCTTTAGCTCTACTAACAAAGTAGGATGTGTAGCAATTAGTGTGATTGTAGCAAGCATCTGTCAGTTTTGCTAGTAGTTCATAAATGTCCAGTCAAAGTGGTTACAAGGAAGTGACAATTTTCTGTGCATATAAAGTAATGACCTTCACTTTGAAATAATTATTACTAGGATTTATATATACAAGTGGGTAATACTTTGGTGGCAAGTGGGAACTACCCATTTATTACAAAGATCCTATTACTCAAAATATTTTTGTTCAAACTCTCTAGTGGCAAAAAACCAAGATGTTCTCAGAAAAATAGCATCATCAAAATAAATGTATATTTTATTGTGGGAATGATTTTATATAATTACTTTGAGAAGAACATCTGGCTCACCATGACCAGCTGTGTGACCCTGTGTAGGTCATATAATGTATCTGGTCCTTATTTTCTTCAATTATAAAATGAAATAATTGGAATAGATGGTCCCACAGGTCACCTTCTAGTTCTGATATTCTGGGGTCTATGAGATCATTTGTTGTCATTTAAAAAAAAAAAAAAGAAAAAAAAAAGCCTTAGTTATTATGCTATAATCAAAGCATACAGACTGCAAGGAAAGCATCACCAAGGAGACATGCCCTCAGTTTGGAGTAAGAGCACCTCAGTTCGAATCCCCACTTTTGTCTGGGTGACCCATCAAAAAGGCATATAATTCTTTATCTTGTGCATCTCCACATATAAATAAGAAGGGCGGGACAATGAGTTTTCTAGCTCCAATTCTTTGCTCCCATGAAAAGCACTTTCACTTTGTTTACTTTTCCCAGACCTATGCTGAATCAGCTGTCAGGACATATGACACTATAGTTAGATTAAGATCAAACAACAAGCAGTTAAGTGTCTACCTCCTATATTTTAGACACTAGAAGTATGGAGTCAAAATTGCAGTCTTTACTGTCAAGGAGCTTACTTTCTGTCAGGGAAAACAATGTCAACACACAAGTAAATAAACAATAACTGAAGGGAAGCATAAAGACAACATAGGCAGGTGGAGGTGATGAGAGAGTACATTCCAGGCAGGAAACAAGGCCTGTGAAAAAACCGTCTTTATGGCAGGTAGAGTCTATAAAAGAAATAATGTGTCAAAGGCAGGCTGGAGCTAGATCAGAAAGGGAGATCTTTAAATCCAAAGAATTTGTTTTATTCTAGAAGCACTGTGCAATATCACAAATAGAGGAGCTGATTACAGGGTATATCCCCTGAATTTGTGACAGGAGTCAGATGTCACTATATCCATGTAAATTAGTCAAAATGATTTTCTATTATGTAACTAGTATTATGTATCTTTGCTAATTGTTTTGTGCTGTTTAAGGTCAATAATCTAATGCTATCACTTCTTATTTTAGATAATGTGTGCCGGAAAAGAAGGTATGCAGTAAGAGGGAGGAACAATAGAGACAACCCAAGTGATTCAAGCAAAGGTACACAAGCAAAATGATCTAGGAAGATCTCTAGCATGTTGGATAAATCATCTATGAAGGATTTATGAAAACAAGAATTATATGGGACAAAAAGGCACAGATGGCTTACAATCTGTACCCTTAGGAATGAGATCACTGATGTAGGAAAGTACAATATTATAGTTTTTTTTTTTTCACAAATTTGTAATTATGCCATTATACAGTACTTACTGGATTTGACTTCATTTCCATGAGGCTGTCTAGAATACGAGTAACTGGTAGATTCTGTGGAAGATAAAAAGGATTTAGTTAAATCATTAGGATAAGATAATTTTTTTTTGAGCATTTTTTTTATTTTATTTGCATAACATATGTGTGGGTAATTCTTCAACAATAACCCTTACATAGCTTTCTGTTACAAATTTTTCCCCCCAACTTCCCACCCCTCCCCTAGATGGCAGGATATCCACTACATGTTAATTATGTTAAAATATTGGCAAATCGAATATATGTATACATATTTCCAAACTTATCATTGTTGTGCAAGAAAAATCTTATCTACACAAAAAATATAATAAGATAATTTTTTTAAAAAAAAATAAGAAAACATGATTATATTACTCTAAGCCAACATAAATAAATCAGTAAATTCCATAAGACTTTTTGGGTAGAGATATGGTAATTGATCATAAGATGTGAATCTGGCCACTGAAAAATTAAAATTTGCTTTTCACCTAATATATTCCAAGTTATACTATTCATTTTACATTAAAAACAACAACAAAAATAAAATACTATTAGCAAAATCTCAAATAAAGAGCTCTCTCTAATGCTTAACTAATTCAGGAAAAGGCCAATATTTTTGAATTAAAAGCTTGAAAGTATCTTTCTTTTGGTTATATATAAGGTCCAGACTGAATTTTAATGCTATGATTCTTTTAAAATAGTTGTGAATATAACATAATACATGATTTTTATTAAATAACTACTGAGCACATTTAAAATTTTAAATTTATTCCCTACTGAAGTAGTATTTTTCTCCGCTCTGAACTGGCATTTCCTTTGGGTGAACTGAACAGGATGTTCTAGAAATAAATATACCGCCTTTAAGACTTTCTACAAAAAATCTGAACACTCAGAACTAAGTAGATAACAAATTTAACAATCTGAGTCAGAGGCCTTTTGGTTTTCTTATGTCATAAAACATTTTGCTTTTACTGAGACAGAACTTCTATGAAGAAATATTGCTTTGTCAAGAGGATGTGTGTTTTCTTTTTCAAGATCAGTAAATAAAAAAACTTCTGAGATCATCCCAGGCAAATAGAATTAAAGATATTTGGTTACTTCCTTCTATTTTTACTGGCTAGGAAGTTTGTAAACATGGGCATCAAATCTTCAAGCTGATTAAATGTATTTCCAGAGCTGCAGTTTCTAAAGAGTAGAACTCTATACCATATATTTTAATGATTTAACATCTGCCTCTACATTGTAAAATTTACAAGACCACTTTAGGTGAACTTTATAAAGCATTTCCTGGTTAAGACATACTCCATAAATAACTATCATATTAAATGAAGGTATAACTTAAATGGATTATGCTGTACAAAGAGGAAGGACAAGATAATTTGATATTAATTATTTCACTTTAAGGCCTATGCAATGTTGAATTAGAACTGTTAAATTAATAGTGACTCAACAGAAGTGTATGGTTGCGTATGTGTACCCATAATCTTTCCTTTCACAAAAAGAGATACATCTTTTCTGGTATATCAGAATCACCAAATAATAACTAATCTTGTTACAGCCTCAGGGATTGTTATTTATGCCTTCTGATTATATGAACAATGAAAACCTGACTATAACACATAAAAAGTGTACTTTGCTATTTATTAGTTGCCTGAAATATACCTAGAATATTATGTTTCTGTAGCAAAAAATATGATTTAATAATCCCTAGATGTAACTTTGCCAGTGCTTGTTGTAAAATTAAAACACCAAAGATTTGCAGCTCTAAGTTCCTTTTAAGATGTTGTAAAACATTTAAAATCATATTAAACAAACTATAATTTTCTAATAACATTTTTATGAAGTATGTGACAGTTATGCCCACTTAATATAAAAGGAACCGACTTAAATGAATACCAAAAAGCAATAGAATTCTAGGATTCCAATTTGTTGTTTAATTGTACAGAATATAACATATCTCACAGAATTCTTTCCTTCATTGTAACAGGGACAATAAAACCTTTTACCACAGCAAAAAGATTGTCACTTCCTGAAGGCTCAGATGATAGTTAGCATTTTTAAGCAGTCAAGTATTTTTTAATTAAGGTATATACATTTTTTAAAAGACATAATACTATTGCATGCTTAATAGACTGTCACATAAGGTAAATACAACTTTTAAATGCACTAGGAAACCATAAAATGTGTGTGATTCACTTTATTGTGATATTTTATTGTGGTGATCTGGAATTGCATCTTCAGTATCTCCAAGGTATACTTACACCTTCTTCCCCTCATGGAAACTAAGAATCTAACTGAGTGTAAGACACTGATAATTATAATGGACATGGAAAAAAGTCCTTTTCACTCATTTTCACCTCATTAACACATTTTTAAAGAAAGAAAAGAAATTGTTTCTTTATAGGGTTTTAAGTTCCTTGTGAATATACTGAATGAGACAGCATTACAATTCTGATTAAATGCTAAGAGCACCTTCCTTAAAAGCTCATAATGTAAAATCCAATAACGACATTTGATGATACTTGCTGAATGTCTTCAAATCTCAAAACTTTATATTTAGTTTTATTAATTATCTTTCATACAAAAACATTTCTTCAAGATAAAAAGGAACCCAGATTGTAGAAAGCAGGTAAGTTCAGGGAGAAATCTTCAATATAACTATACATTTTCAGATAGTTTCAAGAGTGTATTGAAACCTCAAAATCCTGACTACCAATTTCCCATGCAAAGTCTAACAACAATATTCGTTTCAAATAAACAACAGAAATAAGGATTTACAAAAGTAAAAATTTTGGTATACTTTTCTTCCTTCCAAAGGATGATAAAATTTGAAAGTATTTAAACATTGTATGTATTTTAAGAAATACATGAAATTTTTCTTTACCTACCATTAACTAGCTATAACTAAAGGCTACCTACCAGTCTAGCAATAAAGGTCACTTGGGCATTTAGTATGAAAAAGTACATATATAGTAAAAGAATGAAGCAAAAATCCATAAAGAATTTATATGCCCTTAAAAGAGCACATATATTTTAAAGCAAATCCTTTTTTTATTTAATATCACTATCATTCCCAATGTATTATTTATTACCTTTTCTTAAGATAAAGGCTTTTAAAAGGTCTAGCAAAAACTAAACAATATATCAAAAAAGGGTCAGAATAATATAAGACAGTATTAAAGTGGCACTAACAATTGAGGTGATCAGGAAAGGCTTATGTCCAAGGTGATCCTTAAACTGTATTTTCAAAGAAGAGAAGAATTCTTTAAAGTGGAAGTAAGCATGAGTGTAATTCAAGCACAGGGGATGGTGACTGGAGAGATAAGGGATGTGAATGTCATTTGCAACGAGGAAAAAGAAGCCAATTTGGTTAGGTGAAAGAATGGGAAGGGAAGAAGAACAATGCAATCAAGGTAAAAGATAGTTTGGGGCAAAGCTGTGCAGGGATTTATGAGCTGAAGTTTGTATTTGATCTAGAGGCAATAGGGGGCCAATGAAGATGTCTGAGTAGGAAGATGATTTACTTAAAATCCATTAATTAAGGAAAATCATTTTGGTAGCAGTGTAAATAATAGTCTAAAGTGGGGAGAGACAAAGCAGGGGAAAATTAGGAGGCCAATGCAATAATAGATGCAAGAGGTCCCAAGGGCCCAAATTAAAGTGGTAGTTCTGAATGGAATGTATTGTATCTATGGAAGAAATATTGTAGAGTTAGAAATGACAAAATTTGGCAACTGATTAGATAGGATAGTGGTGCCTTCAACATAAATATCGGCATTTAGAAGAGGGAAAGATTTTGGGAGAAAGACACTGGGTTTTGTTTTGGACATTCTGACTTAAGATGCTTATGGGACATCTAGTTTGAAATATCCAAGAGAAAATTGTTGAAAAAAGTAGCGTCATGAGAACCTGCAAAGTATCCAGAGGAGGGTGGCCAACAGTGACAAATGTAGCAGAAAGGTGAAAAGGAAGAGAACTACCAAAAAAGAATATTAGATATGGCAGTTAAGAGAAGACTGATAGCTTTGGAGGGAATGTTTTTTGTGGAGTGATGAAGTGCAAATGGTTTAAGGAGTGTTTGAGGGAAAGGAAAATGAATCAAGTGACTGTAACTTGCTTTTTCTGTGAATCTGGTACAGCCAAAGAGGAAAGATATAGAATGATGATTTGAAGGCATGGCAAAGGCTAGTAAACTTTCTCCCCCCCGCCCCCCAGGGAGGTTTGGGCATATTTGAAAACAGTAGGGAAAGAACTGATGGGGAAGAAGAAAGGGAGAATGGTCAAATTTGTAACCTTCCAGAGAACATGAGAAGGAATGAGATTAAGGTTAATGTGTTAAGGAGTTAGTCTTACTAGAAAGAAAGGCTATCAGATGCTTTCTCATATCTCTTCTCTAAACCCTAATTTAGTATAATGTTTTGGCATTCAGATTTTACTGTTTCTTCCTTTTAAGTGATTATAGTAATTGTGTATATTGCTTTCTGGTTCTGATTATTTTGCTTTGTATCAGTTCATGGAAGTTTCTTTATGCTTCTCTGTACTTAGTATAGTCATCATTTCTTACAATATAGCAATAATTTATTATATACATATATTTCAATTTCTTTATTCACTTTTTGATTTATGGGCATCTACTTTATTTCTACTTCCATACTACTACAAAAAGGCTTACTATAAACATTTGGGGGGTATAGGAATCCTTTCCTTTTGTCCTTGATCTTCTTGAAGTATATAAGTATACCTTGGAAATACTGCATATTCAGTTCGAGGTCACCACAATAAAATGAATATTGTGATAAAGTGAGTCACACATTTTTTGGATTCCCAATGCATCTATAAGTTATATTTACCCTACGCTAATCTATTAAGTGTGCAGTAGTGTTATGTCTAAAAAAAGTACATATCTTAATTTAAAAATACTTGACTGCTAAAAATGCTAATCATCATCTGAGACCTCAGGAACTACAAGCCTTACCTTGCAGTGGTAAAGGGTAGTGGCTGAAAATTGGGATGAATGTGGTACAATGAAGTTTGCTACATCAATTCTTCCTTTTACTTGAATACTTAAAAAGCCACAGTAAGGATATTAATTTGCTCAATTTCAATACTGTTGAATCTTGATGAAAAGCAGGCCCAAGGAAGGAGAAGAAACAGGGGATTGGCTCCTTTATTGATTAAGTTTGGGATCTTAAACAGGCAGGATTGTGGCACTCCAAAACAATTATAACAGTAACATCAAAGATCATCATAACAGATACAGTGAAAAAGTTAGAAATATTACAATAATTACCAAAATGTAACACAGAGACACAATGTTAGCACACGTTGCTTGAAGAATGGAGCAGAAAAGTTTGCTTGACAAAGGGTTACCACAAACTTTCAATTTGTTAAAAAAAAAAAAAACCAAAAAAAAAAAAACTATCTGCAAAGTGCAAAAAAGTGAGGCACAATAAAACAAGGTAAGCATGTATGGCTGGCAGTAGGATCTCTTGCTCAAAGAGTATGGACATTTTTCAAGCTCTTTGCATAATTTCAAATTAATTTTAAAATTAAATTTAGTTTGGTCACATTTTAATTTTCAAAATGTCTCTCTCCTTCCTCAATCTGCACTAGAGAAATGCAGCCATTTGATACAGATATACACACACATATGTATGCATGCATGTATGTGTATAAGTGTAAAACCATACTATGCATATGTCTCTAACAATCCTTCCTCTAGCGGTAGATAGGCCCCTTCCTTTATTGGTCCTTTGTAGCTGATTTGAATAAAAGTAACTTTTAAAAGTGACTGTGTCACTATATAATTCTCACATGATACTAAAGTTTCTGCTGAAACAGAAAACCTTGCTAATTTACTCTCCTCCCTCATATAAGGAAGAACAATATTTCTTTTAAAACATAAGAAGGAGCATTTCAGGAAATTCTCTGAAAAATCTATATGTTCTAGAAAAATAAAAGCTGTATGCTTTTAATCACTAACTGAAATATCAGCAACAAACAAAGAAGCACAGAAGAGATAAACAAAAGGCAAATTTCTAGAGTTAAGAAATAGTGCACGGCCCCAGAAATCTTTATAATCACAAAAACAATTTGTTAGGGAGAAGTAGTATTAGAGTTATCAGTGAACTTTAATCAGACGATAAAAGATATTAGTGACAACATCAAATAAATAAATAATATGTATGTGCCTCATTTAAAATCAAATTAAAAGAAAATAAAGAACCTTGTCCTAAGATATCCTTTTCCTTTACTTTTTTTTTTTTTTTTGGGGGGGGGGGGATGCAATTGGAGTTAAGTCACTTGCCCAGGGTCACACAGCTAGGAAGTGTGAAGTATCTGAGGCCACATTTGAACTCAGGTCCTTCTGACTCCACAGCTGGTGCTCTATCCACCGCACTAGCTAGCTGCTCTATCCTTGGATATCTTTATAGACATCCATTCCACTTTTATTATCATTTTAAAGTTATACTAGCTTTTGTTTTGTAATACAGTGGTGAGTAACTGTCTAAAGCTAGCATTTAGGAGGGAAAAGTAGGAGCAAAACAATTTTGGAATAAAATTTAAAGGAAAAAACCTAGCACTTAGATAAACTACCAGATACAATTTGAGGATACAAGTTGAAAAACTAAGTTCATTGTTATTGCTAGATATACTCTCTAAAATGTGTCACCTTATAAGGAACTAAATAGGGAAAATACAGATTTAACTTTGAAATACAAGAAATAGATTATGTCATCTCAAGAAAAATAATACTAGGAGAAATCTGCCAAATATTCTTCACAAGTTTTATGGCCTTAGTCACTGGAAAAGTTGAGATGATAACAACAGCCTTGTGTGTGACAGGCTATTCTCTAAAAAGTGGTATGGCTTGTTGTTGTTCAGTCATTTTCAGTAGTATCTGACTCTGTGTGACCTTGTTTGTCTAGGCAAAGATACTGGAGTGGTTTGCCATTTCCTTCTCTAGCTCATTTTATAGATGAGGAAACTGAGGCAAACAGGGTTGGTTAAGTGTCTTGCATAGGGTCACACTGTAAACTTAGAAGATGAATCCTGACACTTTGCCCATTGTGCTACTACCTGCCTAGTATAGCACTATTCTGTTTTCAAAACAGACTAATACTGTGTCCCATTCCCTCATCAGTCATTGCAAAAATGACTTCTGAAAAGAACATGAAACAGCCTATGATCAATTATTCCTTTCCATCATTCTTTCCTTTCTAAATATGATATCCTGCTACAAATGATGTTGCTGTGTGAGCTACAGGACAGAGATAAGCAAGAGTTCCCACTGTATTAGCTATCATAACTCTTGTATATCTAAAAATACAGGCCTCATAGAAGGGAGCGCTTACTTTAGAACCAATGTTAGTAATCCTGCAGTCTTAGTAACCAAATAAAGGCTAAAATGAGAAGTATATGGCAACTGGGACATAAAAGAAGAGGGGATGGCAAAGGGATCTTCAGTGTCACAAAAACAAAAAGGAGAACTTGAGGACATTTTAAAACTGAATTTTATGATAGTGAATATAGTAAGACAATATTACACTCAACAAAAAAAAATGATAGTAACAGGATAGACTGCTGAGGAAAAACAGGATATACAGATAATTCATTTTGCATGATCAATTATAGTATGAAAAAGAAAGATAATGAATATAGGAATATGTCTATTTCTGGATTTGTAAGACTCATTTTCTTTTTTTTTTTTTTTTGCTTTTTGCTGAGGCAATTGGGATTAAGTGACTTGCCCAATGTCACACAGCTAGGAAGTGTCTGAGACCAGATTTGAACTCAGGTCCTTCTGATTACAGGGCTGGTGCTCTATCCACTGTGCCACCTAGATGGCCCTGTAAGACTCATTTTCTACAGAAAAAAATGAAAATATGTAGCATATCAGGATGAACAACAAGGTTGAATACTTGATACCAACTGATGGAAACTGCATAAATCTGTATGGTCATAGTAAGTCTAACATTTAAGTATTAACATCTTTTAACAGAAGGAATTATTTTGGCAAACAAATCTGAGAGAAACAGAAGGCTTTCAAATTATGCAACTCATTGTGCTACATTATTCATTACCACATTCTTGCAAAATTATCCTCATATAAATATCTTCTAAAGCTGTGAATATCATTCAAGGTTTTGTGTGACAGCTGATATCTATGATGCACAAAACTCATGTTGCCCATAAAAAGATAGCATTAAAAACCCTAAGTTTACTAGAAAAAGAAAAGTGGTTTATCCTACATATTTTCATGCTCCACTGCCTTATTTAGTTTAGAGTTTTAAAAGTTTGCGTGGAAAAGAACTTTAAAAACTCAAATGTTAAAGAAACCAAAAATTTTTTTCAGAATAACTTATCAGTAGTTTTAATTTCTGAAATACACCTATGAGGGGAGGTCATATTTTAACAAGTATTCAATAACAAAAAAGATGAAAGTAATAGAGTAGCATTATATATTAAGAATATGTACATAAGTGAGAAAATCCAGGAATCAGAGTGGGAAACATTTGATTAGGTTTATGAAGAAACAGAGGTAATATCGTGTGAGCATGCCACAGACCATTTGAACACTAGAGGGAAACAGATAAATGAAAGTAGGTAGCACAAAGAATAACATGCAGGGCCCAGAGCCATGAAGACTTGAATTCAAATCTATCCTCAGATTCTTGTTAGCAGTGTGACTCTGGGCAAATTATTAAACCTTTCTGCCTCAGTTTGCTTGATTACAGGATAGAAATATCTACCTCACAGAGTTGCTGTGAGGATAAAATGAGATATTTGTTAAGTTTTTAATTAGCACAGAATGTGGCACATAGTAAGTACTTAATGTTTTGTTTCCTTCCCTTCTCCCACTTGAGAAACAGATCAAATCAATACAGTAATCCAACCACAATTTTGAAGTACTTATGATAAAATCTACCCCTAGATAGAGAACAGATTATCTTAGAGTGCAAAATGAAATCTATTTTTATTTTCTTTCTTAATTTCTCCCCTCCCCCCTTTTTTTGGTGAACATGGCTAATGAAGAAATGTGTTTTCCATAACTTCATATATATAAAATGAGTAACATATTTCTTGCCTTTTCAGTGGGTAGGGGAAAGGGTGAAGAGAAGAACAGAACTTGGAATTGAAAAATATACATTAAATTTTAAAAAAGAGAAAGCAATCACAAATCAAATATTGACATTTCATAGTGTTTTGATAGTACCTATAGGGGTGAAAGCAAGTATCCTGACATTTGCAAGGGTTTTCTAGCACTTTCTCTGCCAAAATCAAATTCTTTTTCTTTTTTCTCTTCTTTTCTTTTTTCTTTTTTTTGTCTAAACAATTGGGATTAAATGATTTGCCCAGGGTCACATAGCTAGGAAATATTAAGTGTCTGAGGCATTTGAACTCAGCAGACTCAAAGGAAGAGATGCTCCCAATCTCTTCTTTCATGGGAGTGGGAGGTTCACAAATGTTATACGTTGCACAAATTATTAAACTTTCTCAATGTACTGATCCATTGTATTGACTTTTTTTCTCTCTCTAAAAATACTATTTGTCATATAGGATGGCACTCTGAGAAAGCTAAGAAAAGGGATAATTTGATAACTTTGATAACTATGGAAATTTAAAAAACAGAAAATATCAATAAAATTTATTTTTTTAAAAAAGCAAAAGGAAATAAGTTTCCTCCAAAATGACTGGATTCTAACCAACAAAGAAATTATGTGGAAGAAATGATGGCAGGGAACAAGCATGTGATCTCTCAATTCATGATTAAGAGGGCAGATAAATTAGATAAGTTCATCATTTTACCCAGTTTTTGCAAAAGCATACCTCAAAGAGCACTGTGCTAGGTTACTTCAATTTTAGACATGATATGCTTGAGGCAGCTTTAAATACTGAAACAGGATTCAAAGGGAGACAATGTATCTGAATATACAGCTCTGAGAATTATAGAGTAAGGTTTTTGTTTTAGGATTAGGGAGACTCAAGTATGTTTGTAGACTAGGGGAAAGGAGGTTAACAGAGAGAGGAAAATTCATGATAGTCAATAAAAGAAGGGCCTTGAGTTGAGAGACAGGGATAAGATTAAAGGTATGAGTGAATAAATTAGCCTTGGGTGGAAGAGATACCTCATCTTCTGAGACTGAAAAAGAGAAATTAGTAAAGACAGAGGTTTAAATGTATGATGGAAGTGAACAATAGAAACATATTTCACTCAACAAATAATTACTAAAAAATTGTAAGCAAAATATTATGTATAAAGACAAGGTACTCAAGGGACTTAAAATCTAATCTACTAGGGGAAGCTACATGTACACAAATATCTATTATACAAAGGAACATGTAATCTATGATTTATAAGAGCCTTTCCTACTCTTTCTACTCTCTAATCCTCTCTTGTCCCTACATCAATTAAAAACATGTTGGGCACAATTCCCCCACATATGTATTTTCTCTTATACAAGGAAAAAAGAAATTTGGAGAGAAAAAAGAGAAAAGCAGAGATACCCAACAAGTTACTGTGGCCCAGGGATATTTCCTTACTTACCCTGGTTTTATAATTACTCTGTGTCTCTCCTATCCCCCCAAGCTCCTACCACCCCATTCCCTACCTCAGTGGCTTCTTGGATACTAATTTCTTCCTCACATCCAAGAATGTCAGAGAATACATTTCCCCACAAAAATGATGATTTAAGATAATTATTATACATAACAAAAATAGTTATTATATATTACATATATAATATTATGAAATATGCTTGAGTAATATAGGTATATTTAGTTTATATAGGGTTTTGTGAACTGGCCTAAACATTTATAGCATTCTTTCTATGAGAGAAATCATGTTAAGTCACAAACAACTGACTTAGAAATGGGCCTTAAGTAATTATAGTACAAAGCAGCAAATGTTCCAAAACATTTTAGTAAAGCAACTTTAAAGAAGGTAAATAGCTTATACTACAAACAGTTGTAAATGTATACTACAAAAAGTCAGTGTGGCATGACAGAAAGAAGAGTTGACTTTGAAATCATGAAGATCTGAGTTTAAATCTTGCCTCTGATACATAATGGTCATGTGACTCAAGTTAAGTAACAATCTTTCAGTGCTCAATGTAATTCTCTCGAACTATAAATTTGCAGAAAAGATATTAACCTTCACTGGAAAAGGGAATTCCCTACACTAATGAAATTATAGGGGGAAGCTCTTTCCTTATCACCCCTCCTAATAATTTTACTTACTTGTTGTTTCAATACCAAATTCTTTACTCCTTCCATCACAAACTGTGACCCTGTGTTCATGACCCGGGATAACAGACTGGAAGCAAAAATGCAAAGAACAGATAATAAATACAAATGACTTGTACAGATTCTCTATAAATTACCTGCACTTTTACAGAACACAAATGGTAACAACCTTTGTTTTCACAGATTGCTATAATTTTGTTGACAATTATAATATTCACAACTATTTTCATATCAATAAACATTAACAAAATAGCTACTATCATGAACTATCATTAGTTAGAATATTTTTTATCTATTAGCCACTTTCCAATTTTTAGGAACTTCTTTGCTCTTTTCCTATATTCTTCCTGGTGAAATAGACTTTGAAGAAAGCAATTTAAATACCTTGCTTTTACTAGTAAAACAAAATGAATCAAGATGTTGAAAATTGAAAATATCTATTTATGCCTGTTATCTATTAAAGATCTAGAACTCATTTGAGATTTGAAAAAATTTTGGATTTGTTATCTGAATTTAAGAGCTTAATTTGTTCTTATAATGCATGATCACTGCATCTTGGCCTGAATTCCTGTTATATGTTAAATTTTCAAAGATAGTCTTATTATTGAAACATTCGTCATTCTTAAAAAATTTCATTCAATTACATCATAAGGTATTTTTTTCTAATACATACTATCTGAATTATTTGTCCAAATAAAATAAATGAACATTAAATAGCAATAGCAATTTTTGAAGTTTATAACACTAGCAGTTATACAAAATATTGTAACATAAAAACTTTTTCACTTACATTTTTCAAAATCAGAATTTAAACTACTAGAAATACATTATTATTTGTGATTCTCAAATGTAACACCATATTTTCCTATAGTTAATGACTGTCTATAAAAACATAAAGATTTATCAGTCCTTTGTGAGACGAATTTTACCGTAGAGTGATGATAAGGGAGGGAGACAGGAGGCAACTCTTAAGAGACTGAGGATCCAGACTCTGGCAGTCAGGGTATCCACTAGCATAACTTCATCTTTGGTAGGATTCTCCTCTGAACTGCTGTGCTGGTTTTCCCACAAATCAATATATCCCAAGTATAATTTAATTATAATTCTTCTTGGTTAACTAAAGCAAGAGGAATTAGGTAAGCATTAAACAAAGTTACTTACCCCATTGGTTTAGTGGCAGTATTTCCATAGCTGGTTGGTGCCGAAGCCATCTTGGCAAAAGCCCTGTGAAATGACAACATGAAGGATAAAGACTGGTTTTTAAAACTGGCTTTGAAAATCATATTTATTATAATTGTGTTTAAAAATATTACTTTTGACTGTGGCAAATTTGGAGAATAGAAATGGTTCTGCCAAAAATATTGAACTATGTATTAAAAATAAGAAAAAATTCAAACTTTGACAACATTCTAAAATTTCCTGGCTTAAGAAAAGCATTATGTAAATTTCAGACATCATTGTTATAATTATTGTAAAAGCAGGATGATACTGGATAGAAAGATGAACTTGGACACTGTGTCACTCTGGGTGAAGTCACTTAACTTCGAAGTAAAAAGAGCAATCTTCTAAACCTTATCTCCTACACAGAAGGGAAAAAGCTCCCACCAGTGGTCTCATTCCACCTTCCCCCCTCCCCCCCAGGCCAAATACCCAAAAAGGATGTAGTGGAAAGAATACTGACTTGGAAGTCAGGAAACCCTTATTTGGTTGGTGATCATGAGTAGAAAAAGAGAGACAGATATGAGGGATGTTGTGGAGGCAGATTTGTGTTTACTAGTTTAAACTAAGAGATGTTAAGTAATTACTTAACAGAGATAATTATAGCAGAGAAAAAATTGGAAGGTGAGAGAGATCTGAAGAGGAAATGGGATTGTATAGATGTTAACTATTTTAAGTAATGCTATGAGCCATTGATGAGGAAGGGTAAGGAAGAGAGCGCTATCTTAACATCTAAACAGTGTATTGCCTTACTGTATTACATGTAAAAATATAGATGTATCTCTGAAGTGATAAATTTAAAGGAGAGGTAGAAAAAGACTTACTTCCATTGTTTGATATACTGCAAGGGAGTGAGGTTGCATCCTGCTTCAGTCAGAGCCTTTTTGTATTGTTCTAAGTCAGCCTGGAATCATAAAAAGGAACATACCAAGTAAGAAAGTATATGCAGTTTTGTTTTCTTTCTCAGTTTTTTTTCCCCTTTCTTGATCCGATTTTTCTTGTGCAGCAAGATAAGTATGTAAATATGTATACACATATTGCATTTAACATATATTTTTTAACATATTTAACATGTATTGGAATACCTGCCATCTAGGGATTGGGGGGGAGGAAGGGAAAAATTTGGAACACAAGGTTTTGCAAGGGTCAGTGTTAAAAAAATTATCCATGCATATGTTTTGTAAATAAAAAACTTTAATTATAAGAAAGAATATGTAGGCAGCTAAAATAAAATGAAGTTTAAGTTCTCTTTGAATCAAGTTAAAAAATTAAGCACCTTATGAATTTAAAATGTTAAAGCTTTATGTTCTTGGTAATTTATTTTATATAGCCTATAAATTAACAAGAAGTACTTATTAAGGCAAAATGCATTTCATTTACACTAAAATTTAAGAGCTATGTTTATTTGGAAAAGTATATTGCAGATTAGCAAAATACTATATCTAGTTTGTCACCATTACTCTTCAGGCTTCTAAAATGAAGAAAGCTACAAAGGAAAAATGAGATATACTTTAAGTCTTGTACTAGCTGCCTTAGGGAAAACGTCACACCCCTGGGGCTCAAAAAAACTTCCTAGTGCTGCATATGGTATCATAATTTAAGCAGTGAGATATTTTAATAATTTATTATTAACAATTAGGCACTAATATTATTGATTAGTATCACAGATTCTTTGGATTGGTCTGAGATCATGATTGCTATCTGTTTTATTTGCCTCAGCCTAAATAAAATTTCTACTTCAGTTCTTTAACTCTGTCTGTATCTCTCATTTTTAAATGTGTTTCTTATAAACAACACATTGTTGGATTCTGATCTTTAATCCATTCTGCTGTTTCCATTTTTTTAGGTGATTTAATCCCATTCACATTCAAAGTTTTAATGACAGGTTCTGTATTTCCCTCTAATTCTATTTTTCTTATTATTCTTCTCACTCGCTCTTTTCACCCTATTGCCTCCTTTTAATTTACTTCTTAATCATTACCCCCTTAATTAGCATCCTTTTAAAGAATCCCACCCTTATCCTTCCTCCTTACCCTCCAATTTCTTATTTTCTTCTCTTCTCTAAGAATCCCTCTTTTATATTCTTCCCCAAACTCCTACTTCTTTTCTTTCTACTCATTTTTCCTCTTGCTTCCTTTTTTAAAAATTCCTCCTTCTCCCCCCCCCCCCTTTTTTCCATTGCTGTTAAGTGACTTGCTTGCCCTGGGACACACAACGAGGCCACATTTGAACTCAGGTCCTCCTGATTCCAAAGCTGGATCCTTCAACTTCTTCATCTGCACACTCTTCTAAACTTATCCTGTCCCTTTGTCCTATTTCTTTATAAATTTAGAAGACTTTTTATAACCTTCTAGATGTTCTGACAAGATTAAGATTCCAGCACTACCAGCCCTCTATTCCTATCTGCTCCCACTGTAATAATTCTTCCATTTATGCCTCATTTGTATGAGATGATTTCTCCATTTTATCTCTCCCTATTTTTTTTTTTTTAAGAATAAACCCATCATACCAGATCCCAAGGTTTACATCTACATTTACTTTCAAATTACCCAGGTAATAACATTCTTAAAGACTCAGATTTTCCTACCTAAGAAGTAAACAGTTTGACCTTATTAAGTCCCTTATAATTTGTCTTTAATGTTAACCTTATGTTTCTCTTAGATCTTTTAATGTCAAATTTTCCATTAAGATTTTTTATCACAAAAATCTGATCATCTATCCATTCATTAAATTCTTTTATTTTTTTAAATTCAGGCTTATACTCAGCTTTACTGAGTAAATTATTCCTGGTTGCAAACACAGCTCCTTTGCTCTTCAAAATATAGATCTTATGTTATCCTGACTGTAGTTCTACATTATTTAAACTGGGTTTCCCCTTTCCTGCCTTATTGCTTATTTCTCTTTAACTTGGGAGTGTCAAAAGTTCATTATGATGAGTCTGAGAGTTTTTATCTTGAGATCTCTTTCATGTGGTGATTGGTAAATTCTTTCTATTTTTATTTTACCCTTTTTTTTCTAGAACTCCAGAGTAACTTTCAAGAACAATTTCTTAAAATATTGTATCAAGACATTTTAAAATTCTAATTTTTAGGTAATCCAATGATTTTTGTATCACCTCTTCTCAATTTGTTCTCTAGATCAGTTATTTTTGTTTCACACACTTCTTTTTTTTTCATTCTTTTGATTTTATTATTTCTTGGGTGTCATTAGTTTCCCCTTGCCCAAATATAGTTTTCAAGAAATTGTTTTCTTCCTTAAGTTTTTGGATTTCTTTTCTAATTGGTTGACTTTCTTTTCATAATTTTCTTGACTGTCTTGGACAGCTCTTATTTTTTGTCTCCTAATTTTTCCTCAATTTCTCAGTTTATTTTTAAAGACCTTTTTAAGTTTTTCCAAGAATTCTTTTTGGGCTTGTAACTATGAATATCTATCTTCTCTATCTCCATAGTAGCTATCTATGGCCAGGTTCTTTCTCCTTTGCTTCCTCGTTATTCTTGTTATTTTTAGCAGATTATTGTTATAGTCATATTCTAGTCCTGAGGTGTGGGATATGCTGCCTCAGAATTCAGGCTTTTCTTACTGTTGTTTCCTGAGCTGTTTGGGGGTGTTGTGCGCGGACCCCGGGGTCTCCTCCCCACCCCTGAATCTCATCTAGGGCCCCCAGTCATGCTGTCATTTGTCACTGCAAATGCTCTTGCTTCCAACAGTCTCTCCTCTGGCTGCAGACTTCAGCCCACCTCTCTGCCCTGGAATCACAACCAGGAACTCTGTTTTCTTACAAGCTCCCACAGCCAATAGTGCTCCTTGGACCTCATCTGGCCAGCACACCTGGGCTTGGCATGCCCTGACAATGGGGGGTCCCTTCAATCTTCCCCTATGGAACTGTCCTCAGGGATTCTTTTTTGTTGATTTAACAATCTTCGGGGAGATGTCCTACCTCATTTAGGCCACATCTCTGTCCCTGGAGGTTAAGGCTTTCCTGAGATTCTCACAAATTGTCTTATGAGGAGAACTGCTTTACCTCAAGTTTTAATTATTTCTGCCACTCAAAGCTTACTCTGAGGTGATATTTTGTCTTGTTTTGAAGAGAAAATTGGAGAGCCTAGTATTTTGTATCTTATTCTACTATCTTCCCAAAAACTTCTGACACATTATTTCTAAAATTACATCTACTTGGAAAAATTTCAAATGGCCACTTCAAATAAAAGATTTCTTTGGGAAAAGGGAAAAACACAACTGCCCATAACTTTAAAAAAAATCAGTTTGAAATCTGAATTTCAAGAACCATAAAAGTTATTTACAAGGAAGGAATTTTTTGTTTTGCATTCTCAATGTTTAGAACATAACTGATGCTTAATAAATGTTTGATAACTGAGTGCAGATGGCAAACTATGTTTTAAGTCTGTAGTTACTTTTTCACGAGACACCAGTTACCCATATTTCTTAGAAAATCAACTCAATTTGTTAAAAAACAGTTACAAGCAAAAACTTGGTTTCAAATAACCTGGAAAATAAAACATTCTGATAATGTTCATATTTTGCTAACTTAGAAAGATATTTCATGAATGGGCTTTTTTTTCATGACAAAAAAATTCTTCCATAACAATTAACAGTATCCATACACCAAGTCTTAACAAACTTTGTCTTTTAATGAAAGGAATGAAATGGATAGCTGGTTAGTGATATTTATTTTTTTATGAAACTCTAGGTGGCAGCAGTTATTCTACAAATAAGATTTTTTCAAAATAAAATACAAAGAACATACCTCAGAGGGAGCTTGTTGTGTGCTTATGTAATAGATAAGGAATAATCTCATTTTATCTTCTGGAGTTCCTGCTGTGTAGGGAAAATATGTATTTTGTTTAAAAAAAAAAACCACAAATACCCAAAAACATTTCATATATATCTACCACATTATAATAGATGGCTACATACATTAACCTGAATGTAAAACTTACAGAATAGTCTATCTAAATTAAAATAGTGTTAATTTAGAAAATTCTATCAAATGAATGATAACCATACCATTTCAGTATCATTATCCTAAAGTATGTCCTTCCAATTAGTAAGAACGTAGAGTAGCTATTTTATTGTAGGACAAGGAATAAAAAGGCTTCCTTTTATAAGATAATGAGATGAACTAGCAATAATTAAGCCAAAAAAGAGATAAGACCTTTTTGCCCCTTGAATATGACAAAAAAAAATGACAAAATGAGAACAAATTCAAACCAAAACAAGCAATTATATGATTCCAGATAATGCCAAAAAGCATTGAGAATTATAAAGAATATTTCACACTGATGCAGTACTTTAAGATGTATATAATCTTACCACTCACCACCTGTAATGTATACAGTATGAGTGTTATTATTCAATTATATAGATGAGAAAAGTGAAGCTCAGAAAGGTTGAAGTAGGCTGCACAGTCCCATGACTGATAGCAAGGCCAAGATTCAAAAATCTTCATCTTCGGATGAGTTCTATTCTCTTCTCCCCTGCCTCTTCATTATCCCTCAGGAACTGGGCACATACTCCTCAAGTCTCCAGACAATCACCATTATTGCATTAATAAAATACTAGAGAGAAGATGTGGAGCTGCCATAATGTGACCTTGGGTAACTTCTTATCTACCCATATCCTCCTTTATCTCTCCTTTGAAATCAAATAAACACATCGGAAAGGATTTTCTTAATATTTGTCTGTCAAATTCTCCTGGAATTAAAACATGAAGCTTTCTATTTTATTTCTTAAACCTTATGAAATTTGGATTGAACAATAACTTGGTACTAAAATTTCAAAATGAATAAGACAACAATAAGACTCCTGAGGAGCAGAGCTAGATGATGCAGTGGAGGATCTGAGTTCAAATCCAGCCTCAGACATTTAATACTTACTAGCTGTGTGACCTTGATCAAGTCACTTTAACCTAACTGCCTAGGAAAAAATTCAAAACAAAACAAAACAAAACAAAAAACCCAACAAAACAAAACAACTCCCCTCAAAAATAAGACAGCTGATTAATAAATAGCACTAAAAACTCATCAAACTTCTACTTGACTATTTTGATATAAATAATTTTTTACCAGAATTATAAAGAAAAAGATATTTACTAATGCCTATATGTAGATATACTCATAGGTGACATTTCTAACTTTTTGAGTTAAAAGTAAAGTAAAAGTAAAAAAGTACCAAATTTTTCCCCCACCAATTTTCTTTTGTGCTCCTGTGAGAGACAAGACATTTGAGCCAGATGATAGAGTTATGAAGCAAAATTATGTCCCAGAGTTGAATTTTATTTTGTTCTTTATGAGAATATTTTTTGGTCTAACTAGCCAAATTTGATGCATTTATATAGTTTAACAGCTTTCAAGTGTTCTTTTTTCCAGTTGTATAAATAACTCTGCACCATAAGAATGAGTGTACTAGAAAGATTATTCAGTTTAGATTGTTAAAACTTCAAATGGCTAATTCAAATCCAGAAGAGCTTAAAGTATCCAATAAAGAAAAAGTGTCTGGATACTTAGTATCTTCAAAACTTTACAAGCTGACTTTTACAATTATCATCATCATCATTTTTAACCAAACCTAGATGACATTTATTACTTTGTGCAGGGCTGGGCTTATAATTGGTCATTTTGAGCCTTCAGACTGGTGTGGCTTCAGCATTGTAGTCATATTTAAAAGGATACTCTTTAAGAGATTTTCTATCATCTTAAAGGTTTATTTTGCTAAAGTGGGCCTCTGCCAGTTCGATGGGCAGAAAGCACACCCCCACAGGGTACCTGTCCAGAGAGGTCCACAGTTCAATCTAGGCCAGCACCTGGTTGCAGTAAGGGCTTCTTATGCTGTAACTGAGATAGCTTCAATCACAGCACAGGATGGGGTGACTAGCCTGCCCTTGAGAAGCAGGATGATCAGTTCCTCCTTCTTCAGTACACTTAAGCTAGGTGTGCATTTTCATTCAGCCAGTTCACATATATTTCCACATCCAAGTGTTCAATGGAACATACAATGTTCCTCTGATCAAAGTGCCTGTCCAAGACAGTATCTTTGTAGCCTCGGGTGATGATACAGAGACCTCCTTCATGGTAGTTATCTAATAGAGCTCCACAGAGGCCTGCAGGATGATAATGTGGATATGTATGCCTGTAATGACCAACAGGACTCCACACTCGTGCAGACATCACCACAGCACAGAACCCCAGTCCCTTTGTCCATGATCACAATTTTGTGAAGCATTTGAGGGCACTGATGAAGGACTCAGGGGGATGGTACAGGCTGTCAAAATCTGCTCTTAGTGAAAGGATCGTTCACATTGATGGCTAGTTTGGAGAGGTCCACACCTTCACACCAGATCATCAGAGTCCTATTTGGAGACAGGGTGAAGCAAGACTACAGGGCCACCAGGGTCTGCATAATCACATGAAGGCAGCCACCTAGGTGAGAATCTTTTAGAAGGTTTAGAGGTGGAAAACATCTTTTGAAGTTCCATCAAACCAGGCATTTTACCTTGGTGATGTGTCTTGTGCCTGAGGGAGCCAGGCCAATGCCAATAGCAAATCTTTGAGATGTACGGGCACTGCCTCCACTATGACCAGTTTTGTTGTCTGATCATTTCACTGATGCCCAACTCTTCACAACCCCATTTAGGGTTTTCTTGGCAAAGATACCAGAGTGGCTCACCACATCCATTTCCAGGTCATGTTCCAGATGAAGAAACTGAGGCAAACAGGATTGACTTGCCCAGGATCACATAGCTAGTAAGTGTTTGAGGCCAGATATGAACTCAGGTCTTCCTAACTTTAGGTCCAGTGCCCTATCCATAGTGACCAAATAACTGTAAAGCGTGCTGGGTGGTGATGGAGAAGTTAAGACTGAAGCAAGGTTAAGAAGACAGCAACAGGACTAGACACAAACTGATTTTTAATCACACAGATTATTCATTTGAAACTTCTAGGGAAGCACTGTGTGCTGATACAGCTTTCATGCTTCTTAGTGGCATAAGGGGGGGAAAAAGAGGAAAAAAATAACTTTTTATAATATAGTAAGCTAAGATTGTTACTTGAGATAAAGAGAAGAAAGGTATCCACGCTCCCTTCCCCCCCATCCCCAAATTTGAAGAGCAGGATCACATAACAAAATGGCAGAAACTTCAAACAGGGAGTGGTTAAAGATAAGTCAACAAAGCTGAATAGCTATTTGGTCCTTTCTTTTTTTCTCACTAAAAGATAAAAGCCTAGTAGGGTTTTGGGTGAAAGGATTGTATCTTACATGAAATCAAATCCCTTAAAAACTCTGAAATTCTTTATAATCACAGTAGCAGTGCTTATCACCACCTATTATTTCTTATGTAATCATGAATTTTGTGTATAAATAACATATATACACATTCATATATATATATGTATAAAATGACACATATAAAGTGTTTTGCAAACCTTAAAATGGTATATAAATACTAGCTATTATAATAGTATTATAATGTAAAAATATGTGAATTTATGGGGCAGCTATATAGCTCAGTGGACAGATAAGAATACCAATTCTAGAGTAACGAGGACCTGGGTTCAAATATGGCCTCAGGCACATAGTGGGACAGCAAGGTATGAAATAGCTAGAGTCCCAGGTCTTCTTATCTTCCTGAGTTCAAATCTGTCCAGCTATGTGATCCTGGGCAAGGCACAACGTTGTTTGCCTAAGCTTCCTCATCTGTAAAATAAACTGGATAGGAAATGGTGAACCACTCCAATATTTTTGCCAAGAAAGCCCCATGGACAACATGGTCTATGAGGTCATGAAAAGCTGGACATGGCTAAGTGAGTGAACAACAATAAAATGTGAATTTATAAGTGAATGAATGCACCAATGTATATACAAAGAATGATAAGTGGTTTCTTAGCAAATATTTGAGAATTAGTTTTTTTGTCTGCTGATAATTTTGCTGATCTTTTGGAATTGTCAAATGACACATGTTTTTGACTTGATACATTTGATACCTATTACCCTTTTATATGTCTTAAAAAATGCAAAAACCATTTCCTATCACTAAATTCATTATGAGAATTTTATGTGTGGTTTTTGCCAGGAGGTGGAAAGATCATAATTCTAAATTCCTTTCAATCTATAATGCACCATTTCTCTAACAAGGATTAAAAAAAAATGTACTCCAAAAAAAAAACAAACTATACAATCTTATTCAAATTTTTATAAATGTGATTGAAAGTTTGATTTGCACACTAGAGGGGAAAAAAAGAATGAAAAACTGATATTGAAGTATTAACAAAAACATGTAAGGTCACTATAAAAATCTTACTTATCTTCATAGGAAAAATCTTAGAAAAAAATTTTAAGTGAAATAAAGCAGTTTTATAAAATATTCTATAGTTGTGGTAATTCTCTATAAATTCATTTTTATTCTGAATCCAGTAATCTGATATGAGTAAAATGGGGCAGTGAGATAGAAGGGAATTTTAAGCGATAGAAGATACATTGTATGATAGGAAGTATATTCTGTGAGAATGGAAAATGAAATCAGGAAAAGAAGAAAGAAAGAAAAGATTGATGATTGACTAGTGCAAATGAAGTCTGTGAAAGAAAAAAAAAAAAGAAAATGAAAAGTTCCATAGGTGAAAGTTCTTTTAGAATCTAGTTGAGGTATTTCCTTTTCACTTCTTACTTCTTGCAGAAGAATAACTGACTGTGCTTACTTTATCAACTTCAGAGTTTTTATTTTTTAAGCAACAAAATCTATGGTGTGTCATCAAAAGCATATAGTAAGTAAAGAACAAAATTTTAATGCCAGTTTATCAATAAAAATTTACTGGGGTACTGCTATGTGCCAGGTATTGTGCTAAACATTGGGGGTACAAAGAAAAGCAAAAGACAATTCCTACTGTCAAGGAGCTCACTGTCTAATGGGAGAAACAACTATGTACAAGCAATCTGTATACATATGGGAACTAATCATCAGAAGGAAGGCATTAAAATTAAAAGAAATTGGGAGAGGCTTCCTGTAGAAGGCAAAAATTTTATTTGTGATTTAAAGAAAGCCAGGAAAATTAATTAGGAGATGAGGAGGGAAAGCATTTCGGGTATGAAGGTTAGCCAGAGAAAATGCTCATAGTTGGGAGATGAAATGCCTTGTTTGAGGAACAGCAAGGAGGCCCAGTGTCACTGGACTGGGGAAGTGGGGAATAAAGGGGGAAAAATGGGGAGAGAGGAAAAAGTGAAAAGGAGGGAAATAGAAGAAAAAAAAGAGGAGAAAAGAGAGGGAAAGCAGGTATGAGAGAGAAAATGGTATGAGTGTAAGAAAAATGAAAAGATAGGGGGATGGGAGGAAAAGAGGAGTAAGGTTATGAAGGTCTTTGAATACCAAACAGGGTTTTATATTTGGTCCTGGAGGCTACAGGGAACCAGTAGAATTTCCTGAGTGGGGAGCCAGCTATCACAGTTAGACTTGTACTTTAAGAAAACCAGCCTGATGGAGTAGAAGACAGACTAGGATGGGGAAAGACTGGAGGCAGGCAGACCAATCAGGGGCTACTGCAATAGTCCAGCATGAACAGATGAGGGCCTGGACCTACATGACAGTACTACCAGACATCCTGGTATCACAGGGAATGAGAACGCAGAGTAGAGAAGAACATTTGGGGCTCTGATCTAGGGATGGTGGTGCCCTTAGCAGTATTATAAAAGATAGGCGGGGAGGAAGAAGTATTTGTTGGGGGAGAAAAGATTATGAGTTCAGCTTTGGATACACTGAGCTTAAGATGTCTAGTGAAGATCCACTTCAAGACGTCTATTATGTAGCTAGAGATACAAGCCTAGAAATTAGCAAGAAAGGCTAAGACAATAAATATATCTGAGAATCATCAGCATAGGGATGTTAATGGAATCCATGGGAGCCAAGATCAGCAAATGAAATAGTATGGAAAGAGAAGAGGGACCAAGACAAAGCCCTGCGGGATACTGAAGGTTGGTGGGCATGAACCTGATTAAGATTCAGTGAAGGGGTCTGAGAAGTGATCAGAGGCAGGAGAAAAACCAGGTGAGAGCAGTGTTCTGAAAAATATAGTACCAGGGAAAAAAGTAATAAGGGTTAAAGGCTAATGTGTGAAAGGCTACTGAAAAGTCAAGATAGATGAGGACTGAAAAAAAGTCACAATAGACATGGTCATTAAAACATCATTAGGAATTTTAAAGAGAGCATTTTCAGTTGAATGATGAAGTTGGAAGGCAGAAAGTAGAGAGTTAAGAAAAAAGTGAGAAGGGAATTAAGAAAAGTGAGAAAGTAGGATGCGGAAGTGTATCATAGATGGGAGAATCAAATAGTCTGGCAACATAAGGCAGAAGGTTTATAAGACAGGAGGGGTAGATGGATCAAATAAGGTTTTCTGAGGATGGAAGAGACATAGACTTGTTTGCTGAAAAACAAGTATCCGATCACTGCAAAATAAAATAGAAAAAAATGGAAAAAGAATGCAATGAACAAAAAAATGTAATTGGTCAATTGCAAAAGGAACTAAAAACAGTAACTGAAGAAAATAAGACATTAAAAATTAGAATCGAACAATTGGAAATGAATGACTCATCAAGACTTCAAGAATCAGTCGAACAAAAACAAAAAAATAAAAAGATAGAGAAAAACATGAAATATCTCCTAGGAAAAACAACTGACCTGGAAAATAGATCTAGGAGAGACAATCTAAGGATTATAGGGCTTCCTGAAAGCCATGATGAAAAAAAGAACCTAGACACTATCTTCCAGGAAATCATAAAAGAAAACTGCCCTGATATTTTAGACCCAGAAGGCAAAATACTCCTTGAAAAACAAGTATCCAGGGATAGACTGAAGAGAAGTGAGAATGGGTAAGACAGAGGGTGTCAAAGGGCTGGCATGAAAGAGAATGGCCACTTGTAAGATAGAGATGAAAAAGGATATTGTGGCAGAAGGCACCTAGGCCATGTGAGATAAGGAGAAGAAAAAAGGGAAATCGTATCAAATGTGCTTCATAAAATTTACAATGAAGTTAGCTTTATTTACCCTGATTATGTGGTCATTTCTATGGAAAAGAAAACGGAAAGGCTAAAAATAGTTCAGTGTTCTCATAGCTGTTGAAGACATTTACCACAGACATCAGGTTCAAATCTAAACAAATTAGATACAGTGTGGGATAAAAATTTTTACTCTAAAAAACTTAAGAACACTCACCAAAGTGGATATAATATGGATGAGGTAGTGTGGTTCCACCACACATTTAAGATTCATTTTGCCTAGACATTTTAAGAAACAAATTTTGAAGTCACCATTAAAAAAAGCATTTACACTACAATGAAGAAGCCTATAAAAATATCTATCATCGCCTCTTGTCCTCCCAAACAACCCTCTAACATAAAAAAAAAAAATCTCTTCTATGAAAAGAATTTAAGATCAACATGAAGAGGCATTTAATTTTCTACTCATCAAAAATTAAATAAAATATATTATTTTAAAATATAAATAAAATAAATATATTTTAAAATAAAAAATAAAAATATGAATAAAATATAAAAAAAATAAAATAAATTAAATAAAAAATAACTTTTCTGTGTAAAGCATTCCCCAACAAGGTTAATTTCTGGTTGAATCAGCACTTTTAGAAAATAATTTCTAAATAATTTCTAAAAAATATAACTAAACCATTAAGCTAAATTATTTACTTTAAATGGCTCTCAAACCATATTGACTGCTAAACTCAAACCCCAAAGCTTTTTCAGCTTCAGAGAACCTGCCAAAGCTTCCATTTTACTTCCATTACTGTCAAGAAGTCCATGGTCACCTTCATGTCGTAAAACAGCACAGTGGGATGCCTTTATTGGAGGAGGCTACAAAGTATTTTAAGGAAAAGTATACTGCATTTATAAAGTACCTCTCAGTGGATCTTAAGATTACATTTCAGAACACACACAAGTATGCAAAACTCAAATGCATTTTTTTTTAAAAAGGAGAACTTTATTCTGTAAGTTAAAAGAATGATAGCATAAGTACAGTAGAGATAGCCCATAAATAGATATAGTAGAAAGAATCTATTTCACAGTGGACACTTCCTAAAATATGTTTGGAGTAACAATTTCTGTAAGGTTTAAGGACAACAATATACATTCTTGATTTTAGTCCAATGAATAAGCTTCCAACACAACTTTATAATAGCTTCCAAAATCAAGCTGAGATGAACTAAATAATAAGACTTTTCTCAAAATGAACCTTCCCCCTTTTTAGTTCAAAACACTGTCAGAAAAAGATGATGGGCCGTGTATCCTACTGTTTTATTGGCAGTATTCTTCAGGCTGCTGGTTAGAACATCTTAGGACTATAGTTCATAATTTCATCACAATTATAAAAATAAACATGTCCAATAACAGGATCAAAAGCCACTTGGAAACCAAAGAAACATTTGGCCTGACAAGCCCAGCAGGCAACTGAAAAATAAAATTATTTCAGGACTTCAATCTGAATAAGATATTTAATGCTCTACATTCACATTAGGCATATTTTTGTGGTCTTTGTAGTGGTGAGAATAATAATTAAAGTCAAAATTTGGACAGTATGTACTTTGTTATTTCTAATTTTATCCTACAAAAATAGAGCTAAACGATGACAGTACCTCTGACTGCTGTTATTCTGCATTTACATGGGACCAGCTATTATTTGTGAATTAAAGAACAACTTGAATTTCTTTTCCATAATCAGTCACATTTTTGGAAGACAGTACCAGAAGAATGGTTAGAAAGAGGTTCTTACTAATGTTCCTAATATTCTTTCTGAAAGTTTATTGAGCTTTGCCTCTTCTCTAGTGGCAAAGAAATAAGTGAAAAATTTTATTAGTCACATATATATATACATATACATACATATATGATAATAAATACTAATAAATTATAAACAATTTAATTAGATAAATGTAAATTCCAATATATTACTTATTCTGGATTTAATTTTTGGTGTGTAAAGTTTCCTTCTGGCAATTAAACTTTAAAGGTTCTTTTGATATGATTTTTAGAACTAAAAGGGTTTTCAATGGATGCTTTCTTTATTTCCTTTTTGGGGGGACAGAAGTTCAACACTAGACTTCACATTTGGATAATTTTTCAGGTACCATCTACTGTCCTTGCTCAAGAGATCCCATTCTATTCTGCCTTCTCTAAAAGACTGCCCTCTTTGTCATTACCACTCTATCACTTAATTTCAATTTCTCCCTGTTTACTGGCTTCTTTCCTACTACCTACAAACATGCCCTTATTGAAAATCCCTCACTTGATCATCAAAATTTTCTCACTTGAGCCTTCCATCCCCACTAACTATTCTATTATTTCTTTTGTCCTTTGGAACTAAACTCCTTCAAAAGGACTATAAAAGATCCTTCCCCTTTCCTCTTTCTTCTCACTCTCTTAATCCCATATAATCCAGGTTCTGACTTTTTCCAGTCTTCTTACACCTTACTCACCTTCTGGCTATTCTATAAATAAGACATTCCAGTAATAACACTCTTAGATATAAATTTCAAAGAGGCCTGAGAATTAAGACAAGGACCCATATGTACAAAAATATTTATAGCAATTCTTTGTATTGGTAGCAAAGAATGAAAAAACTGAGACGAATACCATAACTTGGGAAATGGCTAAACAAGTCATGATATATGATGAATGAGACAGAATACTATTGTGCTGTTAGAAATGATGAAGGGGATAATTTCAGAAAAACCCAGGATGATTCAAAGTGAAGGAAGAGAACCAGGAGAACAATTTATCCAGTTAATAGCAAATTGTAAAGATAATCAACTGTCAAAGACTAATTCTTATCAACACAACGACCAATCACAATCCCAAAAGATTTAAGTTGAAAACATGTAATAACAACAGTGGTTGCTATACTTTGAAACATATTTTCTTTCTCTCTTCCCTCATGGTGAATGCAGTAATTGGTTTTTATTTGCAATAAGGGCATTTTATATGACTTTACATATTTTGTAAAGGATTTTGCATTACTTGCCTTCTTCAGGAAAGAAGAGAATTTGGAACAGAGAATAAAATTAAATTCATACCAAAAAAGCCATCTAATTTAGCCTATTTATTTTACAATGAGAAAATGGAAGCTCAAGAAGATCAAGCAGCTTGCTCAAGGTTACATAAATATATAGAGAGGCAGGATGTGAACTTAAAAGTTCAAATAAAGTATTTCTCCCATTCCAAAATTCTGCTTCTTTCTATTAGCACCAATCTTTGATATAGATGTTAACAGCCTGCAATTCTTTTGAGAATAGTTTGTTTCTAGGTATTAATCACTTCTCTGTCTTACATGTTAATTCTCTGCAGGTAATGGTCATCAGAGTTTCTCAGAAAATTTTGCAAATGAAATCATGCTCTGAGAACTGTGGTCAGCCCTGGGTACCATCTCTCTTCACTTAGGAAGAAAGATCAAGAGATTGCTTCTATTCTTTTTAAAATTTATTTTGGTCTCCAAGCTGTGATGACTTATTTATTCAATTCTATTATATGTTCAGTTATATTAGAAAAGGCAGTATAAAAAATATTTAAATAGTTAAGGCAGGTGATGATGGCTCATAGTAAGGTAGTACCGGCGGAAATATCTGGAAGGCAGATTTAGGAGATATAGAGGTAGAATCAATAACACAAGTGAGTAGATTTGGGAAAATGAGAAAGAAGAATTTTAACTCCTAAGGCAACATCAAGATTTTATACAATGGTACCATTGACAGAAAACTAGTTAAAAAGGAAAGAAGTTTAACTGGGAAGGAAGGTGCAGAGACAAATATAATTTGGAATATGAAGTAATGAAGGATATTCAGGGTACAGAGGTGGACTGTAACCAAGTGGAGATGTGGGTCTGAAGCTTCAGAGTAAAAAAGCACTAAAAATTTACTTTTGGGAAATTTCTACATAGAAATAATAGTTATAGCCGAGAAGATGAATGAATTCCCAAGAAAATAGGATAAAGCCTTGGGTGACCTTAAGGCAAGTGGTTGAGAATGAAAGAAAATTTAAAGAACTATGAAGGAAAATGCTGGAAAGTATAGTGTCTCACATCCAATAAGAGAACCTATCCAATAGGAAACAGTGCCCAATAGTTAACATTTTACTAAGAAATCAAGAGAATGAGAAAAGAGAAAGATCCTTCTGATTTGGCAGCAAAAAGGATACCAGTAATTTTTGAGACAGAACATTTTTTAGTGGAGTTTGGGGAATAAAAGGAATAAGATAAAAGAAAACACTGAAAATATTATTGTTTCCCTCTGAGATGTTTTCTTGAAATTTCTATTTACCTACTCTACTTTTCCTCAAAATTTTCTAAAACTGTTATTATTTATATTATTGTTCTTAACTCCTATCCTAAAGTAAATAGACTATTCCCTTCATAAGCTAGTCTGTATCTTCAGTCAAGATGGGATTTTAGTTGGGACTGGAAGGAAGCCAGGAGATGGAGAAGAGGAGAGAGAGAATTCCAGGCATTAGAGAAGCCACTCAAAGTCAAAGTCCAGAGATGGAGTGCTATATTTGAGAAACAAATTGGGGGAGGATTCTGGGAAGATGGCTGAATAGGTTGGTAAATTTCAAGTTTTCCAGATTTCCCCTACGCAGGGCAAACATAGACTGGTTAAAAATCAAAGACGTGGAACAGAGCAGGGGTCCTCCTGATACAACCCAAGAAGATCTGAAGAAAGGCCTTGGGCTGAGAATTAAGTTGTCAGAAGTACAAACAACACCTCTGGGCCAGCTCTGCAGAAACACCAAGTGGGGACCCCTTGGCCTAGCCATGTGTGACTGGCACCTCAGCAGGAACCATAGAGACTTATACTTCCCAGACTATGGAGTCTGAGTCTGGGAAGACCAAGTGAACCTCGGGGAGACTGGGAATACTGGGACCAGCTGTGCTTCTGAGGCACTGCTGAGATGCTGCTCTGGATGAGAAGGAACCAGCACCCGTGAGTGCACAAGCAGTGGGGCAGGATGGTGCTGGCTGCCGGCACTTGCAGGAAGGGGGAGCTCTTGGCTTGGCATTCCTGGTCAGAGGAGAGAGCTGAAGGGAAACCAGAAGCACTACACCACTCACCCCCACAATTACAGATGCTTACACTAATACCTCTTATTTAAAAAAATAAACTGGCAAAGAAGAAAGAACCTCATCACTGAAACATTGTGGCGACAGGGAAGACCAGAGTTCATTTTCAGAGGAGGATACTTTAGTTAAAAAAAAGTTTCTATTCCAAAGAGTAATATAAAAAAGGCTCCCTGCCCAGAGGGAATTTATAGAAAAACTCAAAAAAAGAATTTAAAAATCAAATGAGAGGCACTGAAGAAAAACTAAAAAGAAAAATAAAAACCATCTAAGAAAAACAAGAAGATTATGAAAAAAAAAAGTTAGCCAACTAGAAAAGGAGGCACAGAGTCTCAAAGATGAAAATAATTCTCTGAAATTTAGATTGGGCAAGGGAAAGCCAGTGAAGCTATGAGAAACCAAGAAATAACAAAACATATTATAAAGAATGAGAAAATAAAAGCGATTGTGAAACATCTTATAAAAAAAAAAAAGACAGATAATAGATCAAAAAGAGAAAATATAAGAATAACTGGGATTGCCAGAAAGTTCTGACCAAAAAGAGAACCATGACACGATAATGCAGGAAATAATCCAAGAAAATGGTCCGGGAGTGATAGAACATGAGGGGAAAGTAGAAATAGAAAAAATCCACCAATCGCTACCTCAAAGATATCCTTTGTGGAAAAAGAATATTACTGCCAAATTTCAAAACCCCCAGATCAAATAAAAATTTCCAAGAAACAAGAAAAAAATAATTCAAATATACTCGAGCTATAATTAGAATTGTACAAGATTTATCTGCAGCTGCTATAAAAGACCACAAGTCATGGAATCATATCTACTGACAATCAAAAGAGGTAGGCCTGCAGGCAATAATATTATGTCTAGCAAATTTATAATTTTAAACAAGAAAAAATAGACATTCAATGAACTTACAGATTTTCAGGACCTTCTATCAACCAAACCTGAACTTAACAGAAAATTTAACATATAAGAGCCAATATGAAAGATCAATTTTAAGGAATTTAATGTGGACAGTTTAAACATGGATAAATTATTTTTGTTTTTTATATGCATATTACATGTTTAAGATTTACATCAATAATAGGATAGTTCAAAAGAAAGACTGGCAGGGGCAGTTAGGTGGCGCAGTAGATAGAGCACCAGCCCTGAAGTCAGGAGGACCTGAGTTCAAATCTGGTCTCAGACACTTAACATTCCCTAGCTGTGTGACCCTGGGCAAGTCACTTAACCCCAATTGCCTCAGCAAAAAGCAAAAAAAAAAAAAAAAAAAAAAAAAAAAAGGTATGAAAAGAAAGACTGGCAGAATTAAGGTAAAAATAAAATCATGTTACACAAATGAAATGCTGAGGAAGAATAGACACAGAGGCATTAGAGGCTCACAGTTCTGAAAACCTACTTAATATCTTGAATAGGTTCAATAGACAACACTACATATATACCATGAAGGGTATAGCATCCTCCAAAATCTATAAAGCAAGAAGAGGACAGAGATAAGTGGACCAGGAAGCAAAGGGTAAGGGAAGAAGACAAGGGAGGGATTGTTAGAGAGGGGAAATTAAGTAAAACTAAGGCAAGTTAGTGAGCAGAATTTAATTAAAGAGCACGGATAGGAAAGACATTTTTATTTGTGGGGAAGAGTGTGTGTGTGTGTGTGTGTGTGTGTGTGTGTGTATCTATATGTATGTATTTATCCTCATATGTATACATAAATATCTTTTCTTTAACTGTAACTTGCTTTGGGGTGGGGATGGAAGATCAAAGGGGGAAAAAAGAACAAAGTAAATAAGGTGTGCAACAGAGAACCAAAGAGCAATTTACAAGGAAGTAAAGAAAAAGAAGACATTTATAAATATAACTTCTAAATATATATATACTTTCTTGATCTGGCAATTTGTTGTTATATATTTTGAATTCTTCCTGATGTTCTGCTAGGCACATGACAATGTTCTCTTGTTTTGCCTTATTTTGTTTTGTATTTCTTTTCTGTTTTTCTTTTTAAAAAAAGGTTTGCGCAAAAAAACCAAAAACCAAAATAAGCCAAAAAACAAAAATAGAATGACCTGTCCATATTCCTAATAGAAGAAGTCAATGCAAGAAAATATCCCAGGATACCTGTTAGTCCTGTGTATTCTTTTCTTCATGTATATTATATATGGAATATTACATCTGGAAAAACCTTTGCTGTCTCTAAATGTATTTTTTAACAGTGATTAATGAAACTTTCATATTAACTAAGATTAAGTGTTAAGTTTTTACTAAATAAAAATCCAGAAGCTGAAGTAAAGTTACTATAGTGGTGGGAAAGGTAGGGCTGAGAGGACAAAAGATTCATGTATGATAGTTGGGATTCACTCACTAAAGTATACATACCCTGTATGTATATCACCTCATTGTCTCCCGAGGTGATTTGGGGGATATTATATAATCATCTAAGTAACTTCATAGAATGGCAATAATTTTTTGACTGTCACAGTTTTGACCATAAGGGTTCATTCTTATTGGGAAGCTGATGGTTTCTTCCAACAGAGCATACCAAAAGCCTCTGAAATAACTTCTAAAGTGTAACATTAAAGGTTATTGGGGTTAACTTTTCAAAAGAACCCTCAAAATTAAAAGGGAACTAAATGGTAATCTCACAAATGTGAGTACTCTGGTACAAAACAAGTTTGGGATTCAGAACTAGGGCTGGAAACCTGGCTCTGCTCTTTATTACCACAGTGACCTTGGCTAGTCATTTCGTATCTAGGTGTCTCAAAATTTCTTTTGATTAGATGTTTTTATCACCTCTAAATCTGTCATTATAATACCTTGTTACACAAAAAGGTTTATTCTGAGGAGAAAATATTAGATTATATTACCATATTTTGAGAAAAAAATGCCCAACCACAAAATATTTAGGATTATGATAATCTTAAAAAAAACAAAACAATCTTAGCTTTTTGAAGTCTGAGATTTCCAAATGTCTAAGTGCTTTTTTCAAAACAAAAACCCCAAAAACTGTAATAATCTTTCTTTACCTCACTTTTTTTTCTATTTTGGAAAAAAAAAAAACAAACACCTACCCATGTAAATATTTTACTATAGATAATAACTTTTAAGTAAAAGATTCCTCATTACTGATGGGACTTAAGATTTTATTCATTTTATTCCAAAACTCATCATAGATTCCATAAGATGTTATTTACTAAGTGAAGGCAATAAAAATTGTCAAGTACATATAAGCTTTGCTGTACAAAAGCCTAATTTATAAAGAACAGAAAAACTATAGGGAGTTATTTGCAATATAAAAAGGTGCATTACTTTGAAAGATATTTTTAACCAGAAAGTTTCCCAAAAATCTTAGAATATAATTCAGTTTATAAGAATTGAGTGTAATGCAAGCATCTGATTGTCCTAATTGTGAGTATTTTTTATAAAGATTTTATAAATACATATTTAGATTTATCATAAAGGTAGGTGGCATAATGGATACAGTGCCAGTCCTGGAGTTAGGAATAGCTGAGTTCAAATCTATCCTCAGACACTAATTGGCTGTGTGACCTGAGTTTCCTTATCTGTAAAATGAACTAGAGAAGGAAATGACATATTACTATGGTTTCTTTGCCAAGAAAACCCCAAACAGGGTTACAAAGAGTCAAAAATGACTGAAATAATTTGACAACAATCACTATTAGTTTAAATCCCCCAAAGAATATTAATTTATCATTATTATGAATTAACAATAAATATCATGAAGCTATATGATAGTTACATTTGGATTAATTATCTGAATTAATCACAGATTAAAAATCTTATCTTGTATCTTAAAGGAGGGAAAGGAAGCTACATGTGCAAAAATGTTTGTGGCATCTCTTTTTGTGGTGATAAGAAACTGGAAACTGAATGGATGCCCTTCAATTGGAGAATGGCTGAATAAGTTAGGGTACATGAATGTTATGGAATATTATTGTTCAGTAAGAAACGAGAGAAATGAAGAGACTTGCATGAACTGATGCTGAGTGAAATGAGCAAAACCAAGAGATCATTGTACGTGGCAACATCAATATTATACGATGATCAGTTCTGATAGACACAGCTCTCTTCAACAAAGAGATGATTGAGGCCAGTTTCAATAATCTTATGATGAAGAAGGCCATCTACATCCAGAGAGAGGACTATGGGAACTGAGGGTGGATCACAACATAACATTTCACTCTTTTTGTTGTGATTTGCTTGAATTTTCTTTTCTTTCTCATTTTTTTTAAAATCTGATTTTTCTTGTTCAGTAAGATAAGTGTATAAATATGTATGTCTATTTTTGGATTTAACATATATTTTTTTACCATGTTTAACATATATTGGATTACATGCCATCTGGGGAAGGGGGGTGAAAATTGGAATACAAGATTTTTCAAGAATCAGTGTTGAAAAAATTATCCTTGTATATGTTTTGAAAATAAAAAACTTCAATAAAAAAATAACAAAAAAAAAATCTTATCTTGATACTATAGACTCTTATTTCCCAAAAGCAAACAATCTTTCTTCATCAACTCCTTAGCTTCTCTTGCTTGTTATCAAATCACAGTGAAATTAGGCAATGAAATCACAAAGTAATTTGTAATTGGAAGATAAAATGAGGGACAAATATATTACCCAAACCCACAAAATTGCATATAATTCCACAGCTCTCACAATTCAATTACTAACTAGTTCTTGGGGACGCTTTCATATGGTCCAGCCTATAATTCTCTTAAGTCTTGGCAATGCTTATGAGAATCAAGTTTAATTTTTTTCTTTTTTCATGGTGGCCCCTAAAAATAGCATCTCATACTTCCAAGATATCAGAGACCATCTCAGTTCTACCCAGCATCTGAGCACCAAGGGTTTTCAAAATACTCTAGTCAACCAGGGAGACTAAATGGAGAGACTATTAACACTGAATGTAAATCAACACATGCTATGCTCATTTATTTTTCCTTCTTTTTTTCCTCTTGTGGTTTTTCCCTTTTGTTTTGATTTTTTTCTTTCCCAACATAATTCATAAGGAAATGTGTTTAAAAACAAAAAAAACAAAAACAAAAACAAATGTACATGTAAGACCAGGGGAAAAAAAAAAGTAAGAAAATATTCTAGCCAATCAAAAATGGCCATTGCATGTTAGTGTGCTTCTTCTACCCACTGATGAGACAATGAATCATACCAAACAGATAAAAAGTTCAATCAAATGATTTCACCCCACAAATTCACGAAGATATTTCACTTGTTCAGACTCCTCACAAAACTTTCTGAAATTAACAAAAAGAATGAGATTCTGATGTATGAAGACAAAAAATTTTTTCAATGTATTCCATCATGTTCAACTTACTACAAAAACAGAAGATTTCAAATAATAAAAAATGAAAGCCATGTTCAGCTCTAAAGCTCTTGAAACATCTTTAGTACAGTTTTACAACAGCAAATATCTTATCTAATCAACTTAACAATGTGGTTGGCCCTGAAGAAAAAGAACTTTTATTTAGAATAGTCTCAAGTTTTAAATGATAATCTCATTCATTTTTGAGCTAACAGAAGCCTCAAATTTGTGGTACTTACCATCAGGGTCAGAAATCATGTCCAGGAGAGATTTGTCCAAAGTGGTCTTGCTCATTATTTTTTCTTCATATTCAAAATACACATCTAGCTTTCGAGTCTGTTCCAAAATAAGTGTAAAAAAGTAAATTACATTAGAAAAGCATATTAGACATGGTCTACCTGATCCACAAAATTCTTTGTGTTCCATGATCATTTTTTTTTTAAGCTTTTTATTTGTATAACATATGTATGGGTAGTTCCCCAACCTTGATCTTTTACAAAGCTTTCCAATACAAATTTTACCCCCAGTCCCCTCCCCTCCCCTAGATGGCAGGAAGTCCACTAAATGTTAATAATGTTGAAATGCTTGAGAAGTTATGCAAGAAAAATCCTATCTACAAGAAAAAAAAAAGAATCAGAGAAAGGCAACACAATGCAAGCAAATGTCAATAGAGATCATGAAAATGTTACGTTGTGGTCCATATTTCATGTCCCTCTTTCTGGGTGTATATGGTTTTCTTCAGTGAACAACTGGAACTGGTTTGAGACAATTCTTTATTGCAGAGATCCATGTCCATCAGAATTGATCATCATGTAATACTGTCGTTGCTGTGCATGATGATCTCCTGGTTCTGCTCGTTTCACTCAGCATCAGTTCATGCAAGTCTCTCCAGGCCTCTCTGAAATCGTCCTGCTGGTCGTTTCTTACAGAACAATAATATTCCATAACATTCATATAC
>JAJPUD010000643.1:348787-408330 GCA_023553655.1 Myrmecobius fasciatus
TGCTCGTCTCCCTCCCCTCTTTCTCTCAATTATATTAGGTTTTCTTTGCCTCTTCAAGTGATTTTACCTTGTTTTTACCTCCTTTTTTTTTTAGATCTTATTTTACCACCTTTTCCCTCTTTTCCCCAGTATGGCAACCTTTTCCCCTCTAGTTCTCTTTTTCATATTATCAAAGTAATATTTAGTTAATTATACCCCCAAACTTTGATTATCCCCCTAGTAAAAATAAAGTTCTCAAGAGTCCTTTCCTTTTTACCTTTTTATGCATCTCTTGAGTTCTGTGTTTGGGTGTCGAATTTTTTGTTCAGATCCTGTCTTTTCATTAGAAATAGGTGAAATTCACCTATATCATTGAATGACCATCTTCTTCCCTGGAGGGTAATGCTCATTCTAGCTGGATAGGTTATTCTTGGCTGTAATCCAAGTTCCTTTGCCCTTCGGAATATCTGGTTCCAGGCCCTTCGATCCTTCAGTGTGGAAGCTGACAGATCCTGACAGATTCTAATTATTGATCCTCGGTATTTGAATTGTTTCTTTCTAGCTGCTAGCAGAATCTGTTCCTTGGTGCTATAGTCCTGAAATTTAGCCACGATATTCCTTGGGGTTTTAATTTTGGGGTCTCTTTCAGGAGGTGATCGGTGAATTCTTTCAATGCTGATTTTGCCCTTTGATTCTACAATCTCAGGGCAGTTTTCTTTCAGGATTTCCTGGAAGATAGTGTTTAGATTCTTTTTTTGATCATGGCTTTCAGAAAGTCCAATAATCCTTAGATTGTCTCTCCTAGATCTATTTTCTAAGTCAGTTGTTTTTCCTAGGAGATATTTCATATTTTCTTCTAATTTTTCATTTTTTTTGTTTTTGTTTGACTGATTCTTCAAGTCTTAGTGAGTCATTCACTTGCATTTGTTCAATTCTTATTTTTAAGGTGTTGTTTTCTTCAGTTACCTTTTTAAGTTCCTTTTGTAACTGGCCAATTTGTTCACTGCACTCTTTTTCCACTTCACTAATTTTATTTTTTAATAAATTGGTGTCTTTTTCATATCTCTTTTGCAGAGCATCATATCCTTCTTGCAAGATACTGTATCCTTCTTGCACTGATTTCAATTTATTTTCCCATTTATCCTCCAGCTCTCTTTTGAGGTTCTTTATGCAATCTTCCAGAAAGGCCTTTTGAAACGGGGACCAGTGATGGTCGCTGTTTTTTTCTGGATTTTTGTCTAAAGAAACCTCTGTATCTGAGGTCGTTTCTTTGCCTTGATAAAAGCTGTCTATGGTGAGAGCTCTCTTTTGCTTCTTCATCATTTTTTTTTTTTTTTAGACAGTGGATATCTCTTTAAGGTAGGGGGAAAAAAAACCTCGGCTGAAGACGCTTTGCCCTGGGGCACTTCGGCGAGTTGATTTAAGGTGCTGGGCCGGTGGGGGCTAGGACTAAGTCCGAATTACTCCTTAAACAAGGCAAGTCTGCCAGAACACCTGTCCCCAATCAGGGCAGAGTGTCCCGAGTGCCTCAGATAAACTCCAGGTGTTTGGAATTTGGAGTTTGGAGTTTGGAATTTCTTCCAGGATGAGCCGAGCTGAGTCCCACCCTCACTTCCGGCCTGCACAGTTGTAGTCTATTTATCTCTCTGTCCGAGTCCGACTAACCTGATATGAAGTTCTCCAAAGAGCCGTGCCCAAATATTTCTGAGTTCGTTGACTTGAAGATCAGTTCAGAGGCTTATTTTATTGTTGATTTGAGAGAAGATCGGAGGAGAGGCAGAAAGTCACCTTTTCACTCCGCCATCTTGGCTCCGCCCCCCTCCATGATCATTTTTTTAAATTGCTCATTTCTTCATTGAAAATTTTGACCATATAATCATTACTATTAGACTGAATGCTTTTGACAGGTTTTAAGATGGTTTTTGACAGAAGAACTGGCTGTAATTAAGCAAATGGTGACTTATCTATAATTACTGACATACAAATAATAAGTACTTCAGTCAGGCTGAAATGTAACCATGCTATCTAAAGGACTTGGTAGTTACTTATGCTCTTATACATACATATATAAACATAATGATATATTATGCAAAAAAGTTCTTTTTGTCGGAAAAGTTCTGCAAATTCAACTGCTATCAAAAGAATCTACAAAAATCTGTTTTCTACTCATTTTCCTAATTAAAGGCTTCTAACCCTGAGATAACAGGGGAGAAGATAAATCTATTATTTTTTGCATGCTTCCTTTTATTTGAAATCATGATTACAAATAGAAACCACCACAAAAAAAAAACTAGACAATAATTAAAAATCATTATCAACCTTTTACTGAGTACCATCTTTGTATAAGCCACATTCTATTCTCTTTTAAACTCTACTGCCACTATACTAGTTAATATTCCTATTATCTCTCATTTGGAGAACTATAATAGACTCCTGTTACAATTTCTTTTCCATTCACTATTGCCAGAATAATCTTATCACGGAGCTATGATTCTGTCACTCTGTTGCTCAAAATCCCTAATGACTACCTACTGTTCAAATGTATTCTGGTCAATGAAATCCTTACTATTTTCAGGAAAGCTTCCTTATCTTGGCACTAAAGATCCTCTGTAATTGAACTTGAACCTTTTGTGTAGCTATAAGTGACACTACCTCTCTTCATATACTCTTGGGATTCAGCAAAACTGGTCTACTTTTATCCTCAAAGAGAGTTGATGTTTTCCCATTTCCATGTCCTTACATACCATTCCCTAAGCTTGGGCTATCCAGTTCCCTATCACCTATTCGTTCAAATCTTATATTTGGGCTCATGTCCTAGCTGAGCTGTGAAACCTCATCTAATTTCCTCTAGTTGCAAACAACTCTTTTATGTATTTAATTTCTATTTTATATACACATTCTTAGACTTTCTACTATTCTGTGGAATTCCTGAGGGCAACAGCTACATCTTATCTTCTTTAGCACATGGTGGGGTAAGAAACATACTTATACATATAATAAATATTTAATAAATGTTTAAGTGCCTAGGATGGTGGTGGGGTACAAAATGTACTGAGGAGACTTTTTTTTTTTTAAATTCTGTTTTTTAGATTTAAGGAATTTACAATAACTGAGAGTATACTGGTAAGAACAAAGAAAGTTACATAAGAAAAAAAAAAAGAGGGTGAATCAGCAAACCAAATGAACCAAAGCATATCTGAGAATGAATATCTTATCCTGCTTTTGTAGTATGTTATCTATTTGTCAAAAGAAGAGAGATATGTTTTATCATCAGCCTTCTAAGTCATTATTTGTTTTTGTACATAGAAGTGCTTATGTTTGTTGATAATAATTTTACAAAAGAAATTTTTTTTAAACAAAGTTCATTTCTAATTGAGAGATCAAGAAAAACGCCAAGAAAAATCTGGTATAAGACCATTCTAAGTCTAGTACTATATTCTTTATGTCATGTTGCATCTCCAGAGTATGTGTTAATTCAAGTATCCAGAAACAAAGAAAGGAAGAGAGAGTTTATTTTGGAAGAAAGCAAAATGGGTCAGTTTTGGATATGTTGAATCTTAAGGTACTGAGACTCCCAAGTAGAATTCACAATAAGTAACTGGAAATGCCAAGATTAGGAGAGAGATCTGGACTGGGGAAAAAAAAAAAAAAAAAGATTTGGAGTAATTAACATAAGGGAAATGCTTGATTTCCAGGCTAATTTCATTTTTAGGAAAAAAAAAAAACAAAACAAAAAACTAAGGGACATTCATATGTTGCTTTCCATTAATCTCAAGCAAAAGCTAATAATGCACAAGCATAATTTATTGTTTATCCACAAACAAATGACAACATTAGGATCTTTGGGCTCTGTAATTAAGAATCACTGAACTTAGAAAGTTTACTTCTCCAGTATTTTTCCAACTTTCTGAAATGTAGACAGATAAGATTTCAAGAATTACAAAAAGGGCAATAGACTAACATAAATGGCTTTAAAAAAAATAAAACTATGAGGAAAGGGAAAGACAGTGAGAAGGCTATCATGGAAGGAAGAGGGTCTTTGCCTGACACACCTAGGAAGAAAATAAAGATAGAGAAGAGAAACTACTCAACTTCTATCTTATTTCTGTTTTTTTTTTCTCTGAAGGGGAAAGAGATTTAGCAGGGGAAGGACAGAAGAAAAATAGTCTCACAAAATTTTACAGGTGAGAGGAATTTTAGCAGCCATCTAATTAAATCAATATCTGAAAAAAGAATCCCTGTTATAAAATACTTGATAAATGATTATCTAGCTTTTGTAAAGACCACCAATAAATGGGAACCAATTAATTTGTTTTATTTAACTGAAATTAATTGTTATTAGGGTTTAGTTTTTTTTTTTAAGGAGTCACTGATTTTTTTAAATACTCAGATTAAAAACCAGAAAGAATCACAAACAAAAGTTTTTAAAGGTATATGCTAATTTTATTCTATACTTAAAAATAAAAGCAAGCTATATATATATATATATAAGAGATTCATTTTCACAATCCTCCTTTTCTGCTTGTGGAATTATTTATTTTGCTTGGTCTTATGCTTAGAAATAAATTTAAAAAAATAAAAAAACAGAAAGAACTTGCTACTTTCCTGTGTCAGCACATTCTACCTTTGAAAAAGTCTGATATAGCAAGCTTCCCCCTAAATTTGTAATTTTCTCAAATTACAAAGGAAGTGCAAACTTCCTTTGTATCAAATTCTCTGCAGCTTCCTAATGTTCCTAATATTATGTTACATGTTTTTATCCAACACATATCATTATTACATACTGATGTTGTTACTAACAATAATTCGATCCCTTCAATCAGCTCTACAGATACTTGAAGATAATTATCATGTTGTTTTGCATTCCTGTCCTTTTTGCCTTTTCTTCAGATAGACTGGACTCAAGACCTTTCCTCATCCTAGCTGCCCTCTTCTGAATATCTTAGTTATCTAAATCATGGCATTCAAAACTGAACCCAATGTTTCAATTGTAGTAAGACAAAGGCAGATAGCAATGGGAATTAATAATTCCTTATTCTTGGGAGTTATGTGTCTTAATATAGCACAATAATAAATTTTGGGCTACCATGTAGAAAAAAGTCCAGAAATCTGGGAAGAGATGGAAAAAACAATAAATTCTCTTGAATGAATCCAAGTTACCTAACTCTAGTCTTAAAGTATAACTCAGAGTAGGCAACAAAGTTGCAAAAGAAATTACTGAACCTCTTGCTGAATGTAGTACTTAAAGAATCATGGTGAAAGGAAGAAGTACTGAAGATAAAATATCATCAATCTTCACAAAAAGAAAGAAAACATCTGGATTTTGACTGACATTAATTCCTATTAAAATTCTATAATGAATTATCAAATGACACCTTGCTTAATGAAGCTGTGTTCACTATAAACCTACATATGTTCTTGCCACATTAATATTTCTTTTAGTGAGGGTTACCTGTGATTCCAAGAAGCTGTAGCATGTACAGCAGTCACATTTTGGTAAACTATTTTGGCAGATTAGCTAAACCAAGCTTAAGGGTAACCAAGAGGTATTAAACTTGTCACTGAGTTAGGGAGATGTCTACCCAAGCATGTGAAGACTTCACCCAATGGAACAGGCAGAGATTTGTTCCAATGGCCATGAATGGGGCTGGAACAACTGTGGAGCACTTAAGACCTTGGTCAGACATGAAGATGCCAAGATCATATGTATTGTGGGTCATCACAAGTCATTCTGACTTTTGTCTTGCCATTGGACTCTGATGACTCTGAATGAATAGTGAGGCTTTTTTGTCCAATTCTGCCTCACTTAAATCCAATTTAGGTGTAAGTCAAGACATCACCCTCATGATATCATTGGTTCTCTTTGCAAATAAAAGATTCCAATCACCATATACTAGATCAAAGGTATGTGATAGTATCATGATATTCTTTTGGACAAGATGGAATGATCTCCATGCAATGACAGTAGCTCTGCAACAGACTAGTCTGATCACAGCCAATATGTTGGTCACTGGATCAATGCCAACCTGGAAGGGAGATTGCCAATACAGTTAAATAAAGATCTGCTATTATCTCTATCCTGTTAGATATTGTTCGTCAATGACTTAGATGAAGGAATATATGGCATGCTTAATATATTTTGGATAATGCAAAGATTAGGATAGCTTACATAATATATAACAGAATCAGGATTCAAAAATAATTCAAGAGATTGGAAGAATGGATTGAAGTCATTCCCCCCAAATAAACTTAAGAGGGATAAATGCAAAGGCCTGCACTTGGCTTCACAAAATCAACTGGTCAAGAATAAGATAAGGTAGTTCTTGTTAAAAAAACAAAACAAAACAAAACAAAACACTTAGTAAGTCAATAGTTTGATAACAGTTGAAAAAAGCTAATTTGACCTAAGGATAAATTAACAGAATGAGAGAGGTGAGTCCCACTCCTTCTGCTCTAATCAGATCACTTCTACATCGAGTTCTAAATCACACCTCTAAGAATGACCACTGACATGCTAGAATATATCTAGAGGACACTTTGGAAAGCAAGGGTTTAGGTGGCAAATAACAGATATCTTCAAATATCTGAGAATTATATAGAAGAAACATTATGCTATGTTTTGAAAAGGCCACTGTATAGAAATCTTAATTGTTTTGGCTCAATTAAGGAAAGATTTTGATTTAATATAGGGAAAAATTTTCTAATGTCCAAAAAAATAAATTAAGATTTCAGTGAGTCCTAAATTCTCTATCACAATGGAAGGCTTCAAAAGGAGGTTAGGTCCTATTGGACTAGATTCATGAATTGGAGAAAGGTTAGATTAGATGACATTCCCTTTGATTCTATAATTCTTGGAATCTATTTCTGTGACTGAATAATGCTGTGCCTCAGTTTCCCCATCTACTAATGCTAAAAATTTAATTAAGCTATGTTATTCTTAAATTAAAAAAATTTTTGTTTTTGTTCATTGTTTCATTCATGTCTAACTCTTCACGATCCCTTTTGGGGTCTTCTTGGCAAAGATACTGGAGTGGTTTGCCATATCCTTCTCCAGTTCATTTTACAGATGAGGAAGCTGAGGCAAACAGGGTTAAGTGACTTGCTTAGTGTCACTTAGCTAATAAGTATCTATAGTCAGATATTAGTTTATGAAGCCAGGTCTCTCTGACTCTGGGTCTGGTGCTATATCTACTGTGCCACTGAATTGCCCAATATTTAGGAGGACCTGAAATTCTGGTCTATGAAAATTACAGGTTTTGCAACCTAGACAATTCAATGAGCACCTCAGACAAATCCTGAATGCTAAGTCACATATGGGGTATATTCTGAGAGAATCTTTACATTGGTGGTTTCCTACAATGACAATCAGAGATCTTTCATTTATTCCTACCTACTGAGCATCTTAAACTAGAATTACTATTCACATAACAATGAGAGAAATATTTGTATTAATACAAAACTAAGTTGCCTATGGAATGTTGCATACATTATCAGATGCTGTTTTGTCAGCAGGCTTTGTTTAATTGTTACAATGCAGGTAAGATTCAGTGGCTGAGGGATATAAAGGAAAATGACTAATATAAAAACCCAAAAATAACTAATAAAACTTTTTTTAAAAGATAAAAATGAGAATATTTTACTTAAAGAATAAATTAAACTACAAGTAATCACACTTTATGGAATGTCTTCTTAAGTTGAATCTAACTTCACACATGAGTTTACTTTGGTTCTGAATTCTTATACTTACAATTTCAGACTGACAATGAAATAACTTAACTGATGTCAAATTTTTAAAATCTCATTTTTACATTAAGAAAATAAATTTAATATAGAATTTAACCACTGATTTGCTGGCTTCAATTGACCTGATTTCCTAAATAATATCAGGTAAAAAAAAATCTCAGATCCTAGAGGTGCTGCTTTTGAGGGTGGGAGAAATGGAGATTTTTAAAAGTGGCAGAGTAGGGGGTAAGCAGAAAAAAAGAGAATTAAACAAAGTATTCACTAAATGTCAAGTCACTTAACCTACTCAGACTTGAGTTTCCTCATCTGTAAAATGAAGAGGTTGGACTGGATGTTTTCTGATATCCTTCCAGCTATACATTTATGAGCCTATGACCTTCATTAAAGACTTACTGATGCCTTTTTGTAAAAGGAAGATGACTTTCAATATTATACCACCACAGTATACCAGCAGAGAGAGAGAGTGTATATACATATACATATATATATATGTGTGTGTGTGTGTGCATATATCTATATGTATGTATGTATGTATGTATGTATATATGTATAGGAAAGTTAGATACATAGTAATGGCCTGTTTGCCTGTCACCTGAAGAAAAGCCTAACTTTGCAAAAGTTCTTCACCAATTTGTTAACAGTGATGAACTATGTGGCCACAGCAACTCAGAAAGATGTCTAACACGTATAGATGTTGTGATAAGCACTAATGAAGGGCTGACCCATGTTGACAATTCTTTTCTTTTCTTTTTTTTTGCTGAGGCGATTGGGGTTAAGTGACTTGCCCAGGGTCACACAGCTAGGAAGTGTTAAGTGTCTGAGACCAGATTTGAACTCAGGTCCTCCTGACTTCAGGGCTGTTGCTCTATCCACTGTGCCACCTAGGTGCCCCCCATGTTGGTAATTATTAAAACAACATCTCTTTTTAAAGTTTAGAAAGTGTTGTACATATATTATTTTGTTTGATCTAAGAAAATCATAGATCTTTTGAAATAAAGAGTTTATGTAATACAAGAAGGAAACCTCTCTCCCTTACTTCTCTTTTTTATATATTTTATTCAGCAATCTTGTTTTTAAAACTCATATAACCCAGGCGCTTGTTCCTCAAGAACTACCAAACCTGAGAATTCTACTAAGTTACCTCACTTTACCTATAAGAACTTTAATCTTAAAATGTTGTCTGTAATGACGGATAGTACAGTTGTTCTTTCTTCTGTATCTTCTTTATTTATTCTGTATTCCTGTATAGCTTAATTCCATATCCTCTTATATGTATGCATCAAATGTTCTATAACAAGCTCCTTTATCCCATTTATATATTTATGGATCCAACATAGTTGGGTCCATACTCTACTAAGTCTTTAAAAAAATATATATATCCTATCATTTCATGCAGCCTAATCATTTGTGTATGTGCCCATTTGGCTATCCAGCAAAAAGGAGAAGACAACCATCTCTTTAGAAATATGCTAATTCTTTGTAATTTTGGAATGCTCATTTTTGATTGTTCTGCTTACATTACTGTAGTTGTTATGCATAGGGTTTTTTTTTTTTTTTTGATCCTGCCCCTTAACTTTGCTTAGCATCAGTTCATGTAATAAATACACAAGTGCAAAAAGATCTACGTGTCAATTCTTATAGCACAGTAGTATTTCTTTACATTTATGTACCACAAATTCTTTATTCCCCAGTCAAAGAGCAGATATTTGTTTCCAATTCTTTGTTATGACAAAAAGTTTCGTTATAAATATTTTGATGTATATGGGAAATTTCTTGGTATTAAAGGCCTTCTTGGGATATGAGTCTAATAATTTCTGGATCAAAATATTAGAAACTGGGGCAGGGGGTGGCCTACTGAACCCAGACTGCAGCACAGGGAGACCGGGGCAGGGAGCTGGAGCAGGGAGCTGGAACAGAAGTCAGAACAGGAGTGGGAGCGTTGTGCTTTTCACACACCTGGGAGTCTTCTGCGAGCCTCTTGGAACAATTTGTCCTGATTGTGGGCAGGTGGTTTGGAGGGTCTGCCTTTTGAGGGCGATAGATTTCGAACCACTGAACCCCTGATGAGCATCGTAACTAGCTGCCATTACACAGCACCTTAATGCAATCAATCAAACAACAGGTCTGATAAGCACCAGAAATAATTCAATCAGCGGAGCTGCCCAGCCCTGACATAATTCAATCAGCAGAACTGCCCAGTTCCTGAAATAACTCAATCAGTAGAACTGCCCCAGGGCAAATTAAAGCAGCTGTCCCACCTTTGCCCTAAACAGACCTCACACCTTTAAAAAAAAATGAATAAAAAACCAAAAAGAGCTCTCACCATAGACAACTTTTATGGAGAGAGGGAAGAACAGACCTCAAATCCTGAGGCCCCTAAAGGTAAAGCAACTCCAGAAAAAGCCCCAAAGAGAGACATAAATTGGTCTTCATGTCACAAGGCTTTCTTTGAAGATTGCATAAAAAATCTTAAAAGAGAGTTAGAAGAAACATGGGGAAACGAAATGAGATCACTGCAAAATAAAATAGAAAAAATGGAAAAAGAATGCAGTGAACAAAAAAATGTAATTGGTCAATTGCAAAAGGAACTAAAAACAGTAACTGAAGAAAATCAGACATTAAAAATTAGAATCGAACAATTGGAAATGAATGACTCATCAAGACTTCAAGAATCAGTTGAACAAAAACAAAAAAATGAAAAGATAGAGAAAAACATGAAATATCTCCTAGGAAAAACAACTGACCTGGAAAATAGATCTAGGAGAGACAATCTAAGGATTATAGGGTTTCCTGAAAGCCATGATAAAAAAAAGAACCTGGACACTATATTCCAGGAAATCATAAAAGAAAACTGCCCTGATATTTTACACCCAGAAGGCAAAATACTCCTTGAAACAATCCACCGATCACCTCCTGAAAGAAACCCAAAAATTAAGTCCCCCAGAAATATCGTGGCTAAATTCCAGAACTATCATACCAAGGAAAAGATATTACAAGAAGCCAGAAAGAAACAATTTAAATATCGGGGAGCTACAATTAGGATCACACAGGAACTAGCAGCTTCTACTTTGAAGGATCGAAGGGCCTGGAATCAGATATTCCGAAGGGCAAAGGAACTTGGATTACAGCCAAGAATAAGTTACCCAGCTAGAATGAGCATTATCTTCCAGGGAAGAAAATGGTCTTTCAATGATATAGGAGAATTTCACCTATTTCTACTGAAAAGACCAGAACTGAACAAAAAATTTGATCTACAAACACAGAATACAAGAGAAACATAAAAAGGTAACAAGAAAAAATAACTCTTGAGAACTATATTTATGTTGTAGATACTTATAGAATGAGGGTTGATTTTATGAATTGATTATTACATTATGATTATGATATGAATCCTGTGATTTTATGATTATTATCATATGATTACTGTGATTTTATGATTATTATTATATGTTTATTGTGATTTTATGAATCTTATGATAGGATAAACTGAAAAAGAAATTAGAGGTAGAAAAGGGATAACACTGGAAGAAGAGGAAAAGGAGGTAAAATAAGGGAAATTACATCACATGTAGAGGCAAAGAAAACCTATAATGATTGAGGGGAGAAAAGGGAGGAGAATGAGAATTGGGTTAATCTCCATCTCATCAGATTTGGCTCAGAGGGAATAATAGACGTACTTATAAGGAAACTGGAGGGAAAGGGGGGAAAAAGGGGGTGGGTGGGGCTCTAAAGGGGAAGAATTGTTTGAGGGAAGTGGTTTTCAACAGCAAAATAGTAGGGAGGAGGGAAAGGGGATAAAAAAGAGAAAAGCATAAGCTAGGGTAAATAAGATGACAGGAAATACAGAATTAGTTATTTTAACTGTGAATGTGAATGGAATGAACTCTCCCTTAAAGCAGAAGCAGATAGCAGAGTGGATTAAAAACCAGAATCCAACAATATGTTGTATACAAGAAACACATCTAAAACATAGAGATGCATACAGGGTGAAGGTAAAAGGCTGGAGCAGAATCTATTATGCTTCAGGTGAACAAAAAAAAGCAGGGGTAGCAATCCTGATCTCAGACCAAGTAAAAGCAAAGATAGACTTAATTAAAAGAGACAAAGAAGGAAATTATATCTTCCTAAAGGGTACCATAGATGATGAAGCAATATCAATACTAAACATATATGCACCAAGTGGTATAGCATGGAAATTCCTAGACGAAAAGTTCAGACAGATGCAAGAAGAAATAGACAGCAAAACTATAATAGTGGGGGATCTCAACCTCCCTCTCTCAGAACTTGATAAATCAAACCACAAAATAAATAAGAAAGAAGTTAAGGAGGTAAACAAAATGTTAGAAAAGTTAGGTATGATAGATCTTTGGAGGAAATTAAATGGAGACAGAAAGGAGTTTACTTTTTTCTCAGCAGTCCATGGAACTTATACAAAAATTGACCATGTGCTAGGACACAAAAACCTCAAAATCAAATGCAGGAAGGCAGAAATAATAAATGCATTTTTTTTCAGATCATGACGGAATAAAAATCACATGCAATATAAGGCCAGGAGAAAATAGACCAAAAACCAATTGGAAACTAAATAATTTTATCATAAAGAATGAATGGGTGAAACAGCAAATTACAGACACAATTACTAATTTCATTCAAGAGAATGACAATAATGAGACCACATACCAAAATTTGTGGGATACAGCCAAAGCGGTAATAAGGGGAAATTTTATATCTCTAGATGCTTATTTGCATAAGATAGAGCCAGAGACAATCAATGAATTGGGCTTGCAACTAAAAAAGCTAGAGAAAGAACAAATTAAAAACCCCCAATCAAATACCAAACTTGAAATCCTAAAAATAAAAGGAGAGATTAGTAAAATGGAAAGTAAAAAAACTATTGAATTAATAAATAAAACTAAAAGTTGGTTTTATGAAAAAACCAACAAAATAGATAAACCTCTAGTTAATTTAATTAGAAAAAGGAAACTGGAAAATCAAATTGTTAGTCTCAAAAATGAAAAGGGAGAACTTTCCACCAATGAAGAGGAAATTAGAGCAATAATCAGGAGTTACTTTGCCCAACTGTATGCCAATAAATTTGATAACCTAAGTGAAATGGAGGAATATCTACAAAAATATAGATTGCCCAGATTAACAGAAGAGGAAATAAATTACTTAAATAGTCCCATTTCAGAAAAAGAAATAGAACAAGTCATTAATCAACTCCCTAAGAAAAAATCCCCAGGACCAGATGGATTTACATGTGAATTCTACCAAACATTTAAAGAACAGTTAACTCCAATATTATATAAACTATTCGAAAAAATAGGAAATGAAGGACTCCTACCAAACTCTTTTTATGATACAGATATGGTACTGATACCTAAACCAGGTAAAACAAAAACAGAGAAAGAAAATTATAGACCAATCTCCTTAATGAATATTGATGCAAAAATCTTAAATAAAATATTAGCAAAGAGATTACAGAAAATCATTCCTAGAATAATACACCATGACCAAGTAGGATTTATACCAGGAATGCAGGGATGGTTCAATATTAGGAAAACTATTAACATAATTGACTATATTAATAACCAAACTAACAAAAACCATATGATAATCTCAATAGATGCAGAAAAAGCATTTGATAAAATTCAACATCCATTCCTATTAAAAACATTAGAGAGTATAGGAATTAATGGACTTTTCCTTAAAATAGTCGGTAGCATCTATTTAAAACCATCAGTTCGCATCATATGTAATGGTGATAAACTGGAACGATTCCCAATAAGATCAGGGGTGAAACAAGGTTGTCCACTATCACCATTACTGTTCAATATTGTATTAGAAATGCTAGCCTTGGCAATAAGACAAGAAAAAGAGATTAAAGGAATTAGAGTAGGTCATGAGGAAACCAAATTATCACTCTTTACAGATGATATGATGGTCTACTTAGAGAACCCTAGAGAATCAACTAAAAAACTATTAGAATTAATCCACAACTTTAGCAAAGTTGCAGGATACAAAATAAATCCACATAAATCATCAGCATTTTTATACATCACCAACAAAATGCAACAGCAAGAGATACAAAGAGAAATTCCATTCAAAATAACTATCGATAGTATAAAATATTTGGGAATCTATCTGCCAAGGGAAAGTCAGGATCTATATGAGCAAAACTACAAAACACTCTCCACACAAATAAAGTCAGATCTAAACAATTGGAAAAACATCAAGTGCTCTTGGATAGGTCGAGCGAATATAATAAAGATGGCAATACTACCTAAACTAATCTATCTATTTAGTGCTATACCAATCAAACTCCCAAGAGATTATTTAACTGAACTAGAAAAAATAACGACAAAATTCATCTGGAAAAACAAAAGGTCAAGAATTTCAAGGGAATTAATGAAAAAAAATGCAAATGAGGGTGGCCTAGCTGCACCAGACCTAAAACTATATTATAAAGCAGTGGTCACCAAAACCATTTGGTACTGGATAAGAAATAGAGTAGTGGATCAGTGGAATAGGTTAGGTTCACAGAACAAAATATTCAATGACAATTGTAATCTAGTGTTCGATAAACCCAAAGACCCCAGTTTTTGGGATAAAAACTCACTATTTGACAAAAACTGCTGGGATAATTGGAAACTAGTCTGGAAGAAATTAGGCATTGACCCACACCTAACACCATATACCAAGATAAGGTCAAAATGGATTCATGATCTAGGCATAAAGAATGATATTATAAACAAATTAGAACAATGTAGGATGGTTTACCTCTCAGACCTGTGGAGGGGGAAGGAATTTGTGACCAAAGAAGAACTAGAGGTCATCATTAATCACAAAATAGATAAGTTTGACTATATCAAGTTGAAAAGTTTTTGTACAAACAAAATGAATGCAGACAAGATTAGAAGGGTAGCAGTAAACTGGGAAAATATTTTTACATCCAAAGGTTCTGATAAAGGCCTCATTTCTAAAATATATAGAGAATTGACTCAAATATATAAGAATTCAAGCCATTCTCCAATTGACAAATGGTCAAAAGATATGAACAGACAATTTTCAGACGAAGAAATTGAAACTATTTCCGGTCACATGAAAAGGTGCTCCAAGTCACTATTGATCAGAGAAATGCAAATTAAGACAACTCTGAGATACCACTACACACCTGTCAGATTGGCTAAAATGACAGGAAATGATAATGATAGCTGTTGGAGGGGATGTGGGAAAACTGGGACACTGATACATTGTTGGTGGAACTGTGAACGGATCCAACCATTCTGGAGAGCAATTTGGAGCTATGCTCAAAAAGTTATCAAACAGTGCATACCCTTTGACCCAGCAGTGTTTCTACTGGGCCTATATCCCAAAGAGATTTTAAAGGAGGGAAAGGGACCCACATGTGCAAAAATGTTTGTGGCAGCCCTTTTTGTAGTGGCAAGAAACTGGAAATTGAAAAGATGCCCATCAATTGGAGAATGGCTGAATAAATTATGGTATATGAATGTTATGGAATATTATTGTTCTGTAAGAAATGACCAACAGGAGGATTTCAGAGAGGATTGGAGAGACTTGCATGAACTGATGCTGAGTGAAATCAGCAGAACCAGGAGAACATTATATACAGCAACAGGACTATACGATGATCAATTTTGATGGACATGGTTCTCTTCAACAATGATGTGATTCAAACCAGTTGTTCTGCGATGAAGATAGTCATATACATCCAGAGAGAGGCCTGTGGGAACTGAGAGTGAACCACAACACAGCATTTTAACGCTTTCTGTGAATATTTCCATGCATTCTGTTTTCCTTCTTGGGTTGTTTTTTTTCTTCTTCTCTTTCTAGATCTGATGTTTCTTGTGCAGTAAGATAACTGTATAGATATGTATACATGTATTGTACTTGTCATATAATTTATCCTACCTAGCATGTATTAGATTACCTGTCATCTAGGGGTGGGGGGCGGGGGGAGGGAAAGGAAAAGCTTGGGGAAAAAAAGTTTTTTTGCAAAGGTCAATGTTGAAAGGTCACTCATATGTTTTGCAAATAAAAAGCTTTATAAAAAAAAATATTAGAAACTGAAGTCCATTAAAAATTATTCCTATTTAGTGGTATTACAGAAAACTAGCAAAGATATTAATAAAGATTATAGACTTTAAAATAACCCCCTCAAAATCAACAGCATTCTTGCATAATAATATACAAAATCTGAGAATCAATAATAGAGGGAAATCAATGTCATAGTTACAAGATTAAGGAATTAAGTCTAGACCAGCTTTATACAATGGACATTTTTGGTTATCTGCTAAAATCTATGTACTGGTTTTCAAAATAATCTTTTAAAATGCTTAAAATAAAGTATAAAAGTCTACAAAGGAAACCAATTATTTTGAAATAAATTATAAAGATTTTTTTTTTAAATTTATGGATCCTCTGGTATCTCTTGAGGGGTCCTTCAGAAGATAGAGGCCCCTACTCAAAACAGTAGTTGATTTCAAAAAGTTATATGGAATGGTCTCAAATACCTCCTAGCTGTGTGACCCTGGGCAAGTCACTTAATCCCAAATTGCTTTAGCAAAAAGAAAAAAAAAAAGTTATATGGAGTGTCTATACCAAGATAAGGTTGAAATGGGTTCATGATTTAGACATAAAAAGGTGATACTATAAGCAATTCAGAAAAGCATGGAATAGTCTACCTACCAAATCTTTGGAGAAGGGGGGAATTCATGGCCAAAGAACAATTAGAGAATATTATGAAATGCAAAATGGGTAATTTTGATTACATTAAATTAAAAAAGGTTTTGCAAAAGCAAAACCAATATAACCAAGATTAAAAAGGAAGCAGAAAGCTGGAAACAATGTTTAAAGCCAGAGTTTCTGATAAAGGCCTCATTTCTAAAATATATAGACTCAAATATATAAGAATATATGTCATTCACCAATTGATAGTCAAAGGATATGAACAACTTTCAGGTGAAGATACTAAAGCCATTTTTAATCATGTGAAAAAATGCTCTAAGTCATTACTGATGAGAGAAATACAAATTAAGCCAACTCTGAGGTACTAGTGAAGTACAACTTCTCAGGTACCTCTCAGATTGGCTAAGATGACAGGTAAAGATAATGGTAAATGTTGGAGGGGATGTGGGAAAACTGGGACAATGGTAATGCATTGTTAGTGAAGTTGTGAACTGATAAAGCCATTGTGGAGGACATTTTAGAACTATGCCCAAAGGGCTATAAAATGGCATATCCTTTGATCCAGCAGTGTCTCTACTGGACCTTTATCTTAAAGATATCATAAAGGAAGGAAAGGGACCCACATGTGCAAAAATGTTTGTGGCAGCCCTTTTTGTAGTGGCTAGAAACTGGAAACTGAATGGATGCCCATCAATTGGAGAATGACTGAATAAATTATGGTATATGAATGTTATGGAATATTATTGTTTTGTAAGAAACAACCAGCAGGATGATTTTAGAGAGGCCTGGAAAGACTTAGACGAACTGATGGTAAGTGAAGTGAGCAGAACCAAGAGAATATTGTTCATACTAACAAGATTATGTGATGATCAATTATGATAGATGTGACTCTTTTCAACAATATTGTGACTCAAAGCAATTCCAATATACTTGGAATGGAAAATGCTATCCAAACCCAGAGAGAACTATGGAGATTAAATATGAAAACCAGTGTTTGTTTTGTTTTCCCCCGGTAATTTTTTCTTTTTTGGTCTTATTTTTCTTGTACAACATGACAAATATGGAAGTATGTTTAAAAGAATTGTACATATTTAACCTCTACCAGATAGTTTGCAGTTTTGGAGAGGGGGGAGGTAAGAGAGGGAGGGAAAAAAACTTGGAACACAAAGTCCTACAAATATGAATGTTGAAAACTATTTTTATATATATTTGGAAAAATAAAATACCACTGAAAATTTAAAAAAAATAAATTTGACATATTCCTATCCAATTCAAGTTCCTCTCTGGATCCTGTTTGAACCTTCTGCTTCTGTCAGTCACATCTTACCTATATAAATTTCCCCCTTGTAGATTGACTTTCAGGTTTCATATTTAAAGCATCTTAACTTTGTTATTGTTTGTCTGATCCTTGGTTCTATGTGGGGACATGCTTGCCAGAGATATCTGTTATCTTTTTGGAGAATGTCTAGTGGTAAGTCTAAATGGAAGGGGGATCCCCCCATAGAGAGTGAAATCCTCCAAATGTTCCTGTTTTTGGATGACACCGTATTGATTGTATCAGGTACCAGAAAATCAAGAGCCTCCTAGGAGACTGTTTTGTACAAAAGTGGCAGCATAAACATTACCATCAATTATTCAAAAGAAAAAAAAAAGGAAAAAAGCGAAAAAAAAGGACAGTTATGCTAAGTGTAACTGACAGAAAACCAGTATATTCTATTGTTATCCCCTCAAGGAAGGCCTTGGCATGCTGAGTCAACCCCACAGGACTTATGGGAAGACACAGACAAGAGTCAAATAGAATTAGAAGGTACGGCTGGATGGATTGTAAACTATAACATTAAAAATAATCTCCATGAAAATGAAGCTCCAACAAGGGATAATTAATTGTTGAGATTGGTTGGTAACTTTTCAGTAATACTAGTTAATTGCTTTTCAAATGTTTTGGTTGAACTCAGTCTAACCAAAGAATGTTTTTAATAGTATGTTTTTCATTTTAAGGGTTCAGAAATTAATGAAAATATAATCAGCATGCAGTCATTCCTTGAAAGGACATTTCATGTTCCCTGAGCAAAGGTAGTCCTATATAGTTTGGTTTCTCTTTTTAAGGGGGTGTCTAGATATTTTAAGCAGTTTTCCAAACAGGATTAATTTCCAAATATAAAATATATCTGACCTCTTTAATAAATCCAACCAGGGAATATGTTCTATTAGGGTATACAAAATCTGTCATCCCAAAATGCTCTCTAAAAATTACTAAGATGAATAGCTTTGTAAATCAAATTCCTGCCAATTGAACATGAGTTGTTCTTCAGGGACCTGATTAGATTAGGTACAACTAAAACCTGAATTCTTAAACTTTGAGATAAATGACCCAGCAATGAAGAAGATCAGCTTATCTGTTTATCTGAGTCTAAACAATCTTACAAAGTTATCAACTGACGTTAGGGCAAACTGACTCTAAGTGATATAAGACATTGAAAAGCAAGAACTAGGGCAGCTAGGTGGCGCAGTGGATAGGGCACCAACCCTGAAGTCAGGAGGACCTGAGCTCAAATCTGACCTCAGACACTTAACATTCCCTAGCTGTGTGACCCTGGGCAAGTCACTTAACCTCAATTGCCTCAGCAAAAAGCAAAAAAAAAAAAAAAAAAAAAGAAAAGCAAGAACTAACCACAATGATTTTCACAAATATTGTGCCTCCTTTGCTCCTTAGCATATTTACTGTTTAGATCAATGTTTAACCCATATTATAAAAATGAATTAATATAAACTTGTATAAGCTTTATATCTGAATTTATATAGGAAAAATAAGAAAACATCTTTTTCTGAACAGGCTATTCTGGACCACAAATCTTACTTTATGATATAGTTTGGTTTGGCCACATGAAATATTTGAGTGATCATTAAGCTGTATGTTCTGGGAATAGTAAATAAAAAGTACAGTTAAAAAACTTAACAGAGTGATTAAAATACTCTTAAAAAACAAAGTGAAAAACATTTGACTTAAAGAATTCAGCAATTTTTATAAACAATTACAAATGAATATTTAACAATATCTATGAAGACCTAAACCAAAGTCTGCACTTCAGCTATTCTGTTTTTATTTATTTATTATTTTAATTTTATTTATTTTATTTACTTCTGTATAAAATGATATGTTCTGCATTTTTAAGAGGAGTAATGTATTTTTGCTTCTTGATTTGGATCTGTAGTGACGATTTGTGTCACTGGATAGCTTTCCCAATGATTTTATTTCATCTTATTAAATACATCATTTCCATATCACATATTGAATCCAAACCTACCTACATTCTATGGTGATACTATAAAAGGAAAAACAATGCACATATCAAGAATTACTGTATAGAATTGAAAAGGATGAACAAAAGAAAGAGTTGGGCTATTGACTTGATTTTTTTAAACTTCTAGAAGTAGTGCATAACTTGTTAAGCAATTTTCTAAGCATCCCCTTGGAATCACATTTAAGATTATAAAATAAACTGGGATTACCAAATGAAGCTCACTGAATTTAAGCTTCATGTCCAAAGAAAAATAATCAGTGAGGTACTGAAGATTTGATATATTATAATTTAAAATGAAGTAACCACAAACAACATATGGAAAAAATCTTAAGAATTTACTAACTTAAAAATCTATCTGAACAACATGTACAACAGAAACTAAGCATAGCTATATAAATATATATATTTTTTATTAAAGCTTTTTAATTTTCAAAAGATATATATGGATAATTTTTCAACATTAACCCCTACGAAACCCTGTGTCCCAATCTCTCCCCCTTCTCCCTAAACCCTGCCCTAGATAGCAAATAATCCAATATATACTATTAGTAAAAACATATGTTAAGACCAATATATGCATACATATTTATACAATTAGGTAAATATCATTAGCATAAAATCACTTAAGAGAACTGTCTATGACAAAAAAAATCACTACAAGTCTAAATTGTGGGGCAAAAATATATTAATTCCTTTTAAAATACAAAAAATATTATTTTATCCCTCATTATAGGTAAAGTGCAAGACTTGGTTTAGGTCTTCATCAACACTGTTAAATAATCAGTCGTGATTTATTTATGAAAATTGCAAAATTCTTTTAAGTCAAATGTCTTTCATTTTATCTTTTAGAGTATTTTAATCACTTCAATTAAGTTTTTTAACTATACTTTTTGTTTATTGTTCCCAAAACATACAGCTTAATGATCAATCAATATCTGGTGTGGCCAAAACAGAGACTGTGTGATCTGATTCTTCTGCAACTGAAGAACTCAAAGTCAAGAAACATTATGGAGTATGCTAATGTTATGAAATGAATATCTTAGATTCTATTGTAGGAAAGGAGGTTTTAAAAATTATATTGCTGGTAGAGTTCTTCAGTTTATCATTATTAGAATAATGTGTGAGGATATAATGCAGACTAAAAGAACAAGAAAGGCTTACCTTGATATGTTCTAAAACAGCAGTGGCAACATTAGTGTGAAGATCAACGAGCCTCTTCTTTTCAAGAAGTTCTGGAAGTGAGCTAAAGAAGTAAAGGAATCTGGAAATTATTCCTCATAATAAATAATATAATATAATATAATGCACCACAATCAACATTATACTTGGGCTTTTCTTCCAGTGGAATTCAGAACAATAAAATAGCACAAAATAGCAGTTTAATGTTTCCTAATAGTTACGTTCATCTCTAAACATGAAAACTGTCAATCTTTAATTAAAAAACAATCTAGTCTTAAATATCAGCATTTCCAGCATCTCAGATTTTGCCTCTCAAAATGAAAGTTTTAACTCAAATAAGATACTAAATATGTTTTTCTTCGTTTGAGAAATGTTTTAACTTAAAAATTAAATAACAAGACCCATTTCAATATACTAAGAACAGAAAAAGAGGATTAGATATGAAACTATGAATTGTTGTGTATGCCTTTAAAAATGTGTATTAAATACAAGAGAATGAAAACCCACTTGTTGATGTTCCACTTATGAAACTGCTTTTGCCTTCTGTGTATTTTATAAAAAATTTCACTGACATTCTTTTTATTTCTTTTTCTTTTGCATTATGGTCACTACAAATATACATGTACTTATCTCTATGAAACTCCAGTTTTTTGTTTTTGTTGAAAATTGTTTATCTTTTGGGGCAATTTTATTTATATGTGTACATATGTACATATACACATATAGACAGTTTTAAGAATGCTAAAGTATCCTTGTTTAAAGCCCTTAAGTTTAAACCTTACCTATAAATGAAATTAAAAGGAAACATATCTAAATATAAAATATTTCTGAGGCTAAGGAAATAAAACAAAATTCCTTTTTTCTTATCAAAGAAATGATCATATAACAATGTGAGTTTTCTAGTAGTATAAAGTAATAAAAGTAATCTAAACCTAAATTCTGCCAAATTGTTTTCCAATTTTCCAAGTTTTTTTCATTAAAAGTGAGTTTTTGCCATAATAGATAGTGTCCTTGGGTTTACTGAATAATATATGAGCATATGTTCTTTACTTTTGGATCTTTTATACCTAATCTGCCCTGATAATTAACTTTTCTACATTTTAAACAGTATGATAATATAGTTATGATCTAGTATTTGTAGACTCTTTTTCTTCTACTTTTTCCCCCCTTTATTTCCCTTGAGATTCTTGACTTTTTATTTTTTCCTTTGAGATTCTTAATTCATTAAGATAGTTATTCTTTTGTGTTTAATTAATACTTGTTAACATCTTTCCTTCTTTTTGTCTAGTTCTACAAAATAACCCTCTAGTAATCTGATCTCATGTGAGTATGGCATGAGAATTGTAAATTAATTTAACTACTATCAACATTTTATTAGCTTAGCCCAAGCAGGACCAATTCATCTCTCCAATTACTTAAATCTCTTTTTGTATCTGTATACAGTGACTTTCAGTTTTATTTATATAATTTGTATGTGTATCTTGGTATGCAGACTTCCAGATACTTTAAAAAGTCAATAATCATTCTTAATGGCCTGTCATTTCTTTTTCTTTTTTCTGTTATCTTTTCCTATCAGGTTTTATCGGAATATATGAAGAAGCAAATGATTTATGTGGGGTTAGTTTATATTTTGCTATGCTCCAGAAATTGTTTTGATTTAGTTTTTCAGTTTAGTTCTCTCTGTAAACAATCTACAAAAATAATAGATGTTTCTTTCTTGCCTCTGCTCATTACCTCAATTTCTTTATCAATTTTATTTCAATACTTAGAATTTTTAGAATTCCATCAAATAATACTTATGATAATGGAAATCCTTCATTTACCCTAGATTGTAAGAGTAAAAAAGGCATTTATGATCTCTTCATTATATATGATGCTAGGTCTTAATATTAAGAAAACATCATCTACAATATTAAGGTTTCTTTATTCCTATGCTTTCTATTGTTTTTAAAAATAAAATGGTGTTACATTTTGTCAAAAGGTTTTTGTATCTATTGATATACTATTTAATTTTTTTATTATTAATATAATATTCTATTTGTAATTTTCCTAATACTGAACCAATTTTCATTGTTGGAATAAATACAACTTGATGGTAATGATAATCTTAAAAATGTTGCTATGACAACAATACTATATGATGATCAATTCTGATGGACATGGTTCTCTTCAACAATGAAATGTTTCAAACCAGTTCCAAATGTTCAGTGAAGAAAGTCATATACACCCAGAGAGAGGGATATGAAATGTGGACTACAACATAACATTTCCATGCTCTCTATTGATATTTGCTTGCATTGTGTTTCCTTTCTCAGATTTTTTTTTTGGTAGATACAATTTTTCTTGCACAACAATGATAAGTGTGGAAATATGTATACATATATTCGATTTGTCAGGTATTTTAACATAATTAACATGTAGTGGATTTCCTGCCATCTGGGAGAGGGGTGGGGACTGGGGGGGAAAAATTTGTAACGGAGAGCTTCGTAAGGGTCAGTGTTGAAGAATTACCCATACATATGTTTTGCAAATAAAAAGTTTTAATAAAAAAAATGTTGCTATGGTTTCTGTACCTTCCTGAATATTTTTAAAATTAATTTTAATTACAGAGATTAGTGTATAATTCCCTGACTTTAGCTCTCTTTTTATCAGTATTATATTTTTCTCAACAAAGAAGTTTTTGCATGACAACTCAAGTTGTCTATTTTTGTAGGCAATTTAATATGAATGAATAATTTGTGAAATAACCAGTTTAAAAAAATTTTCTTTCCAGTTTCTCTTATAGGTCATTCAAATTTCTTTTTCCGAGACTGGATTTTGAAAATTCTCTACTTCTTGTTGTTGATTAGTATATTTTTACAAATCATCATCCATTTCATTCATCAGTTTTGCCAAAATATGACAGGGCAAAGTTTTTAATAATTTACTCTTTTATTAACAATTTCTTCTATTTTCTTTTTAAGTATATTAATTTTGTTTTCATCTTTTATTTCTATCAAATTAATTAAAAGTATGTCCATCTTATTTTTAAAAGTTCCTTGTTATACTTATCAAATTAAATTTTTAGAAAATTTTAATTCCTGAATATGTTTAATCTATTTTGGCTTGCTGTCTTGGGGAGAGAGGAGAAAAAAAAAATTGAAACACAAGATTTTTGCAAAGGTCAATGTTGAGAACTATCTTTGCATGTATTTGGAAAAATGAATACTATTAAGAATTTTTTAAAAAAATCAATTCCAATGTCTCTTCCTTGATTTGTATGTACTATTTTCATTCTGCATTTAATTGGCTTAATTTTTTAAAATGTTGCTTTATGTGAATAAAGAACCCAAATAAGTGATGTTACATATTTTGTCTAAGTTCATTATTTAAAGAGATAAATTTTCCTCTAATGTTTTTGCTGAATCCCACAAATTTTGGGACATTGGCTTACAGTTATTTTCTTTGATGAAATTATAGGTTTTGCAATTTGTTTTCTGACTCAAATTTTCTTTAGGATGTTATAACTTAGTCTCCACTCAAGTTTAATTATTTCTCGAAATATCCTTTATTCATCCTAATTTTTATTGTATTGTGGTCATTTAAGAGTACTTAATATATATGGCCTTTTCTGTATTCATTTATTAATTTTTTTAAAACTCAGCACATTTTTCATAAAGGCGCCACCCAAAGTTGAAAATTTATATATTCTCTTTTTTATTATCAAAAATCTAATTTTGCCAAAATTTTATCCATGGGCTTCTTTTCTTAATTATCTTTTTGTTTAATTGGAAATATACTTTTAGCAATATTTGTTTCTAAAAAAGTCTTTCTTCTCATCTTTATGCTACCTATAGGTACTTGTATTAGATTCTTTACTGCCCAGAGTATCTTTACTCTCTGCCAAGGTTATTCTTCAACATAATAGTGCCAGAGATAAAAAATAACAAGGAAGAGCAAGTGATAAGCAAAATTTTAAACTGTGGTTCCTTGGTTCCTTTTTTCTACCTCTCTTCCTTTTCAAGGTTGGATGACCTTATGGAAAACACCAGTTAAGCCTGCTCTTTTAATGTTTAGGCCATGGTTTGAGTTCATTATCTCTTACTAATTAAAACTATTATACCTTGGGTTTTAGTTCTTTGTCTCAACAGCAAGACCAAAAATGCCCTTTTTTGGGGAGTATTTTTCATATCATGAAACAGTAAAATTATAAAAATAACAATAATGATAATGATGATGATAGCATTTTAATTATTCAGCATATACAGATAGTCTGTAAGAGAAAAGAGGCTGCTTTGGATGCCTCATCATAGCATGAAAGTGATTCTGATTTCTTGACTGTTACACCAGAGGAATACAAGAACTAGTAGGGTCTACTAGCAGATGAATGAAGGAGTGTTAAGTACTGCAGTAGAAACAATTTCAGATGACATTTAAAGTCCATTATATCACTGAATGTATGCAATTCTATGACATGATATCTTCTAAGTGCCAGGCTAAGTTCTGAGAAGACAATTACCAGACTAGATGCCAGATGATTAGTCTTTTTGTTCATAACAACATTGAAGAACAACTTCTAAGATGTAGAAAAGCTTCAGTCTGGAGCAGTGAAGGGTATACCCACATATAAACAATGCTCTTAAGACATAATAATATAAAAACAAGTGGCATTTATACAATGATATCTAACATTTATAAATGGACTTATATAAATTATATTACAATCCTCAAAAGAGCACTATGAGTCAATAAGGGAAATAAAATCAACTTGGAAATGTACCCAAAAAAGTCTTTAAAGTTAGATATAATATTTGTTTTTTATCATCAAAAATTTACTATTATTGAAAGTACTACTATCCATTATTGTAACTTTTTTTTCAAACTGAACTGAATGAATATAGAATTTGTCACTCACTTACCTAACAGCTGATGTTAGCTTGGCTGTATTGTCAGAAAGCATACTTATAGCTCCTTCATCTTCTCCTTCTAATCCCTATAAAAGGATACAAAATCATAATATTAACCAACAAATACCAACAACTACATACTCAATTTCTAAGATAATTTATTTAATAGATCCCTCAAGATTTGGCCCCAAACCCCCACCCTCCAATAAATGCTATGTTTTGTAGTGGATAGAGTGCTCTACCTGGAATCAGGAAGACCTGAGTTCAAATCCAGCCTCAGACACTTATTAGCTGTGTGACCCTGGGCAAGTCACTTAATCAATGTCTGCCTCAGTTTCCTCATCTGTAAAATGATGATAATAAAAGCACCTACCTCTTAGGGTTGCTGTGAGGATTAAATGAAATATTTGCATAATGTATTTTGTAAACCTTAAAGCATTATATTATTATAACTAATCTTAAAGCTATTATTATTGTTGTTATTATTAATTTTAATGACTGCTGTAAAACTAGTTCTTCAAGAATAAAAATCATCCTATAATACAATTTATAGTAATTATAATTTATAATATAGTGTCCAGGTGAAGAAAGGTCTTAGTTTCACTGAATAGTTTGATATCTTCCATCTGGAAAAACCTTATTAACCAAACCAATCTGAAACAATACTAAAGGGTAAGATACCTGTTCTACTTTTGTAAAACAAAATTATAGATAACAAAAGTTATCCAAATAGACATATAGTAACAAAAGACCAATTCTGTATATAATCCTTAAAATTTACAATGTGTTTTCTTACCTACAATTATAGTGTGAGGTAAGCAATATTAGAATTATTAGTTCTTTTCTTTTTTTTTTTAAACTAAAATCAAAGATGATGTCAAGCAAGGTGAAATGACTTGCCTAAACCAAGTTTTAGGAGATGAACATTTGCTGTGGCCACACTGAAAAAGCTCATGTAAACATATAAAAAACATTTCTCTTACTGGAAGTTTTTTATGTATTCTCATGTAAACTTACCATAATGCTTTTAAGCCGCTTTACTTCATCTTCTTGGGCTCTGTAGGATTCTAATTCTTGCTGAACAGATTCTGCAACTTCTGGGAAAGGACTAAAACAATATTACACATGATAAACTAATGAAATAAAACATTACTAATATCTTTATTCTTATTTAATTTAGTAAGAAGACAAATATATTAGATTTTTATATCAAGTGAATAGGTTATACTATTTTTAAAATTAATTTGTATATAAATACATCTTGTTTAAATATTTAAATATATCAAATACAAGAGATTATTTGCAAATAAAGATTACGCTAAGCTAATCATACTATTTTGATACATATTAAAATTTCAACTTATATTATTAATTTTTGTTATTACATTTTCTTTTGACTTAATATTCTAAGAAAGCAAGAAATGAAACAAAAAAACAAAATGAGAGAAAAACAGTACATGATAGGATAAACAAATGTATTAAAAAACTCCTTCAGGAGTACAAGAAACATATGTAAAAAAGAACCTATGAAATTGTACACCTGGCATTCTCACCAATATGACTCACAGTGTCAAAAATTATTCAGAAAAAAGAAACCTTTTACAACTATACAACAATAGATGCTATTGATATGTATCAATTTTTCTCTACATATTAAGATTTGTCTGCTTTCTGGTACCTTCTCCTACATCAGAGCTCCTTAAACTTTTTCTACCCACAACTCCCTTTTTACATAGCCCCAGATATATAACTATGTAAAATAGATATACAAATTGAACATTACTGATAATAAATCATTAAGAAATTTATATTAAAGCAATTCTTTGGTATACATATAATTTTACCATTTATTAAAGATATAAGTAAACTTGCATATTAATGGGATGGGTATGCTTGTTTATATTTTTACATAAAGAATTAAATCTTGATAAAATATTTGTTACCTTTTACTACTGCCAAAATTTTTACCACCCCTACACATTCAGTTATGTGATCCTATGTAAGGTCATGAGCCACAGTTTAAGAAGTTTTGCTTTACATAAGCAACTATTTTTAATGGTATGCTATAAACACTGAAAAGCACAAGAGATCCCATTCCTAAGAATTCTAGATTGCAGGTGGGGACTGAAGCACAACACTATCAAAATTTATCTGAACTATGAAATGTAAAATTATGTAAATTACATCCCTAGTAAAATTTGATTTTCTTAAATTACAAGCTATATCTTTCTAGTTTATAGGGAAGAAAATGTATTAAAATATTTTGAAATAATTTTATTTTTAAAATGAAACTGATAAAGAATTTAACCATTCAAGCATATTACAGATTTAACATCATTCTAATTGAAGTTAGAAGTTGGGGAAAATTTATGTATAATAAAACATTTAGAAAGTATAATGTTTCATTCTACCATATTATATAAGGACAGAGAAAATATTCAAGAGGGAAACGTAATACAGAAAACTGTGCTTTTCCTCTCACATAAACGTAAATCAAATCAGAGGCACAAAAAAAGGAAAATCAAATGCATACGTGATTCATAACTTCAGAATTGCTAAAAGATCCCACATCCCAAAGCAAAATGTTTCTGATATTACTATTAAACAACAAAGTTTCCAATGTGAAAAAAACAACTTTTTTTCCCCACTAAAACAATAAATTCTTTTTTTGTTCCTTAAAAAAAAATCATAAAACAACTTTACTAGAAGTAATTATTGAATTATGTTAGAGTTAGTAACTATAGGCAGCATAATGTAATGGAAATAGAACTGAATTTGAACAAGATCTAGGTTCAAACCCCAGTTTTGCTATTTATAATATGAATGACTTTGGGAGTCAAATCTCCTTAATTTGTAAAGTAAGGTGGTTAGGTCCAACTAGATGAAGCTTAAAATTGCTTTCAGTTCTAAATATATGTACCTTCAATTTCCAGCCTGAATTTCAAGATGTTCCCTTAGCATAATATACATATATAATATGTACAGAGTATATAATATACTCTTATCTATAATCCACTCTAGGATTTAATGTCAAGTTTCAAGCCTTCTCTTATTTATTCTTCTCACCACTTTTATTAAGTGGTTTGGTCCCAGGCCTTGCAGTTTGAAGAACTGCTGCCAAGAAAAAAAAAAAAATAAGTGACAAGTTTTAGTATAAAATCTCAACTCTAATACTTATTATCTGTGTGACTTTGGGTTAGTCATTTAATTTCTTTGGACCACAGGTTCCTCAATTATAAGATGAGGAAGGTAGATGTACAAGATAAAATTCAGTTATAAATCTGTATGTGAGGAAAAGATAGCATTGGGAAAGCATCATTTTTCAATCTATATTCTTGAAGGGATTAGTTTTCAAATTTAAAAGATTTTAGAGTAAGATGGTAACACAACTATAATTTAATGTGATGATAATGATCTTACAGAAAAGAGATTAAAAGACTAGAGACTGGGAAGAAAGAAAAACAAAAGTATAAAGAAAAGAAAAATCTTATCACTCTTTGTAACTTTGTAACACCGGGATCTTTTCATAATTTTTTAAAGGATGATTCATCAAAGCATCTATCAACTTTGTTATCTGATTATTTGTCTTACTTACCTGCCTTTATGTTTTTGCCAAAACTTGTCAACTGCAGTTAAATCGTATGACTTCTTGTTTTTTCTCTTTGGTCTAGCACCAGCTGGAGAATTTTCTACTCCTGAAGATTCTTCCAAATTAACTCGATTTAGGTGAAAATCCTGGAAAATTATAATCATTTTAAAAACTGTTATCTGAACATGCAAACCATAAAATATATTATTTCCACATAATACACAAACATTCTCGGTTATGTAGCATGGTTGAAGATATTGGTCTATCTATACCGGTGATATTTTAACCTGCAGAATTCTCAACTTTTTTTTTTTCAAATCCTATTTGATCTGGGTTCTTAAAACGTTATTTCCTATTTCTCTATTTTAATGATAATGAATTTGGTTACTTTTTTCTTTATTATTCAGGATTATTTATTATGAGCAATTATTATGCCATATTGTCAACACAGATGCAGTGCATAATAAATGGATACACAAGTCTCAGCAAAAATAGGAAAAGGAGGGGGGCAGCTAGGTGGCACAGTGGATAAGAGTAGCAGCCCTGAAATCAGGAGAATCTGAGTTCAAATCTGGTCTCAGATACTTAACATTTCCTAGCTGTGTGACCCTGGGCAAATCACTTAATCCCAAATACCTCAGCAAAAAAAGAAAAAAGAAAAAGAAAGAAAAGGACAATAGGAAAGCATGTCCAAATTATGCTGATACACCCAGGTCATATTCCATAAGTCTATGATGATGTCACACATCAGTATTGTGTAACTATGTAACATTTTTGCAATCTGTTTTCTTGAAGAAATCCCAAGTATCAGATTTTCTTGTTTTGTGCCTTTCTCAGTCTGCATGAAGAATGCTCATAATCTCTTGATTATATCTGCCTCTATATACTCATTCCTAAAATCAAAAGTTTGAGAAAGTTTTTTTTTTCCTGTTTTCATCAATTTCAGTGAAGAGAGAATTTAATTCTTATTAGCAGGGAAAAAGAGTAGGCCTTATAAGTGGTATTTGCCATTCAAATTATTGAGATTCTTTATTGTAAAGGGTTCTAAATTATAATTACTTTTTTTAAAAGCTGGATTGGTTGAGAAAATATACCTAAATTGGAAAGAATAGCCTGAAGCAGAAATAGCATAGGACTTAATGGCTATAACTACAAAAAATACATTTTCCATTATTGTTCAATTCATTGATACTAAGTACCTGTAATGTTCAAAGTACTGTATTACAAGATAGATATACAAATATAAAAACAGTCTCAACTCTTAAGAAGCATACATTCACTTTCGCCAGAGGGTGTCCACATGTCAGTGATTTGTATATATGTCACAGAATTCAATTATGGCAGTAGTTATCTAATTGATTTCCTACTGAAAAAATACACCACAGTAAATTGTGAAGCAGCCTTTGCTTAAAGATATCTAATGAGGAAGAACACCTTAACCATATTCCACTTTAGAATATTGCTCTAATAATTAGTAATTTTTTTCTTTTATTAATACACACCAAAATTAACTTCTCTGCAACTTCTATCCATTACTCTTAATTCAATACTCTGGGTCCCCAAAGAGCAAGTCCAACTCCTTTTATACCTTTCAAATACCACAAGAGAACTATATCCCTCCCTTGATTCTTTTATTCTTCATGCTAAATATTCCCAATTAATAGGTCTTCATATGACATGGACTCAAGGCCCTTTACCATCCTGGTTGCCCTTCTTTCTGAATGTGCTTCAGCTTATAAAAGTTCTTCCTTAACGTGGTTCTCAAATCAGGGCATAATACTCCAAAAGGATACTGACCAAGGCAAAGCACAATAGGGCTCAATTTTCAAATATGTCTGAAAAGGAATATCCATAGACACTTCTATAACATCTTCCGTCCACTCCTCATCCCTGCCACTATGCTGATAGAATAATACAACCTTTCAGAATAATTTCTTTTATCTACATTTTTTATTGAAGAAAATGCTACCTTTCCATTATAGGTTAATAAAAAAAACTTTTCCCCAATCTAGTGTTCCATAAGTTAAAAGCTTCTGCACTAGAGATTACATCTTTTAAAGGTAACAATTTGGATAAAACAAGCTAAAACTTTTAAAAGTTTAATTAAGTAGAATTTATAATAAAATACCAAGTGCACGATGAAAATAAATGCTGTTTCAAATAAATATAAAAATTAAAAAGAAAGTGACATGGCTCATTCCAAATAAATCCTTTTAAAAAAAATCAAGGGTATATCTTTTCTGATTTAGATTACAAAAGTCTGAAAACTTCAAAACTATATGCTAAGTATAAGTCTTTAAGAAAAATTATTTTTAAAAGTACAGAACACATTGGATACCTAAGATACAAAATAAAGAACAAATTGTTACCTATCATTTGCACATTAAGGCAGAAAAGGTAATATTTAATAATGAAATTATGGAATTGGGAAAATTTTGTACATCACCCCAAATACTGGAAAACAGAAACTTGACACACTTTATACACTAACAGAAATCTTTTTAACGGGATAAAATACTTAAAATCCTTTAATATTATGAATCAAATTTTCCAGGATTATAGTAGACTGTGGGCATCAGTGCACCAAAGCACTAGCGTCACAAAATAAAAGTTGACAATTCACTAGGTACAAACAAATTACATTAAGAAATGCTAAGAAGGCTGGATACTTGCAGCATTTTTCAGTTTTTTGTTGTCATTGTTAAAATCATTTGCCAAACTCCCAAGATTACCCAATTCAGAAAAGAAAGAAAATACAACTTGTTAAAAGCCCTTCCAAGAAGATATACTATGGATTAAGAATTTTTGTGAGATTCACCACCAACCTCCTAGGGTGGTTTTAAGGACAAAATGAAAGCTCTGTAAAGTGCCATATAAATGCTTTCTAATATTATTATTACTGTCATTATAAGAAAATATTTAGAAATATACAGCAAAGTAAAAGATAATTGGGATAGTCTCTGGAAAGCTTTCAATGGCTTAAGTACAGACACTTATTGAAAACACATGGAAGTTATGCTTTTAATAAACAAACTTCCATTCAATTAATAAAATTCTAATTATAAAAGGGAACATAATCAGAGAAGCAAACAGTTGGAAGGGAAATAAGGAATTATTAAATTGTAGAGCTTGAGCACAAACATGTTCCATTTTTGTGTGATGAACACACAGCAAAATTGAATGAACAGTTCTTGATACTTGGCAAATTGAATTAAAAGATGGCACTGGAGATTATCTGGACTAGAGCTACCAAACACAATACTATTCAGTGTTTGAGCAAAATCAAAATGTAATTGGGAAATTTTTTTAAACAAAAAACTGCAAAATAACAATGTTAATATGTGGTTTTCTAAGTCAATGTGGCTCATGGGCATCCTTATGTATGGAATAGTGTTTTTGAGTGTGATAGCACTGATATAAATATCACTAATAAATACTTTATGAAATGTGTTCCTCCTAACAACACTTTGAGGTAGGTAATGAAAGTATTACTATCCCCATTTTACAGATAAGAAAACTGAGGCTCATGAGATTTAGTGACTTGATCACAAAACTAGCCAGTCACAAAGCTATGTCTCAAATCCAGGCTGTTTGACATTGTTAGACTATCTTTCTACCTAGAATAGACTACCTTTTCTTTCTGAAATGCTGCCAAATCTGCCCTTATCAGTTTTCAGTAAAAGGGATTCTAAATCTCCAACACTTTCAACCATTTCAAAAAACATGGTAATTTCATATGAGAGTATTATTTTCACAACTAACTTATGTCCTTTTGGTATAATTTCTATTTGGAAAGAATTTTTTGACATACCTTCTAAACCAGTTTTTTGAAAGACAATATTAAGAATCTATCATTAATTTTTTAGTCTTCTCTAACATAATCTTAATTCTTCTTGAAAAAAGGACTATAGACCTTAGGGATTATATCTGTGTATGTGTATATTCTTCCATTCTTTCATCTATTTGGATAAGAATGAACTCCACTGTCACCTACTCTCTCCTTTCCTCCTTCTTTGTATAGAATTTTCTACTTTCACTCCTTGATTTTGTGAGACAATATCCCCAAACCTGTCTATACCCCAAAATAATCTAAAACATCATAGTCCTTGCTTTACTAATGAAAATATGTTGCAAATAACCAATGATTTGCTAATTATTTCACATTAATACTTTTCAACAAATGAAGTATTATTTCTTAAAGAGTTTTACTTCTTATTGGAGACATCATTTCAAGGAAAGTGATTCTTTCAAGTATTCAAGATCAGATCCTTCCTGGATACCTGAAAGATTCTCCCCGATATTGAAACTCTAGATCTCTGAAAGTTTCTCAACAAGTTAAAAGTTATATTAAACGTTCTTTTAATAGAATTCTCCTGTAAATTCATTGGGGTGACAGACATATGCTTTTTTCTTTTGTAATTCCTTTGCATCTGGTTCTCCTTTTCTGAAACTGTATTTTCTAAGCTTTTTGGTATTGTTAAGCTTGGCTGTTTTATATTTTTAAAGTTAATCCTCTATTTTATCTGTGCTCTTGCTTTTGAAAGCATATTCTGGTACATAGCAGGTTCTGATAATTCTTTTTATTTTTTTCCTCTCCCCAAATTATATATAGGAGTAAAGCAAAGAAGATCTGTATCCACTATTTTTTTTAATATAGCTCTAGGAACAAAAAAAAACTAGAGAAAGAAACTAAAGGCATAGAAACAAAACTACTACTCCTATTTGGCTATATGACTGGATTCTTTTTTATATTGGTCTTACCAATTTTTTTTCTTCCCTTTTTTGGGGAAAAAATTCTTAGTTATAATAAGTATCTCTCAGGGAGGAAAAAAGGGAAGATACATATAAAAGAAAACAAGATAGATCAATCTGAAGGGAGAGAAGGAGGCACAAAGGAAGAATTCTAGGAGAATAACTAGTGAAACACTTGGAATCTGGAAAGAAGAATGTCATGTGAGAGGATGAGCAAAGAGGTTCGTGTTGCTGGACTGATGAAAATATGCATGTGTGAGTGTATGTGTGATAGGAGTACGGAGTACAGGGTAGATAAAGTAAAGGAGGACTGGAAAAGTAGTAAAAGTATAGGTTATTACTGTGCTTCAAAAACCTGAAGATTTTATATTTGATCCTGGAAACAAGAGGGAACCATTAGAGCTGATTGAACAGAGAAGTGACAGAGTAAGAACTAGAAAAAGTAAACTGGGTTTAATCTACCTCACATCTCTCTGGGGGAAAAATAAATAAATAAATAAAAAATCCTTGCGAAAAGACAAAAAACAGTAAAGAACAGTTTCAGTAGAAAAGATTCATAATATTTCAGTGGCAGTAATTGCAAATGCAGATGTCAAAGTTGATTAGTGATTTGAACATATCATAACCTTTGTACCACCTAAAAGATCATTTAAACAAAACTTCCTCGAGATAGTATGACATAATTGACAATCAATCACATGAAATAGAAAAATGTTTACTTCATAAACCTCTTAACTACTAGAAAAGATTGTGAACAGAAATAAAAACTTTTTTAGATCAATTCATTATTTGTAGTAACCATATTATTAGCTATATAGATATGACAAAAAGATTGATAGTTAAGTTGGAATTTTACTCATCTAACCCACACATTCATTCCTCCAGTTTCAGAATTCTAAAGACAAGATGTGAAAGTATAATTTATATAACTCTCATACATTCTTTTTTATGCTAAAAGGTAAGATTTTCAAAATATGTATGTACTCAACCCCCAGCAGAATCCTTACAGGAAACTGGTGGCTTCCTCTTACCTCTAGGATCAAATAAAATCTATTTGGTATTTAAAATCCTTCAGTATGGCTCCAACCTGCTTTTGCAGGAGAATTCGTTTCTGCATTTTACATACTCTGTGGACTACAATAAATGGCTTGTTTTTCCTTATACAACATTCCTTACACACACACCCCTCCCCCCGTGTCCCCACACCTCCCACCCCTGTCTGACTTTGCAAGGCTGTCCCCAAATCTGGAAGGCACTCCTACCTCGTGGCACCTCACAGTATCCCTAGTCTCTTTCAAAACTCAGCTCATGAATGCTTCTGTTCCATTCTGCCTTTGTAGTGATATAGAGGTCCTTTTAGCTGTCTTTGGTACTGACTTTGAAGAAAGAATGGCTGCCACTTTGTTGAATGTAAGTTATTTATGCAGAATTCAAAGTGATAAGAGAATCCATCTGGAATGTAATAAGTCAGCCAGAAAACACATCTGTCATTGACCTTCACATGAATAAACTGTATAAGCAGAAGAGTAAAATCTTTTAGCTTGTGAAGAACAATAAGAGTTGGTGAAAACGTTAAGATACTATGTGTAGGGTAAAATCAGGAAATAAGATTTCCTTTCCACAAGCCAAATGTACTTTGGGTATACCAAGTTAAATTATGCTCCTTATTTCAAAGACTTACAAGGAAAAGAAAAAGACACAGATTAAAAAACTGATGTTTTGATGGGAGAGTCTCCATCCCCACAGCAGACATTCTCACTGCATCTGCAGTTTTGCCTGAAAATTCACTATTTCAGTGAATGCCATTAATTTAATTGCAAGGAAGTCCCAAAGGAATGTTGGCATCTGGAAGGTCCAACCATGGAAGTCTTCCCTTATTATTTATTATACAAGCTAGGCTGGATGCAATGTTCTCGAGGTTTTTTCTTTAATCAATAGGAAATTTCAGAAAATTCAAACAGTATGTATGTATGCATGTATATTACATTGTATATGAACATATATACACCTACATATAATACACACACACAAACTCCCATGTCTTAAAATGCACTTGCATTTTTAAACCTTTTAATAAAATACTAGATCTGATATAAATAGCATAAGTGTTATTAGAAAACTCAACTACAGAAAGAACAAATGTAAATATTATTATTATTTTGTAAATATTATTTTAAAAAAAGTTTAGGTACACAATAAGTTGTTTCTTATGACAGAAATTTATGGAATAGTCAGATTTGGGTCCCCAAAATTTTTGCAACTGTTTGGGAGATATAAACTTTCTTGACATTTAGCTCTAGTTATTTGCCTTTCGATCCAAACACACCAAAAGAATAAGTATCAGAAGCTTGTTACTCTTAGGGGACACATTTCTTTGAACAGCTTACTAGTGGTTACTAGTTTAGAACTTGTCTGATCAAGTGAGAGAAAGCAAGATTAAATTACTTTTTAAAAGGATACTCTACAGAGAACTTATAACTGAATGATAAAATGTGGATTTCAAGTACACCACTGTTTCTGATAATGCTGTTATTTCTTAGCATCTTTAAATTTAAAATATCCTTTTCTAAATCAATCATAATATGCATAGCTTAGATATGTTAATCAAATTTTCAAAACAAAATCAGCTTAGAAACTACTGATTGGTAGGTAAAACACCTACCCCATCTAGTGGAAAAAAAAGTAATACCTATAATAGAAAATTCTTTTAAAAAAGAGTGGAAATTAATTTTTAAAAATTATACTTTAGGAAATCAATAAAACCACCTTGGTTACATTCCGTAAAATTTTTATATCAATAATTGTCTGGCCCACATTTGAAACCAAATAATAAAACAGCTCATGATTAAGTCAATGTAAATTATCCTATTATTTGCTAGATTACTCCCAGGAGATTTAACTTCACATTCACGTACAACTTGAATATTAGATAGCATGCTTTCCAACTGTATTGCAAAGAAGGACTATAAAGTAATAAAAAGGAAAAGAATGGCCTGCATAAGAGTTTTAAGATTGTTTATTCTATAGGTATGTATAAATTACTTGGGATGGAGCAAAATAAATCCATTTACTGATTTACATAATAAATGCCAGAAATTTTAAGATTTTAAAAAAAAAAACACTTTTAGCATACAGTATGTTCTGAGTTCTTATTTTGCACATTTTGGCATTGAACGAACAAGATTTTGATATATTCTTTAATTCCCAACATGACACAATTTTATCACATTAAATATTAGAAATACATTCTCTGACGAAGCTTATTTTTCTAACTCTAGTTTTGATAATGGCCCACAAGTTTTTTTTTAAATAATAGCTTTTTATTTTCAAAATATATGCAAAGATACTTTTCAACATTCATCCTTGCAAAACCCTATATTCCAAATTTTTCTCCCTCCCTTTGACAGCAAATAATCCAATATATGTGCAATTCTTTTATACATATTTTCACAATTATCATGCTGCAAAAGAAAAATCAGATCAAAAAGAAAAAAATGAGAAAGAAAAAAAAAAGCAAGCAAACAACAAAAACAGGGAAATCATTATATTATGATTCCATATTTAGTTCTCATAGTCCTCTCTCTGGATGTGGATAGCTCTCTCCATCACAAATCTATTGGAATTGGTCTGAATCACCTCCCTGTTGAAAAGGGCTATCAGAGTTGATTATCATGTAATCTTGTTGTTCCATGTACAGTGTTCTCTTGGTTCTATTCACTTCATTCAGCATCAGTTCATGTAAGTCTCCCCAGCCCTTTCTGACATCATCCTGATAGTTTCTTATAGAACAATAATATTCCATGACATTCATATACCATAACTTATTCAGTCATTCTCCAACTGATGAGCATCCACACAGTTTCCAGATTCTTACCATTCCAAAAAGGGTGCCACAAACATTTTTACACATATGAGTCCTTTCCCCTTTTTAATGCTCTTTTAGGGATAAAAGCCCAGGAGAGATGCTGCTGGATCAGTAGCCTTAAGTTTGTAATAAGGCTTAAATTGGGTAAGTTCCCTAAGGAATTTAAACATGTATTACATAAAAGAGAAATGCAAATTAAACAATTGGACATTTCATTAATGCTAGGAGACATGGAAAGACAGATACGCTAATGCACTATTGGTAGAGTTATGAATTCAGAAAATTCAAAAAATGCCAAATCATATGAGAAGAGAAAAGTGACTGGACATTCTTTTTTGTCCAGACACATCATTACTGAGCATATACCCCCTTGGTCAAAATCAAGAAATAATCCCATCTACATCAAAATATTTGTAGAAAGGCTTTTGGGAGGAAACATCTCTTGATAGGTAGCCAGCTGAACAAATTATGGTATATAACTGTAATAGAAAAATCATAAAAATCTACTATGAAAATGTTAGAGATTTAGAAACAGCCAAGAATAAGAAGCAGAATAAAGGCAGAAGATCACCTGAGCTCTTCCCCAAATCCATCTAAATACCGTTAAATAATAACTCTAAAAAATTATAGAGCAGCAGAACCCACAAAAAGACAACGTGAAACAATTTTCCAGCCCAAGACAATTTAGAAGCCTAGCAGGAAATATCTGCTGCACCAGAGTAAGAGAGGAGTGCATTCAGTGTAGGCCATGTCAGCAGACTGGGCCCAGAAAAACAGGAGTGGACCCAAGGTGACGGGAATCAGTGGCAGCAGTGTTGGTTTCCAGATCTGTCAGTCCACAAACAGTAAGGGGATCCAACAACGGTTCAGAAGATTTATAGAAGGTCCCTCTGCCTTCACCAGGGAACTCTGTTGCATAGCTTCTACTTGGTCCTGGGTGTTAGAGCCAGAAGGAGCATTCACACAGCAGAGCTTGCAGCAACAGTGAAGCAGGGTCATTGGTCATGGTTTCAGGGTTCAAAAGAATAATTGTAGTTACTCATAAACTGGTATAGGAAATAGTAAACATACCTTTCCCTAGATCATACCAGAATTAGCTCTGAAATAGCTACACAAAAAACCTGAAGTTTGAGACAGTGCCCCCTCTACTTAGGAAGCAGAGCCCCATTTAGCACAGAGTTAAAAGTGAAGAAGGAGTTTGGAAAATGAGCAAACAACAGGAAAAAAAAATTCTGACCAGAAAGCTGCTGTGATGATAAGAATGCTCAAAACATATATTGCTTTAAGAAGACAACAAAATAAAAATTTTTGCATCCAAAGCCTCCTAGAAAAACATGAAGGGATCTCAGGCCATAAAACAGTTCAAAAGGGATTTTTAAAATCAAGTAAGAGAGATAGAGGAAAAACTGGGAAGAGAAATGAGAGTGAAATAAAAAAATCATGAGAAAAGATTCAACAGCTTGGTAAAGTAATAAAGAAAATAACATGAAAAGGCTGAAGAAAGTAATACCTTAAAAAAAAAAATAGGTCAAATAGTTAAAGAGGCACAAAAATCCAATGAAGAATGCTTTGATGACAAGATTATACGATGATCAATTCTGATGGACATGGCTCTCTTCAACAATGAGATGATTCAAACCAGTTCCAATTGTTCAGTGATGAAGAAAGCCATATACACCCAGAGAGAGGCCTGTAGGAACTGAGTGTGGACTACAACATAGTATTTTCACTCTTTCTGCTGATGTTTGCTTGCATTTTGTTTTCTCTCAAGTTTTTTTTTTTTTTCCTTCCTGATCCAATTTTTCTTGTGCAGCAAGATAACTGTATAAACATGTATATGTATATTGGATTTATCATATATTTTAACATATCTAACACATGTTTTATAAATAAAAAACTTTAATAAAATAAACTTTTTTAAAAAAAGAATGCCTTGAAAAGCAGAATTGGCCAAATGGAAAACAATACATAAAAATTCACTAAAGAAAATAATTCCTTAAAAGTAAGACTTGGGCAAGTGGAAGCTAATGACTTTATGAGAAATTAAGAAACAATAAAACAAAATCAAAAGGATTAAAAAATAGAAGATAATGTGAACTATCTCACTGGAAAAAAAGCTGAATTGAATAATAGATCTGGTAAAGTTAATTAAAGAATTATTGGACTACCTGAAAGCCATAATAAAAAAGAGAGAAAAAGAGAGAGAGAGAGAACACCTAGACATCATCTTTCAAGATCTTCTCAAGGAAAACTACTCATATTCTAGAGCTATAGGGCAAAATAGAAATTAAAAGAATCTACCAGATTACTTCCAGAAAGATCTCAAAACAAAAACTCTCAGGAATGTTATAAGTAAATTCTAGATTTTCCAGATCAAGGAAAAGATCCTGTAAGTAGCCAAAAACAAAAACAAACAAACAAACAAACAAAAAAACAATTCAAATACTGTGGATCCACAATCAGGATTACACAAGATTTTAGCAGCCTCTACATTAGCAGTAAGATTCCATTACTGTCTGTGAACTGAGAAGTCTGGAAACCACCACAGCTGCAATTATTTCAGTTACCTGAGGCCTGCTCCTGGTTTACTAGGGTCCAGAATACATGGGCATAGCCTACAATGGACTATGCTCCTCTCTCACCCTCGTGCAACAAATCTTTCCTACCAACCTTCTAAGTTGACTTGTACTGGAAGGCTTGCAATATGATATTCTGGAAAGCAAAGGAGCTAAGACTACAACCAGATAAATAAGAGCAAAATCTTTCAAAGGAAAAAAAAGGGGGGGGCATTCAATGAAACAGGGGAGTTTCATGCATTCCTGATGAAAAGATCACAACTGTACAGAAAATGTGACTTTGATCTATAAGATTCAAGAGAAGCATTAACAAGTAAACAGGAAAAAGAAATCATAAGGGATTTGACAAGTTTAAAGTGTTTATATCCATATATAGGAAAATGATATCCATAACCCTTAAAGCCTTTCTCATAAGGGCAGCTAGGAGGAGCATACATAGAAAGCAGAGGTGTGAGTTGAATATGATGGTATGATTAGCTAAAAAAAAAATAATAAGGGATGAGAAAGCAGAATGCACTGGGAGAAGGGGAAAGGGAGAAGCAAAATGGGATAAATTATCTGACATAAAAGAGCCCTGAAAGAGACTTGAAGGGAGAAATAAGGAAAGGGATGAACCTTACTGTCATTGGAATTGAGTCAGAGAGAAAATATACACTAAGTGGGGTATAAAAATCTATCTTATCAATGTAGGAAAGCAGTAAGAGAAGGGAATAGAGAAGGAGAGAAGGACAGTTTGGAAGAGGAAAAAGTCAAAAGCCAAACACTTTTGAGAATGGACAGGATAAAAGGAGAGAGAACTGGTAATCACAACTGGGGAAAATTTTTTTTTTACAGTGACCTTCTGTAATAAACACCTTATTTCTCAAAAACAGAAATGAGTCAAATTTATAAAATAAAATTGAAAAATGGTCAAAAGATATGAACAGGAAATTTTCAGAAAAAATAATCAAAACCATTTATAGTTACATGAAAAAATGCTTTAAATCACTATTGGTGAAAGAAATGCAAATTAAAACAACTATGAACTACTATCTCACACTTTTCAGATTGGCTAACGTGACAGAAAAGGAAAATGGTAAGTGATGGAGGGAGTGTAGGAAAATTAAAACACTTATGTACAGCTGTTGAAATTATATATTGATTCAACCATCCTGGACAGCAATTTGGTACTATGCCCAAAGGGTTCTTAAACCATGCATACTCTTTGATCAAGCAATACCACTACTAAATCTGTATCCCAAAGAGATTAAAAACAAAAATAAAAAAGGACCTATGTGTACAAAGATATTTACAGAAACTCTTTTAGTGGTGGCAAAGAATTAGAAATTGAAGAGTTGTCCATCAATTGGGAAATGGCTGAACAAGTTGTTGTATGACTGTGATGGAATACTATTGTACTTTAAGAAATAATGAGCAGGATGCTCTCAAAAAAGCACTGAAAGACTTACACATCCAGAAGAACTCTGTACATAGCAACAGCAATATTGTATGATCTACTATGAATAATTTAGCTATTTTCAGCAATATAATAATCCAAGACAATTCTGTAGGATTTAGGATGAAAGGGGCTATTCATTTCCAGAGACAGAACTAGTGGAGCCTGAATGCAGATCAGATACTTTTTCTTTACTTTATTTAGTTTTGTCTGTGTTTTAATAGAATGACCTACTAGGAAATGTGCTTTGCATGAATACACATATATAATGTATGTCAAATTGCTTGTTTTCTCAATGAAGGTGAGAAGGAAGGGTAAGAATTTGGAAGTCAAAATATTGGAAACTTGGAATGTGAAGGTGAAGCACAGTCAAATGCCTTGTAGACATAGTAGGTTAGTTTTCACTCAATCAACCAGTCAAACGGACTGCTCCTCAGCATATCAGGATAATCAGTCTATATTGATAAATCTGAATTCATTCCTTCATTGAGGACTAGACTTGGAAGGGATGTTAGAGACTACAGAGTCTGACCCCTTACCTTAAAAGCTTAGGGAAATGACTTCTACTGGGTCATATAGCTAAAAAGTATCAAAGCACTAAAGTATTTCAAGCCCACTGGGGAAAAAAAATCCTTAAAATATAACGTGTGCATACGTGTGCACATATATCTTACAGTCTCCTCCAAAAACCTGGGGTATGGAATGTGGTAGTTCAAAATGTGCATCTAATTCTGTTTTAATCTTTATCAGTTCATACAAGTTTTCCCTTATTTACTTGAACTTCATATATTTTTCCTTATTTTTTTCCCCAATTACATGTAAAACCAATCCTATGCACTTATTCCTCCCCATTTTGCTTTGTTTCCTACTGTGAAACAGTGATCCAAGGAATAATGCCAATATTATACAATAAACATTAAACCAGCATCCCTCTGACTCTCTAGACCAAAATTTCCCTGGCCACAATTCCCCTATATGATGTGTGCCTTGACAGAAGGTGCTGTCTCCATTTTTATATTTGTATAGATTGTCAAAAGAAATAAATAGATTGGTTGGTTTCATTTAATTGTTTTGTAACAAGAAATAGCTTAATAGAATGGAAAATTATATTTGGAAATGGATAAAAACAAGATAGCAATAATATGTTTTTTTAAAAATATAAAATCCTAGTAAGCTCAGTTAATATATTCTTTCTTTTTTTCTTCTTCTCATGCTACAATTCCTCTAACTATATCTTCATTTCAGTGTCCTAGTTTCTGCTCTTATCACTCTACTGATCTTGTTGAGGGAATCATTAATTTCTCTTTGACAATCAATGACTTCTTTTTTTTCTTTTTTAAATTTCCTAATGTTTTAAACTGTTGGCCACCTTCTCTTGAATATTTAACCTAGATACACTGTGAGAGACAGGTTAGATATGTCAAAAGACTGCAGATTTAAAAAAAAAAATTCTTCAATTCAAGTAAATGCCATAAAGTGTTATAAACTAGTTATAAATATAGTTATAAACTATAGAAATGACAGTTAGTCATAAAATTAGATATAGAGATGTACTTCTATTTATCCATTCATCCATATTTTCTTCCTTCAATAAGGAAAACTCTTAAATCAATCGGATCAGGAATCTATTTGAGAATACCCCAAGATATACTGCATAGTGTCTTGCAAACAATAGACATTTAATAAGAATATAACAAATGAAAGGTGGTTAATCCTTCATCAATCTACTTTAGAAAGCTGTCATGAAATGCAAATGAACTTGTATATGAAAGCATTTTCAATTCAACAAGTACTTGAAAAATGCAGATTTATTAACAAACTGAGTGAAATTATTAGGGCAAAATGATTACAAAAAGACATATTGCTATGCAAAGTTTGAAGACTGGCAACCAGCTCCAAGGAGAGTTAAACTAAATATCCTTAGGAAAGAGAAGAATGTTCATTCTATTTTTCCCTTCAATCCACTTAACTTTTTTCCCCATCACTATCAGCACCCTGCTGTATTTTTAGGTCAAATACTTTCCCTTTGGCATCACATTTTTCTATGTGGATTTTTCAGATATAAACTTTTGTCTCTATTCCTTTAGTTACAATTCTAACTTCAAAGGCTATTTATCTTATGCTTTAAAACAACAAAAGCACCTGGGCTAACATTCTAGAATCTAACCCATAAACTTTCTGTAGGCATTATATGGACTGGCAGTCTCTTTCTGGAGTTATCCCTCACTCATAGAGCACCTACCTGGAGGCTTTGAGTCTTTCTATTAACAATACTATTCTTTTCTGAATGTTTTCATATTTTATTATACCAAGTTCTAGAACTCTAATCATCAGTAACCAGCTTCTTTTTTTCTTGCCCAAGTCATCTTTCATATCTTAATAATATGCTTTGTCTGCATCTTCACAAAGCTGTTCTAATAATTTTAGTCAAGATTTCTCTTACACAAGCTTTATCAGAATGATTCTATTCTGAAAAATTGTAATAACTCCAATTACCCCAAACACCTATTTGTTACATCTATCCCTCAAATACCTAAATACTTACATTCCTATAAATGGTTTCCATATGTGACTTTTGGTTAGTTTTGCTCACTGAAGCAAAGAGGTGTAAATCATCCAATAAGGTAAATTCTCCAAAAACCCTTTGGATTTTGAATGAATTTTTGTTATATTTGAACACAAGTATGTTGCTTGAAAAATTCATACTGCTGAAGTTTCAATAATCGAGATAGAAGTAAATGGAAAGTAGTAAGTTAAGGCCATCATATAATGCAGAAATCTTTAGTCCAACTCCACTTCCAGTTCAAGCACAATTCCTGATTTAAATCATTGATGTAAAAATAGTTTCAACCACAAGAATGCCAAGTGCAACTCAAAAGTGCCTCAGATAGTAACCATTTACATCGTGCCATGTGGAAAGACATGGTCACCAAAGGCAACACTAGTTTAAAATAGTAAAATATTTGCAAAAAGTTAAAAAGAGGGAAAAAAATCCATTTATTAGAAGGATGATGGAAAAACAGGTACAAACTACAGATGGAACTGTGAAATGGCACAACCATTCAGGAAAGCAATTTGAAATGATAACCAAAATACTGCTAAGTTACACATAAGTTCTGACCACTAACACCATTACTTGCTACATAAACCAAAGAATCTGTCAAAGAAAAAAAGGATCCATATATACAAAAATATTTATAGCAGCACTTTTTCTTGTAGCAAAGAACTGAAACAAAATAGGTACTTGTTAATGAAAGACTATCAGGATAAATTGTGGTATGCAAATGTATTGAAAGATTGTACTATAAGAAATGATGAGTGACTGAGAGACACCTAGGAAGATATGTTAGAACATGCAGAGTGAAACAAAGCGAGAACAATTTACAAAATGATTATGAGAATCTAAAGGAAAACCACTCATATAACTGAGAACTCTGATCAGGGCAGTGACCATTCATAACTTCTGAAGACTGATAGTGATCTCAACTTTTAAGTTCATACACCAGAAGGACAGAATGAGATATTTTTTCAGCCATGGCCAATATGTTGATTTATTTTGTCTGACTTTAATTATCTGTTACAAGGAAACATATTGGCTAGTAAATAAAAAAATAATTTAAATTAGCAAAAGTTAAGAAAACACAAATAAGCAATTTTGTTACAGCTCTGATGAATTTTAAATTGTGTGTGTATATGTCTGTATGTTTATGTATTTTTAAAAACTCCACAGCTTATATTTTTAGAAAAAAATGGTTACAAAAGATAATACTGGAAAAACAATGAGGCTTACAAAACCATGAAAAAGTGATGTATTTTCATTAATTGTAATACATAAATTATCATATTTGATTCTAATATAAGACCAAGTCCACACCAGAAAAATTTTTGTAGGAGATGACAATTTTGAAAGCATCAAAAATCAATTTTCAGATACCTGAAAAAGGGGTATTGAATGAAGGAAAATAACAGTGTTGTTCTTACAATCAATCAAAAAGACATGAGCAACTATTGACATCTCTTCCTTAATTCACATTTCTTTAAAATGTGTACGAGAGGGGCAGCTAGGTGGCGCAGTGGATAGAGCACCAGCCCTGAAGTCAGGAGGACCTGAGTTCAAATTTGATCTCAGACACTTGGCACTTCCTAGTGCCCAGGGCAAGTCACTTCTTAACCCCAATTGCCTCAAAAAAAAAAAAAAAAAAAAAGTAAAATGTGTATGAGATGATGATTGTGGAAATAGATGTAGAAGAATTGTACATGTTTAACATATATTGGATTGCTTGTCATCTGGGGAAGGAAGAAAAAAAATTGAAACATAAGGTTTTGCAGGGGTGAATGTTGAAAATTATCTATGCAAATGTTTTGAAAATAAATAACTTAAAAAAAATAAAATATGTATGAGAATAAGATAAATACCTATCAAGGGCAGTATTGATGAAAATAAAATGGGAACCTTCCCATAAATTTTTCTAAGAGATGACATTTTCAGTTACAAAAATGGTTGACGGTACAGAACATGTAATTCCCTTCTGAGCTAATTTTTGATCATAAGCATTTGAACTGGCAGAGCAAAAAGAGGATTCAAAGGGGTATTTTTATCTTCAACAAAATGTTTCTTAAATATATATATGCACATAATTCAAGATTTCTTGACATTCAAACAAGATAATTTTGATGATTTTAAACTATAAATCTTAATTAAATACAGCAGTTACATAATCAATAAGGTGCAACTATAATGGGCAATAGCTTGCACAATCAAAGTCAAAGAGTGATTCTCCAGAGATGCTAAAGGTTTTGTTTTTGTTTTTAGATAACACTGTAATAACTGCATTAAGCTCCCAAATATTAGAGGGATTCACCAATGAATTCTGAAACCATTCAAAAGAGAATGACCTAATGCTCCACATAGGAAAAATCAAATATATTAAGTCGAATGTCCAGACAACAATATGTAATTGAACAGATACAGAGAGAAGTCCATCAGTACAGATTATGTAACAAAGATGATTAACTTAACCCAGAATTTAATAAGAGGAAGAAAGTGGTTCTGAACATTATGAAGAATTTCTAATAATTTCAAATTTTTCATGGACACAAGAAAAGTTTCTTAATGACAATATTATCTTGGTGATGGTGACATAATATGGCTGAAAATTACAGACTTTAAAATCCTCAAAGAATCAAAACCTAAAGACCCAAAGAGAGGAAATAAAAAAAAAAAAAAATGAAAGGCTAATTTAAGTAGGTTAAAGCAACCTATCACTAATTATTTACTTATAAGTAGGGGTATAAAAGATACCACAGAAGAAATATATGATCTGAAAAAGAGTAGGTACAGGAATAATAGATGAACAGCCTTAATGCTGCACTGGTACCCACAAAACATTAAAAAACATGGAAAATCTACAAGATATTGGGTAGTACTTCTATAATGAGTTTGTAAGAGAACAAAAGCAAGAGTTTCACAAAGTAAAAGAGCTTGGATAGAACTATCAGTTGTACTGTGGAGTACTTCACAGAAGTATTAAAAAATTGATAGACAATGCCAAAGAAAAAGGAAGATTAAAATGCATAAAGCTGAAAAAATTAAAGTTTATAATTTGTTTCTCTATTTACTAAGTTCTCTCTCTCTTTTTTAAAATAGAAATAACAATTATTGGTTGTACTAGATGTTATAATCAATTTATTCCAAAAGGGCTATGTAATTACAAACAACCTCATATATTTCCTTTCTAAACATCAGTTAGTTACTTACTTAGCAGTAAGGTCCCAGGGCAGAATAATGGACAATTTAAAATTATTAGTAAGAAAAATACAAATCAAAATAGCTCTGAGGTTTCCCCTTTCACCCAGAAAACTGACAAATATGAAAGAAAAATATGGAAATAGTACTGAAGTGAAAAGATACATGGGCACAATAGCTCTGAGTTAGTTCAACAACTCTGAAGCAATTTGTAATTATGTTAAGAAAATGACTAAAATATTTATTCTCTTTAACCCAGATTACCCTGCTAGACATTTATCCCCAAAGGGATCAACTATATGGGGAAAAAAACCCATATATATATCAAAATATTAATAGAAGCACTTTTTATAGTAGCCAAAAATGCTAAAGATTGTATAGTCAAAGGATATGAACAATTTTCAGATGAAGAAGCAAGTTCTAGCCATATGAAAATATTGCTCTAAATCACTATTAATTAGAGAATTGCAAATTAAGACAACTTTGAGGCACCAATTTACACCTTACATAAGATTAGCTAAAATGACAGGAAAAGATAATGATGAATATTGGAGAGATGTGAAAAAACTGGGACACTAATACATTGTTGGTGCAGTTATAAACTGAGTCAGTCATCTGGAACAGTAACTTGAAACTAAGGGCATACCCTTTTGATCCAGCAGTGTCTCTTCTTGGCTTGTATCCCAAAGAGATCATAAAAAAGGAAAAGGACTCACGTGTACAAAAATGTAGCAGCATTTTTGGTAGTGGTAAGGAACGGAAACTGCGTAGATGCCCGTCAGTTGAATAGCTGAATAAGTTATGATATATTAATGTCATGGAATATTCTTGTTCTATAAGAAATGATCATCAGGATGATTTCAGAAAAGCCTGGAAAGGCTTTCATGAACTGCTGAGTGAAGTGAGCAGAATTAAGTCAACTTTATACACAGTAACAATAAGACTGTGTGATGATCATTTGTGATGGGCTTGTTCTTCTCAGCAGTGTTGATTCAAGATAATTTCAACAGATTTGTGATGGAAAATGCCATATGCATCCAGAGAGGGAACTATGGAGTCCAAATGTGGATCAAAGTCTAGTATTTTCAGCTTTTTTGTTGTGTATTTGCTTGATTTTTTTTTTCTTTCACATGTTTTTTCCCCTTTTAATCTGATTTTTCTTCAGGAATATAATGAATTGTGGAAATTTGCTTAGAAAAATCACAGATGTTTAACATATCAGATTGCTTACTGTCTAGGAAAGAAGGGAAGGATAAAAAGAGGGAGGAAAATTCGGAACACAAAGTTTTGCAAAGGTGAATGATGAAAAGTATCATTGCATGTATTTGAAAAAATAAATACTATTTAAAAAACTAAACAAATTGTATTATATGAACATAATTTTAACTATATACAATAAGAAACAATGAATAAGAAGATTAGAGAGAAACATGGAGTCTTAGGCAAACTATGGAAAATGAAGTAAACAGAACCAGAAAAACTATACTTTGTTACAATAATGTAAATGAAGAATAACAACAAAGGAACTTAACATTGTTTTCTTTATAATATGAAAATGAAATTTGCATCTCCCACTTTTTTGAAGTTAGAAAACCATGGGTATAGAACATGTTATGTGTGTGTGTATATGTGTGTATGTATGTATGTATGTATGTATGTGTATATATACATGTATATATACATACATATATACTCTATCAAATTTGATTGAGTAATTATTAGTTCATTTTGCTGAATTGAATCCCCCCCCATTATACATCTTTTTAAATTTTCTATTATAAGAGATACACTAGAGAAAAGAGCTGGAGGAATAGATTTGGAAAGGAAATATAATCAATAATTGGACCTGGTATGGAAAATTTATGAAAGGAAAGGGATGGTTATAATATGGGCCGTTTTAGGAAGCACCCACTTTAGCAAGATTAAAAAAAAAAAGCACTAAAATTTTTGGTACTATCCATGGTTAGAGCCTCCCAACTTTTTTATGGAAGAAAATACTCATCATATACAGAAATAGACTAAATTATATTTCAGAAACTACAAAGAGTTTTCAAAGACCCGAAACTGCTCCCTACCACTTGAGCTCATTTTTTTAACACAATATCTCCTGGTAATGGTGTATGGCTATGAATCATAGAACTTCATGATCTCAAAAGAATCAAAATTCCAAGTGGTCCAAAGAACAATGGAAAACAGAGGAATAGATTCCATTTATATTAAAATATGGTAGTACTTTTTAAAAAATAGCCAAGAATGAGAAAGAAAGTGCCCTTTAATTGTATAATGGCTGAATAAATTGTGGTGCGTGAACTTAATGGAATATTATTGTGCTACATGGAATGCTATATGGAAGAATTCAGGGAAATCTGATGAAAAGTGAAATAAATAGAACCAAAAACATCTACGTGATGACCATGGGAACACAAAGGAAACAACACTCTGATCAATACAGTCAACAGAGTGACCAGTTGAGAGTTCAGAAGACTCAACCATGAAGCATCTCATTTACTAGCAAAGTGTAGAATGAAGCAAACATTTTCATATATGAATAATGCAGCAGCTTATTTTATCTGAAATATGTTTATATGATATGAGAGAGGCCTCTAATTGAGAAGTTGAGAAAGGTAGCTAAGAAATGGCAGTAATATTTTTAAAAAAGAATAGAATATGGACACCTAATTGGTGCAGTGCATAGAGCACTAGCCCTGAAGTCAAGAGGACCTGAGTTCAAATTTGGCCTCAGATACTTAATACTTCCTATTTACTGTGTGACCCTGGGCAAGTCACTTAACCCCAATTGCCTCAGGGAAAAAAAAAGAATACCAAAAATAAATCTTAATAAGGAGGTAAATGAGATAACACCTTTTATATCTGACATCCATAAATCATTATAAGAAGCAGAAGATTTCCAGATCACTGAGCAGTTTCATCTGTGAAAAATTCATGGAAAGACACACAAGAATCAAACAGCATGATGATGCTTAGATGGGTTGTGATTTGCAGTTATAGAACAAATATCTACATGGAAGAATTCATAGATGATATACTGAAGGACAATGCTTTAATACTTTCCATTTGCCTTGCCACTCTTCAGAACTGCTATTAATGTCTTACGTTTGTAATAAAACTTTGTTTTTGAAACATCTAACATTTCTCAGAAATTTCTAAAGCACAATGGTTCTGTGAAGTTTTAAAGAGTATTTTTCCTATGAGTATTTATTCTGCCAGCTAAAATCATTAGAAGTAAATTTTATTTTGGATTTAAATGTGTTGATGTTATAATTGACAATCTGATTATTAAAATGATAACTTGAAACTAAGAGGCACATTTCTAAAAGAGAATAATTTAGAGATTCACCAAAACAGCCACAGATACATAAAAGAGAATCTCAGAATTATAAATTCCTTATCCTAAACAGAGTTGTCCACAGAATTTTGATTATATAAATGATTAGTTTCCCAATAGCTGAAAAATTATTTTAACCAGAAAACATTTAGTGTAATTATATAAAGATTTTTAGGAAGCATAGTTAATCTAATAAAAATACTGTAGAGAGGTTTGGTAGACCCCTACTTAAAAAATCCTTAATAATTAGTTCTAGTCAGTGTTTATATTTTAATGGAATTTTACTTATTTGAAAATATTCTATAATCCAAACAGGACTTAATTTATTCAAAATAACAATTATTTGGCTTATTAAAGATTACTATGAATATTAAAAGAACTCTTACAACTTCAACATAGGAATATATGTCTATGTGTTTAAGGATTAATACATATATTCTATGTAATGGTATTAAAGGACCCTTAATACAACTACATTTCAGTATTAAGTGATGTATTTAGTCTCTTACCAGAACATCATGCACCAAGGCTTGGTATGTCCAAGTATGGTGTAAAGGGGTAGCCAAATCTATGTTCCTGTCAACAAGGACTAATAAAGGCCTTTGGAAGCTGCAAATAAAAAATTACATCATTATCAAAGGATCAGAAGACTATAAAATTGTTGAATCAGGTTAAGAAATGTTTTAAATTACTAACAAATTCTATGCATGATCAAAGGATACTTATTTTTCTTTCTTACAGAAGGCAAACTACAAATCATTATAAAACACTTGAATATGAGGATAAGGATAACGTATTTTTATTAGAAGACTACCATCATTAAAATTTTTTAAATAGCTAAAAAAGACTTATAATTGCTAATTTAGTGCAAGAAGATTTAAAACGCAGAAATGCACAATCATCTGTCAATATCTATACTTGGAAAAAAAAAACTAAAAAAGTAATGAGAATCTTCATCTCAAATTTAAAAGTTGCAAAACTGTGATAATATTTTTTAAAAGACTTAGTAAGTTTGTCATTTTATAGAGTTTAAAAATGTACTTTTATCATTAATCCATCACTAATAACAATTCATAATATGGAGAGGTCACCAAAATTCTTGAAGGTTATGACAAGAAAATACAAGTTTGGAAAGATCTTAGGAGCTAGAAAAGCTTTAATCATGAAATTGACAATTAAATATATTTATTTCCTAAGAACAAGGCTAAATTGGGAGAGAATTATTGCTACAGGGTTGCTCATCAGATGATAAAATGTTGTAGCCAAAGTAATTTATTAAAACCATTTTATTAAAGCATAAAGAAGTTGTGATCTGCATTGAGGCAGAGTCTAAGTACAGATAAGAAATCAAAGATCCTTAAGATATTTAGCTAAAATAAACCTTAAATGAGAATATGCTTTTTGAAATTTAGTTTTCAGTAGCTGCTTTTAAAAATATATTACAACCACTGAAGAAACTCTGGAACAATTTAAAGCAACTAATGAGCCAGGAAGAAGCTCAAATGAGTGTAAAGTACCTACATAAAAAAAATGTTATGTCCCTACTTTAAACAAACCTGACACATGATTATCTGCATTTACCCTCCTCCAAAAAAGAATAAAATTAAGCAACAATTCTTTTGATTACAAAATTATTCCTCATTGATTCCCTAAAATGGCAAAATGTTCCATACCATTTAAAACAGGATAAAATATAAAAATAAATTTTAGGAAGATATATATTACATATATTAAGATATGATGATTTTGTAATCTCCAAGTTATTAGAGGAGCACCATACTTCTTTACTATATAAAGAGTAAATATGGATCAATAGGTACAGACAAGGCAAGAAAGAGTTTAAGCCATCAAAATAGATGTTGGAAAGAAGTTTTCTGTCAGCAATTCAATTAATTAGGTTCAGGAGTTAAGGGGGAAATTTTCCAAAAGCTATTTCTCCTGCTCTGAATACTATTTTAAGTCAACCAAACCAGATTACCTGTTTTATTTTTTTAAATCTTCATCCCAATGCTCTCTCCTTTACTGTGGTTTATAATCAACCATAATTTATAATTTAAGATAACTCTCTCCAATATTTGATTAGTCAAAGCCTTCATGCTTGAAATACAACTAATCCATAACTCAAAAGCATCTTAATAGGGACAAATTTGTTTAAATAATCAATGTTTTTGATCTTATGATCTCCTTTATACTATACCTTTGCTCCTAGAAATGAAAATCTTTAAGAGAATCAGATTTTCATCACCAAGTGAGTTAAAAGGACCACTAAAGAAAAAAAACTTCTAACCTTCAAAGACACACTACTAGGACTAGGCTTTCTTCCTAAAGATAATAAATGTAGGGGGCAGCGAGGTGGTGCAGTGGATTTAGCACCAGCCCTGAAGTCAGGAGAACCTGAGTTCAAATCTGGTCTCAGACACTTAACAACTCCCTAGCTGTGTGATTCTGGGCAAGCCAGTTAACTCCAAATGCCTCAGCCCAAAAAGAAGATAACACATGCAAGTGAATTTTCTACCAAAGAAAGGCAAATACTCAACGAGACTCCATGCTCATATCTCAAGATTAACACAAAGACAATGAATTTGATCTTCCATCTAGAAATTTTGCAAAATTTATAAAATAAGTAGGCAATACTTGAAGAAGCATGAAAAATGTAGTGATTTTAAAACTGTGCACTCTACTTCACAAACATTAATATGCAATGTTTGTCCCATCCTGGCCAACTAATCTTTTCAAACTTCATTGAGATAGAATTAGTATTGATATTCTTTAAAGTCTTTCACCAAAACTTAGAATTTCATATCTTAAAAAAATGCTGATTTCAATTAAACATTTAAAAGGTCATACTCTGGCTTTATATAAGAAAATAGGAAAATAACTTTGAATGAGGGTAAAAAGAGTAATACCTTATTTTTTAGCTACGATAATTAAAATATAAACAAATACAATACCTGAACTGACCAGCCCCAAGTGTGTCACCTGTAAAAAGGCTATTTCTTGCATCTCTTAAATTTTCTCGAAGTTTCTTATCTAGTTTCTAGAAAAAAATCAAATGTGGGATTAATTCTTAAAGTACATTTTCACAATATGAAAGTAAGGAGTACATGAATGGTATTAGATATGCAAACTTCCTTATGAAAGAAAATGTTACTGCTAATGTAAAATGTGCCAAATTTTTCTGTTATTTAGATGCAATCATTAACTAAGGAGCCATTAAGATAGGTATCAATTTAATAAGGCCAAAGTTCCTCTCTCATGTCAGACAGCCAGGTTCAGAATGTCCCTGAGAGAACAATGAGATGCCATCAATTCTTTTAGTCACATAGACCTAAAGAACAAGTAGAAATTCCAGAAACTTCTGGTTTTACCTGAACGCTGTTCTCTGAACTGACTTTATCTTATTAAAGCTTAAAAGATATCAGCTTATTTGCAGAGATGAGGGTTGAGGCTGGGGAGAGAATAGTTTGAAAGTGTAGCTGAATAGAATGGAGAAGGGCTAATAAGTTAGGGGCTGTATTGGATGGAAACAGCAAAGAATACTTGAGGACCCCAGTCCAAAAAAGAAAAAGAAAATCTCCCCCACAGCTTCTATTTATCACAAATCCATTAGTTTTATGATTTGGCTTAATAAATTCCTTAATTCTGCCAAGTGGCACTGAAATTTGGAATAAAGAAGACCTGAATTCAAATTTTTGACCCTAGACAAATCATTTTAACTTCCTTTGCTTCAGTTTTCTCGTATATAAATTAGGGAAGTATCCCACCTCATGAGGTTGTCGTGAGAATCAAATCAGACAACATATAGAGCTTTGCAAACCTAAAAGCACTACATAAATACTATTATTATTATTACTGGTTGAATTTTTCCTTTTTCCTTACAAAGATCAATTTAATGGGGTAGGAAATATCAAGAAATGGCTATCATGTAAAAATAAAATCTTCAAAAAACTCTTTTTTGGGGGAAAGTGGTGGTAGTAGTGTCAGGTAATCAGGTTTAAGTGATTTGCCCAAGTTCGCATAGCTAGTAAGTGCCTAAGGCCAAAAACATTCGTTTTAAATAAACAAGAAAACAACGAAGACAGATGTAGTTCTTTGTTGAAGTAGAGGAATAAGTAAAGCATGTTGGGCTGACATTAATGCAGGTTCGAACATAAGGACTGAAAAAAACTATGGATGAAGAACAAGGATAAAAGTGAAAATGTAGATGATGAAAAAAACGTAAAGCTGAAAAATGAAATAAAGCAAAATACATAAATTAATACTATCTATGTAAGCCAAAAGCAATAATAAGTATCCACTCCATAAACAACATGGAGCTATGTTTTTATAAATATTCACAAAAAGACTGAGCATGGAGAGAAGACACAACACTAGGCATAATTTCTGCTCTTCATGAAATGAATCATTAAGAAAAACTTACCATTGCCACCATTTCTGCTGCTGTTCCTCTTGAACATCTAATTATAGGAACAGCACCTAGTTTAAAATATTAACACTATTATTGTTTATATTTAAAGTATCCATTTAAATAAACTGAATATAAAAAAAATTACAAACAAAATTCTTAATGGGAGCTATTAATGTTTTAAAATGAGGCTACAGATATTTTTTTTAAAGTCCTACAATAAATAGGTTTCCAATAAAATTCTCTTAATACACAGATCAATCTATGGAATTAAAAGAAACTAGGAAATTCATTCTCCATTTAATTTTGTTCATTTGATTTAACCTCATCACCAAAGTTAGTGAAACAATTTCCTAGCTTGGAGTGGTAGTCAAGATAGCTGAAATAGACTTCATATCAGATGCTTGATTTGTTACACAATTTTTCTTTTTAAGATTTTGTTTTGTTTTGTTTTGTTTTGTTTTAAAAGACCATAACCAATCCTCCCATTCCCAATCCCCCTTTCTCAATTTCCCTATTTCTCTCAATGACACTACAATCTTTCTAATAAAGCAGGCTCTCAATTTAAGGAAATTATTCTCCACTCTTCATTCTCTCTCACCTTCAATCCCAATCATTTGCCAAGTCTTACTAATTCTGTCAACTAACCATCTCATTTTTTTCAACTCACAGCCACTATACAGGTTTGAGTCCTTGCAATCTTTCAACTGGATTATTGCAACAATCTCCCAATTTATCTCCCTGTCCCAAATCCCTCTCTCTTCAATTCATACTCTACATGGCCACCAGAGGGATTTTCCTAAAGTACAGATGTGAACAAATTATTCTTGTTTAGTAAACTTCACTGGTTTCCTACATTAGACTCAAGTACAAACTCCTCTCTTTGATATTTAACATTTTTCAGATTATTTATAACCTGCTTTTTCATGCTTATTATACACTACTCTCCTTAGACAATCTTACAGTATAACCAAACCACCTTTCCCCTTCACATATTATACGTTTCATGTCTAGGCTTTTGCACTATATCTGATATCTAGTACCTTCTCAAAAATCCTGTTTTTATCAAAGCTCAACTTGAGCTGACTTCAACATAGTCTCTTCTGTTCCCTCAAGTTGTTAGCACTTTCCATTCTCTTATTTATCTTCTACCTATACATGTATACATCTCCCTTTATAAAAATGTAGACTACTGAAAGCAGGAACTTTCATTTTTATCCATGTATTCCCAGAACCTGACACAGTATCTGGCATGCAATAGGGTGGGTAGGCTGTTTAATACGGACTTGTAAAGTCTCCCTATGGAGTGCTGATTATTCATTTTTAAATTAAGCAATACCTAAGATTCCTTCTTAATTCAATGATTTTTTTGATCCATATATTTCTCTCCAAACTTCACAAGTTCAATGTAGTACAATACAGAAAACTACCAACCAACTATTTGCTTCAAGAAAATATTATAAGTTACATTTACCACATTACGTGCACTTTGGTACAGTAACAAGGACTCTGCTCATTTAATGAGTTGATAGTTACCAAAAATTATCAGTCAGTTAAGACTATTTAAAAATTTTATATATAAGGCACTCTAGGGACAGAAATTTGCATAAATATCCAGATAAACCAGAGATCCAAACAGTGAGGCAGAAAAAAAGAAACTTTCCAATCATGCACAAATTATTGTAGGTTAAAGTATAAATAATAATCTAACATTTATGTTAACATTTATGTATACTTCAATGCTAAGTAATTCAAATATAATTTAGTTGATGTGATAATACAGAAGATAACCCATTCATGCCTGTTCAATCTATAGGCATCTTCCCCATGCCCTCCCACAAAATTCAATTCACTAAGATATTCATGTTTCTCATTTTGTCTTGAAATGGGGAAGATGCCACTGCAGCAAAAAGACCATCTTAGTGGACCACAGCATCTTTTTTTGGTCACAGAGTTATTTGAGGACATCCTTTACTCCACTCCTTATTCATAACTGATAGGTATAGGGCAGCCCATTTATACATGTCTTCCATTGCCTTTGGATCATACACATTTTCAATTATTTAGAGTCTGTAGCAATCCATTTTTCAGAGCGACACACCACTAACAAAAGAATATTGGTATTAAGATAGGCTTCTGTTTCAGGAAGAAGCTTCAGGTCATTACAATACTTTAGTAATTTTCCAAAGGCAAACCAGCCCACTTTTCCCATTTTCCAATTCTGAGCCCAACTCATTATTGTCCATTTGTTTCTGTCCATTTAGCTATTGATGGACAAATATTATAAACTATCCACTCAATTGGACATCATAATCTGGTCGACCAGCATATAATTCCATAGTCTTCTTTAATTGACTTAATTTTGGTATCCCAAGTACCTAGCATGCACTAGGCATTTAATAAATGCCTATTGATTGATCTTTCATCTACGTGTTTGCTGAAGGGTTTATTAAGCTAAACTTTTCTGAGTGGTTATGGAATTAATTCAGTATGTTCTCAAGATTCCAGGATATGATACAATTGGCACAATGTCATCAACAAACAGGAACATTCAGGAAATCTAAAAATTGAGAGGAAATACCTGTTCAAAAACAACTCCAAGCTGCATTTCCTGTGGCATATAGATATATCAACCCTTTCGTGTCTCACATAATATTAATGATTAGAGGGTAATCAAATAAAGTTCTCTCAGTTGTTATATCTCATACAATTTTGAGATGTATGGATGGTAGATATGTTATTGCAGGAAAATTTTTCAATCAGTTGTTTACATCTACCTATCAAACTTTTTTTTTAAGTAGTTGGCAACAAACAGAAGTATCTCCATCTTTCAGTCAATTGTATAATGAACATACACATTTTAATTTAAATTTTCTTTACATAAAGGGATAAAACTTTAAAACTTACCAAGTGTAACAAAAAAGCAAAAGAGGCTATCAACAATAGTGTCCATAATGGTCTCCATTTCCGTGTCTGTAATATCTGGCCTATTAATGGCTAAAATAAAATTGGTGAAAGGAAAAAGGTAGCAAAAATATAGGTTTACATCAAATCCATTAATTTATTAATAACTGTTCAAATAGTTTCCTAACATTCCTAAAATTATTTATCACATTCTTAAAATAACAAATACAATGGCTAAATTTAAATTTCATTAATAAATTTTATATAGGAATAGGAATTTATGCTAAAAGTGATTAGTAATAAAAGTCTTCACAGTTAACAATTAAGAGTTTACCATATATAACTCAATTGAAAACCTCAGAATTTAAAAGACTAACTCTAAAACTTCAATTTTGACAAACATTTATAAATGCCTATACATAGAGCAATATGCTGGACTGGGAGAGATAAGATTAAATAAAATGTCTTTTCACGGTTTCTGCCCTTGTGAAGCTGACTCTATACTGGGCACAGGATATTTGCACAAATCACTATAATGTACATCTCAGAAAAAGAGATCCCTCACTGAAATATGAGTTGAGCAGAAAACAATATTCTAACCTTCTGACAAGAGACTAATACCCCTCCAATGTTGCAGCACAGTGGGGAGGTTAGCTTAAGCTGTTGAAGGCTGCACTAGCTGAATACAAATGCTGTGCTGTCAAGTTCTACTGACTAGACAGTTTCTCATAGAGGTTCTGGGGCTGACTGTATTCTGAGGGCCCATCTTATTAAGTTAAGAAAAGACTTTTACCAGAAAGTTAGCCACCATGTTTTTTCCACAACAAAAATTCATGAAACAGTTTTCTAAGACAGAAACATATTGAGCAGGGATTATTAACGTAAGGTCTGTGACCTTTTTTTGGTTAATAATCCTACATTTTGTTGATATGCTCATACTTGGTTATCTTTGTAATCTTGTGTTTTATGTATTTAAAAGCTCAGACTTCATCAGACTGGCAAAGGGGTTCATGAATATAAAAAAGTTTAAGAAATCATGTTCAGAATATGGCAAAGCCAGAAATATTAATGGAATATGTGAGTCAAAACTCTCTCTCTCTCTCTCTCTCTCTCTCTCTCTCTCTCTC
>JAJPUD010000643.1:408430-486382 GCA_023553655.1 Myrmecobius fasciatus
TCTCTCTCTCTCTCTCTTTCTCTCTCTCTCTCTATATATATATATGTAAAATAGTACTATTAAAGAATAGATGAACTCTCTCTTTAGTACATAAGAAGCAACATTTGGACCAAAGAAAAAAATTTAAAGCTTACTATAAGAAATGTAATTGAGAACTTAAAAATTACTAGATTTTAAGCAACAAAAACAATGTTGAAAATTATCAAGAATACTTATTTAGAAACTACAATGTGATACAGATGACATGATAATAGATAACTAATTACCTGCATATGCCAAGATTGAAACACTCCATTTATCCACTATCTATTCTAAGCAAACAAGTTGATATAAATGGTTTAAAAAAAAAAAAAAAAAAAGGCACTATAGTGAGTAGTATAGTGAAGCATACATGGCCTTGGAGAACAGGAAGACATGGCTTCAAATTCTGCCTCTGATCCCTCTAAGCAACCAAGGCTATTATTAATTGCAGAGATCAGTCTATGTAAGTAAAGTAAGTTCTTCCCTGGGATCTCCTTACAAATGAAAAATCACAGCTTGGAGGAGGGGGTATGAAACTAAAATTGTTAACTAGCTTTTCAGTTATTTCATTTCACAACACATCTGACAGTGAAAAAAAATCAAAGTTCAATTAATTATAGTAACAGTTCTAAGTTAGTTATAGCCCAAAGTGATTGCTTATTAAAATGATGAATTAGTGTACTAAGCTGTGCTATCCCATATATGTAACAAAGTGAAAAGACTTTATACCACAACTTATAATTTTATTTTCAAAGAATGGGAATTATTCTCTTATTAACTCTAGAAATCATTTAATATCTATTAGCTAGCCTGTTTTTAAGAAATTATGTCTTTTTAGATAACATTTTAAGATCTGCAAAGCACTTTACAAATATTATCTTATTTATCCTCATAGCAACCTTGGGAAGTAGGTATCATTATTATGTCCATTTTCTTTTTTCTTTTGGTATTTCATATTTTTATTTTCTCCAGTTACATGTAGAATAAATCTTTATACTTGTTTTTAAAACTTTTGAGTTCCACTATGCCCAAAGGGTTATCAAACTGTGCATACCCTTTGATCCAGCAGTGTTTCTACTGGGCTTTATCCCAAAGAGATCATAAAAAAAGGGAAAAGTACCCTCATGTGCAAAAATGTTTGTGGCAGCTCTTTTTGTAGAAACTGGAAACTGAGTGGGTGCCCATCAGTTGAAGATATATGAATATTATACAATATTATATAAGAAATGATCAGCAGCATGATTTCAGAAAGGCCTGGAGAGATTTACATGAACTAATGCTAAGGGAAGTGAGCAGAATGTGGCTCTTTTCAACAATGAGATGATTCAGACCTGTTCCAATGATCTTGTGATGAAGAAAGCCATCTGCATCCAGAGAGAGGACTGTGGGAACTGAGTGTAGAACACAACATAGCATTTTCACTCTTTTTGATATTATTTGCTTGCATTTTGTTTTCTTTCTAATGTTTTTTTTTTCCTTTTTTGATCTGATTTTTCTTGTGCAGCATAATTGTATAAATATATGTAACTAAATTGGATTTAACATATATTTTTAACATATTTAACATATATTGGATAACTTGCCATCTAGAGGAGGAAGTGGGGGGGGGAAGAGAGGAAAAATTTGGAATACAAGGTTTTGCAAGGTCAATGTTGAAAAATTATCCATGCATATGATTTGAAAATAAAGTTTTAATTAAAAACAAACAAACAAAAACCTTTTAAGTTACAGATTCTCTCACTTCTCCTCGCATTAAGAAGGAACATGTGAAGTTATACAAAACATTTTTATAAAATTCATACTGTAAATGAAAACACAGATTCTCTTCTGAACAAATAAATCCTCAAGAAAAATAAAGTTTAAAAAAAAAAGAGTATGTTTCAATCTGTATTCAGACACAATCAGTTCTTTCTTTGGGTATGGACAACATTTTTTTACTTGTATTACTGAGTATAGCAGAGTTATTCACAGCTGATTATCTCACAACATTGCTATTACTTTGTAGATTTCACTCTGCTTGAATTCATGGAGAACTTTCCAGGTTTTTCTGAGAGAATCCTGCTCATCTTTCCCCAAAGAAAAATGATATTCTATCCATAATAATATACCACAATTTCTTCAGTCATTCCCCAATTGATGGCCATCCCTTCAATTTCTAATTCACTGTCCTGAGAAAGAGCTGCTACACACATTTTGGAATATAACAACCTTTTTGGAGGATTTGTGCCTAGTAGTGGTATTGTGAGATCAAAGAATATGCTTTATATGATTTTATAGCACTTTGGGTATAGCTCAAATCTTTTGATCCTTTATCAATTGGAGAATGATTCTTTAAAAAAACAAAAACAAACAAACAAAAAAAAACCAACTTTCCTATACATTTGAGAAATCAGGGCTTCATCAGAGAAATTTGGTTCAAAATTCTTTTCCCAATTACTACTGTTAACTATTTCCCCCCTGTTTATTCTATTCTCTCTCTCCTTTTACCCTGACGCCTCCTCAAAAGTGTTTTGCTACTACCTCCCCGCCACAATATGCCCTCTCTTCTATCACCCTCTCCCCTTCCCCTCTTACTTTCCAGCAGGGTAAGACAGATTTCTATACCCATATTGAGTGTGTATATTAAAGAAATTATGACTTAAAATCTATACAAAATCTAACATAACAGTACAGAGTCACTAGATAAATGCTTTTAGATCTTAATATTCATAAGGTTGCTAAAAACCAAAAATACTTTGTTACTACTAATAACATCACATTCATAAATCTATGAACAATTCTGGTTTTAAAGTACCAAACAGTCTCTACATTAAAAAAAAAAAATTACTATCACACTCATTCACTTTTAAAAGAAAACCTTTAAATGTATGTACTTGTATATACATAAAAACTATAATTTTACATACCACGATAAGAGACAAGCTCCTTATTTTGATTGCATAGGACAAACATATCATCTTCCAATGTAATAAAATTGAGATACTGATCAAAAACCTAGGGGGAAAAAAAGGGAACATCTTTCAAAGAATTATTAAAAATTGGTTCTAGTCAAGGTAAATACAATTTGATAAAACCTACTAAAGTAAAAAAAAATTTACTAGGACTGATAATTATGCTAGCTAATCTATTACCTAATTTAGTAGGAGTGAAGTAAAAAATCTGGATAATTAAAAAAATATAAAATTTGCCTAACAAAAATATCCATTCTATGATATTTAAACTTAAATATAAATATAAAACTTAAAACTCTCCCTGGAGAAGTTTAGAAATTAAAAATGTTCTATAATATAAACTAGGGATAAATGCATACTATTAAAAAAACTACCAACTAGAAATTCTATGATAAATGTCTAGAATGTAATGGAATTCAAGTTAGACTATCATTTACTTTTTTTTTCCCCCCTTCAAATAAAACCATTAAGAAGGGACTTGGGAATTTGAAGGCTATTTTTAAAGGAAATTTTAGAGTGACACACCTTTTAATAAAGAAGAAAAATTCAAGTATAGGCCTACAAGAATTATAAAGGCAAGGGCTCTTTTGAATAAAAGGAAGAGGAAAGTATTAATAGTAAAGGGAAGTAAGAAGAATGATTCAAAAGCCTTGTATAAAAGAATCACTTCAATTATTTGTTAAATGAAAAGTTCTTTCCAGTCCACCTCTCTCCCCTTTCCCTTCTGGTATTATCTTTTATTTATATTGTATATATCTTGCATACACTTAAGTTATTTTGGTTACTGTATTTCCTCCATTAGAGTTTGAGCAACTTGAGGGTGGGCACCACGTTTCTGTTTATTTTCAGATTTTGTTAAGTCACTTTCAGTTGTGTTCAGCTCATGACCTCATTTGCAGTTTTCTTAGCAATGATACTGGAGTGATGTGCATTTCTTTCTCCAGCACATTTTGAAGATGAGGAAACTAAGGCAAAAAGCGTTAACTGGCTTGTTCAGGATCACAAGGCTGATAAATGTCTAAGATCAGATTTGAACTCAGAAAGAAGAGTCTTCCTTGACTTCAGGACTGGCACTCTATCCCCACTGCACCACCTAACTACTCTTTCTTCACACACTCAGGGCTTAGTTAAGCACAGAACTAAATAATTTAATATAATTTAATTATGACAAAAAAAGGGAATTAACCCCATGTACCATGGGTACAATACCTACAGTACTACCCCTAAGACTGAATTTCTTTTAACCTTTACGAAAATACATAATTCTATAGCATAGCAAAAATGCTTTCCCTGAGACTTTAGTCACCAAATACTTGATAAGCATAAATTTTTCTTTTCTAATAAAATGTCGCTCACAATATGTAGGCAAAAATAATCTAATCTTCAAAATTATGTTTGTAAAAATAAAATAATCAACCAAGCCTCTTTGTAGCCAAGAAATCAACAGCTGACTTATCCAAAAGCACATATAAATAATATAAATATTTGGAATTAAAGTTTAACGTATTGCTTTAAAAATGGAATCAAAATGACAAACAGACATCTGGTTTCCTAAGGAAAATTTAACTTTTAAAGATGCTGCAGTACTATTAAAATTTTTTTATTATTAATAACATTTCTTCCTCTGCTGGCTACAATCTCAATAAAATTTTAAAAATCTTATCCAGGGGCAGGTAGGTGGCACAGTGGATAGAGCACCAGCCCTGAAGTCAGGAGGACCTGAGTTCAAATCTGGTCTCAGACTCTTGACATTCCCTAGCTGTGTGACCCTGGGCAAGTCACTTAACCTCAATTGCCTCATTAAAAAGCAAAAAAAAAAAAAAAAAAAAAATTTATAAAATAAAAAAAAAAAAAATCTTATCCACAGGATTAATAGGCTGCACAAGACAGAGCTAATTACAATTTAAGTTAAAATAAAAAGATGACTTACAAATGAGTAATTTAAGCTAGTAAAAACAAATTAAAATAAAGACTATAAAACAATATTTCCATGTCCATATCAAATTAAGTATTCAAGCAATACTTAATAAAATTTAATTCTCAAAAAAATAAGAATAAAAATAAAGAAAAAAATAAAATAAAATTTAATTCTCATAAGACAATAATTTGTTCCAGGATAATAGCCAGCATTCCTAATGTGCTTTTCAAATGTTTATCTCCATTTGAACCTTCTGACAACCCTGTGAGCAATATACTTTCCTCATTTTACAAAAATGAAAAATGAGGTTAGTATGAAATTAAGTCACTTGCCCAGAATTACAGAGCTATTAAGCGTCTAACCTCACTTTATAGTTCTGTAGTGTAGGTCACTACACTAATTGCCTAAGATTTTGCCTATATTCTAGGCAACATGTGGAGAGGCTGAAAATAGAGATGAAAAATATTTAAAATGCCGCCTCCAACAAACAGTAATAACTGAGATGTCCCAAGGTAATTTTTCTTGGGAATGACAGAGTAGAGAAAAATATAAATTGTCTAAGTATATTTTAACAAATTGGAATATTGGCAAATTAGATGGTAGAAACACTGTATATAATAAAAGAGTACTGCTATACATTGGACTTAGAGCAAAACAAGAATTCTCTCAGCCAGGAACAGATTCAATTTCTGAAATCTGCAACTTTTCAGAACCCTAGTTGGTAAGAATCATCAGGTAGGGGCAGACTATTTCCAGCAGAAGCCTTAAGACAATTATTAAAAATGATTTTACTAAACAAATCTAATCCAACTAATCATATTTTAAATGGAGAACAAATGCAAAGGCAAAATGGCTGGACCAATTCACTGTTCCACCAAGAATGCACTAACATGCCTGCTAACCCTTAGTCTTTGTAATATTTGTGATTTTCCTCTCTTTCTGACAATACAATAGGTTTAAAGTAAAATCCCCAAATTGCTTTAATTTGCATTTTTCTAAGTATTGGTGATAAAGCTTTTTTACATGGTTACTGATAGCTTGAATTTCTTCCTTTGAAAACTGCCCATTCATATCCTTTTGACTATTTATCTAGTGAAGTGACAGATACATATGGCTGTTTGCATTTGAATCAGTTCCTTATATCCTGGATTTGAGACATTTTTCTGAAAAATGTTCTGCTAAGACTTTTTCCTGTTTACTTGTTTCCCTACTAATTTTAACCATACTAAATATTTATGCAAAAACTTAATTTTATATCATCATAATTGTACATTTTATTAAGTGACATTCTAAACTTATTGAGTCATGAATTTTTCCCTTATCCATAGATTATCAGTTATTAGTTTTATCTCACAGATTTTTTTTTAAGCTGCCTTCTATATACTGGTCTTGTATTCCTTTGTCAGCCCTCAAGCTGCAGGATCCATGCTATTGGTACAGGCCATCCACCACACCTAGCTACAGATGCTGAAAACATCTGAGTGAGGATCTGAGGGGCAAAGCCAAAGGGAGAGCAACCATCTTATATCCCTAAAGAGAGGAGAGGAGTACCTATACAGGAGTATAAGGGTCAAATGAGAATGATGAATATAAAGCACTATGCAAATTGCAAAATGCTACATGCCAGTTATTAGTACAAGTATTTAACAATGACTTCTGACTATAATATATTGCATTTGTTGTTAAGACTGCTCCACCCATCAGTTTTGTTCCTTTCAAAAGACAATATAACACCACGTTTATATAATACATATTTTTACAACTGATTTTCTTCACAAAAGCCCTGTAAGATAGGTACGACAATGATTATCTCCAGTTTATAGGGGAGAAAACAGAAGTTTAGAGTTTTAAGTGATTTGCCTTTTCCCACATTTTCACAGATGCTACAAGCCATCTTAAGATATGGGTTCTCTATCACTTTCCCATGATGAAAGAGTTCTAAAACTGTAGCAATTTGATATAAAACAAACATTAGCACAGTGTGAAAAAGGATTTTGGATGATTAAAACAGTAAGAGGCTTCTTATTCATGCTAAGCAGAAAAAAATAAAAGGAACAGGCCAAGAGAAAGACTTTTCCAGTTTTTCTTCGTTTCTGAGTAATAAAGCCTATCTATCATGCAAGTATTATAGGTTCTTTTTAAATTTATTCTGTTACACTGAACTGAAAGATAGTTTGCTTTCTGCATTATTATCAGACATGGCAAAATGTGGTTGACACATTAACAGTGTGGTTATTTATGAATGTCGCTAACTGCTGAAAAAGTGGGCAAAGCCATATCAATAACAATGGACCAGATCCTGAATATAGGTCATTAAAAGTACAACATAATATGAGATTTATATTTTGATCTAGAATGTCAAAAAGTCAAACAAGAAATTCTTACCTTTGCTACTTGTGTTACTGCACTAGCTGCTAAAGCAGCATTTGCAATATCTTCCAATTTACTTCTTGAAATAGCAGAAATAAAATTTAAATAATAAGATTCATAGAGTTGATTTCGAAGATCCTGTGAACACAATATACTTTTTATAAAATTTACAAGGCTATCCATTTTAAACTTGGACAACAGAATTGCTCATAAATGGTTGAAAAATTCTAGAAAGGATAAATGTGACATTGGAGAAAGTCAAAGATTATCACAGTTATTTAGGACTATAAATTAGGATTTAAAAAGTAACTGACTGAGGAATTAGAGAGAAATATGATATAATGGATCACAATCAGGCCTAAGACAAGGGAAGATCCTAGTTTAAGGGCTACCCTGGATACTGATTGGTCATGGTCATTGGCTATTTAATTCAGTCAGGGTCTCAGGAATCTCTGGCTCTCTAAGTGACATAAGAGCTAACAATCAATAGTTTAACAATATTATTTCTTTTAAAATCTTTTTACAAAAGAAGACTCAAAACATAGGGAAGTATTTATGACATAAAAGCAAAAGGCAATCATGAAATTTTTCTAGCTTTGATTTTTTAAACATGTAATCAATAATGCTTTGATTATCTATTTTGAAATCTAATAGTCAATGATATGGAGATGTGACATATTACCTGGCACATTCTGTCAATGTTTTCTTCTGTTGGCATTACAAAGTAAACTGCTGGGACATCAGGTATAGGATCCCGATCAGAGTGCAAAAGCCTGGCAAAAATCAGAAATACCAAATGAACCACTTGTCATAAACCACTGTCCTTCTTAACTGCATCCTGTGAGGCCCCAAACAGCAACTCTCCACCAGAAGTGACATGGAAAGGGCCTAGAGAGGAGCCGAGGGTAAGGATTTTGGAAAACAGCTGTGTGATGTGAACAGGCCATTTAACCAGAGCTTCGGCTTTCTCTTTGGGAAGAATAACATCAGAAGCCCTGTGAGACACAAGTAAGATATGAGGGCAGACCAGCATGTAGAGTGAGTGCATACTGCTATGAAAACAAGGGCAGCTGGCCGGCACCGCTGCCTATTGTGCCGTTCGCCAGTTGTTGGCCCCACTATCCCCCTCACTTTCCTTCAGCAACTCACTTTATGCTGCTTTCTCTGGTCATTTCTTCCCTTTAACTGAACCTATCCTAGCAAAGCTGGATTACAGAAAATCTATCAAATAGGCCAAAGAAAGTAAGGACTCTAATAATTCTACAAAAGTTTTACTAGTTAGACAGAGATAAAGACAAAGCAGTCACCTAGGGAAAAGAGCACGTATTCCATCTGTCTACAACACTTCTAGTCTAACCCAAAGTAAGTGTGGCAGCTGGGAAGACCGGAGACAAGATGAAAGGCATGGGCCACAAAGTGGCATAGGGGTGGTGGTGGGGACTACCCAGGCTGTCTCAGAGGAAGCTGGCTAGTAGCACTGTACACAGAGCAGAGCCAAAAATCAGGAAAACCTGAGTTCAAATCCAGCACTAGACACTTATTAATGTGACCGTGGATAAATCACTTAGTCTCTGTTTGACTCAGTTTCCTCATCTGTAAAATGGGAACAGTAATATCACACAATCCAGGGTTGCTGTGGGCTCAAATGAGATAATTGTAAATGACTATGCCAACCTTAAAGCACTAAACAAATGCTGCCTATTAATTCTATAAGCAGTTAGGTGAGTGCCAGGCCCAGAGTCAGGAAAACTCCTCTTTCTGAGTTTAAATCTGGCCTCAGACAATTACTGTATGATCCTGGGCAAGACACTTACTCCTGTCTGCCTCAGTTTCCTCATCTGTAAAATGAGCTGGAGAAGGAAATGGCAACCCACTTTAGTCTCTGCTGAGAAAACACTGAGTGGGGCCATAAAGAGTTGGACACAACTGAACAAATTAATATTATTGTTCTTTATGAGAGGCAGAGATGAAGAGGTACTTGATTATAGATATGCAAAACAGCCTTTGAGAATGCACAGCGGAAAGGAATAAAGAACAGAAATTGTGAAATAGTTATTAGTCCAGTCTGGCCAGAATGCAAGGCCTACAAAGAGTATAAAGTAAGACTGGAAAGAAAGGTAGAAGTCAAAATATGGAAGTGCTTTAAATTTAAGAGTTAGAAATTTTTATTATATCCTAGAGGCAATGAGGAAGCAGGGAAGATTTTTGAACTGGGGACTGACATGGGAACACCAGTATTTTAGGATTACCATTTGGGCAGCTATAGAGAAGATACATTAGGGAAAGAAAAATCTGTCCAATTGGCCAATTAAAAGAAAGTAATTGAGCTAAGAAGTGATCAGATAACTAGTATCAGATAACAGTGCCAAAAAAACAAGGAGGAGACCAATGTGAGAGATGATGTAGACATAGAACTGACAAGACTTAGAAGATGACTGCATATGGGGATAAAAGATTGAGGTGCTTAATTTCAGAGTATTTTTTAAATGGAAAAGAAAGTTAATAACTGATATGAAGTTGGATAACATATATGGTAATTAGAACACTTTGCAACATCTCTAGAGTCCCAAAATAGAAAAGCAACTCTTGGGGCTTCAAAGTCTCACACTGAAAAACTCTCTTAAGAGTTAAAAAAAAGACAAGGGCAAAGTTTTGTCTCACATATACACTTTTACCTAAATCAGATCAAAACATCCAGGAATCACAATTATGCAAAAGAAAAACTTTTAATATTTATTTTCATATAACTTAAAATGATTTTGAAAACACTCACAGATGCAAAGTGATTCCCATGTCTCTCAATTCCTTCACAGACAGCAGGGGAGAGATAATATCTTGGCCAAATCTGTCAAAAATGAGCACCTGCCCCCAAACAAACCCCAAAAAAATTCCTTTGAAACAGTATTACTACTGAAAGACAAGTAAGGAACTTAATTTTTAGACATATCAAAGTAAATTTTAGCATATTTGATAATCACACTGAATTCTTAAGTAAGCTTAAATTTAACATTTCTCACTTAACAAAGGATGTAACAATAGAGCAACTCATTTAAAAAATTATATTACCATCAAATTAATTGATGCAATATCATACATTTACTATTCTAAAACATTTTTCTAGGCAAAAATATAATATAAAAATACCAAAACCTTTTTTTTAAGCTACAGGAAAATTTGTAGATACATAGCAGCATAATACACTTTTTTCTTCATCAGGGACAAAACACACATGCTGAAGATCTTCAGAACTCTATAGAAACAAGGTTCATGCTCGAATACATACTAATATCAGATTTCAAGGAAATATAATCTGCTCTTACCGATTTCTATAAATGGGCTAATACATCTTATAGTATCAAATAATAGAGCTCTAAAGTCTCTCTCAAGTCTCCTAAGACTCAATGACTCCCTTATTTTATTTAGATACAGATGTGTATACATATGTATGTATATATATGTATATATGCATACTGATTTGTGCACACACACACACACACACTCTTTAAAAGAATGGTACTTGTGGAATGCTTAGAAAACCAATCATACCTTTACTTTTTTTTTTCTTTTTTGCTGAGGCAATTGGGGTTAAGTGACTTGCCCAGGGTCACACAGCTAGGATGTGTTAAGTGTCTGAGGCCAGATCTGAACTCAGGTTTTCCTGACTTCAGGGCTGGTGCTTTATCCACTGTACCACCTAGCTGCCCCCATACCTTTACTTACAGCTCTAAAATCAAATCCAAAACTAGCTTTAAAAAGAAAGACAAATTATAGCCTTCTTTTTTTTTTTTTTGATTTTTGCTAAGGCAATTGGGGTTAAGTGACTTGCCCAGGGTCACACAGCTAGGAAGTGTCTGAGACCAGATTTGAACTCAGGTCCTCCTGACTTCAGGGCTGGTGCTCTATCCACTGCGCCACCTATCTGCCCCAAATTATAGCCTTCTTAAATGGATCTCCAAAATAAAGTACATACCATTGCCATATCAGATGAAAAGTGAATGAAAATGAATGGATAAAGAATCCTAATGAAAATTTTAAGCGATTACTGAAAAGCTTCATCATTTTATATGTTGGATCTATTTTAATGAAAATAGTTGCAAAATCTGAAATAATGCTATTTAATATTGTTTTTAAACAATTTTAAGTTCTGAATTCAAAGAGTAGTTATGGACAACCAAGGGATTATAGAAATGTTGATAAATGTTTTTAATAACCATTTCAATTTTTTCTTCAATAAATAATAGCTAATGTGACGTCATGAAGGTAACAGTTAATAAGGAGCTTTCTTATGTGCTACAATTCTCTTTAGAGAGGCTAAAGCTTTTCAATCTTATTTATACACTATAATATTTTTTAAAATCTCTTGTGTTCTTCTTCCATATCTCAAATCAACTAGATTATCAGACAAGGTGCAAAGAAGGAAAAGAATTAACTGGGCACACAAAACTTTCAAAGTATTTATTTTAAAGCTGAAAATAAGCTTCCAGTAAACAAATGAGACACTTAATTTTTTAATTTAAAATCTGGACTTGAAAATAAGAGATGAAACATCAAATAAATTAAATCTATCACATACTATATTTAAAGGTAGAAATAAATTCTCCCATTATATTAAATGTCTTACCTTCCATACTGGTTCTCCAGTGTTGTTTTTAACATGAGGAACATTAAAATTCAGCATACGTTTCAGAGCCACTTAAAAAAAAAATTATATGAAACATTACTGCTTTTGATTTGATTTTACCTTCACTCTCCTTAGTTAGAAACTGAATCTCAAATACTGTCCAATTTACAAATTCAAATTTACAAAAGAATTGGAAAAGTTACTGCTCTTATAATCCTACAATATACTCTTCCCACCAGTCATGCCTCACCTCTCAATCCCACAGCTGCCATTGCCTTAGAAGTTGGTACTACCATCATATATTTGACATCAATTCTAAAGTATTATGCACAATACTCTAATATTGTGGATACTTAAATATAAACCTATGTTGTAAACACTATAGAAGTTTTGTTTTTAACAATCTTTATCCATATGATGTTTGTTATAAACCTACCCCCCAAAGTTAGTAATGTTTTTCTTATTTCCCAGGCCCATTTCCCATCATTAGCATAGAGGCAACAGGAAAATGTTTTTTTCATAAGCCATAAATATTAGAAATTTACCATTTCCCTTGACTAGAATCTAGGACCTGGCTACTAGAAAGGGCACAAGAGGGACACCACCTCTATTTCTATTTCCTACTACCAACAACACAATAAAAAAGAAACTGCAATTTTCCTCAGTATATACTTTGTAATCCAATCAGCTTTGCCTAAAGAAACTTGGATTCCCAGAGGATTTATTAATTGAGCTATCTGAAGTATTCAGACAATCTGAATGGCTTTTGACCCTGTGATAATACCAAAAGCTAGCTAAGTATGTAACAGTGACTATTAGTCAAAAATAACATGGAAATTTTACAAATACACTTCCAAACTTCAGCAATAGTTTGTAACTGAAAATCTTTATAAGTTAAATATCACAAAAACTAGAACTATAGAAACAGCACAGAACTGTAAGTGAACTGAGGAAATCACATCTCTATTTTATTGATGGAGAAACTGAAGCCCAGAATGTGTGGTTAGCCTAAGGTTACCTAGTAAGTGGCTTAGCTAGAATTAGCTAGAATTGGAAGTCAGGTCTCTGGCCTTTGATTCCCTATCCAGAGGTTTTACTACCATAGTAAAGATGATTCCAGAGTTCCTGAAAAGCCAAGATATGAGAAGGAGATGGTAGAAAGAAGAGGCAATTTTATCACTTAATAAGAGACTCCAGCATGGTCGCCAGAAGCCCAGGGCACAATTTTCCCAAGAAAGAGCTTTGCAAAATGTATTTGGAAACAGGCTAAGTTGGAAGCAAAGAGGTACTTCTCAGCCTTAATCTGAAGGTGTTGATAAAAATGGTTGAACAGTTCTAGATCTACTTAAAAGTATCCAGCAGTTGATAATATGGATTTAAGAATTTGAGATAATTTAAGGGGGTAAGAATGAGGGTTTTTAAGGATAGGGGAAGATACTTGGATTAGTTTATGGATAAGGGAAACTATCAAGAGACAGAAGAGAAGGAAGGTATGGACAGAGCAGGGAAGAGAAGGGATCAAGGGTACAAGTAGAGGGGTTAGCTTTGATGAGGATAAAAAGCCAGTCTGCCTCAGAGATTAAAGGAGAAAATGGATGCTGTTATCAAGGAGATTTGAGATGCAAAATAGGAGAAAAGAGGGAGCTCACCAGGGATAGTTTCCATTTCCTTAATGAAGGAAAGACTACTGAGATTCTCTGCTGAGCACAAGGAATGTGGAATAGGGAAGGGTTAGGAGAATAGACAAGATTTAGAAGTGCAGGGGAATAGAGAGAAAATCAATTAAGGAAGAGGGCTCAGTTCAGATTATAGAATCAATTTTTAGTGGATTCAGCCAAAAAGGTTTCCTGACTTTCTCCAGCTCCAGTGAACAGCACTTGAACAGGAGCAGAAAAGGCAAACATGATGGAGAGGAATCCAAGAAAGGCATGAGTGACAAGGGATTCAAGAGTATAGAACAATAAAAAGTTGAACTGAGTTAAAAACGAGAAAGGAAGAAAAAGAAACCAGAGTAACAATAATGGTCAGGGAATGCAGTGAAGCAGTGAGACATGAAAAGAGGTGGAATGTCAGGAGGATATGGTTGGATAGAGGGATTTCAAAATTCTTGATTATAAAAGCAGAACACTAGGGAGTGATGCTGAGAAAGGATAACACTGTCCACATATGTCAGGGAAGGAATTTGATAAGGCTGGTGAACATGGAAGCCAAAATATTTGATGCAACATCAACATGTATACTGTATGTTGAAATCCCTTAATGTATGGGCAGGAATTGGAGTGGAGAGGAAGACTGATCAAATAGGCTAATTAGTAATGTATGGAAAAATTAAGAATAAAAGAGATTGGGGCAGCTAGGTGGCCCAGTGGATAGAGTACCAGTCCTGAAGTCAGGAGAACCTGAGTTCAAATCTGGTCTCAGACACTTAACATTCCCTAGCTATGTGACCCTGGGCAAGTCACTTAACCTCAATTGCCTCAGCAAAAAGGAAAAAAAAAAAAAAAGAATAAAAGATTTCTCTTCCCTTTTCCCTCTCTCTCTTTTTGTCTCTCTCCCTCTCCCTCTTACACACACACACACACACACACAGTGTGTGTGACAAACTCAAGTCAGGCATCTCTGAACCTAAATCTCTAGAGCTCCATGATGCAGACGAAATGGGGGTGGAGGAGGTTAGGCTAAAGTTTCCACACTGTGGGTCCTTCCTAAGCATCTAGGAAACGCCATGTTTATTTCTGCTGCAGCCTGATGTGATTCCCAGTATATTTTCTTCACTCTCCCATGGGCCCTAGTTGCCTACTTTGATATCCTTAACTATGTCCAGCTCTTTTAGTTTCCACCTCTCACTCTACAAGCTTTCTTATTCCCATAATATCCATTCCTATTCTGGGAGGCAACTGATGTAGTGGAAATAGCACTAGATCTACAGTGAGAAGACTTGGGTTCAAAACCCTGCTCTGCCACTTAATTGTTTTTATCAAGTCAGGCAAGTCACTTTTACTCTCTGGGCCTCAGTTTTCTCATTTACCAAATAACTTCTACATAACTTCTAAAATCCCTTCTAAATCTCAATTTATGTTCCTACAAATAGATTTCTCAAAATAATTCTAACAGTTCTCCAGAAAACCTTACAACTAAAAGAATAGGCAAGTACATAAAAGAAGAGTCCACCAACCCACCCAAATTGAAAGCTATAAAAGGTTGGCCTACATACAAATCTACCATCAGAAGAGGGAATGGAAATGCAGGGGATGCTGTCTCTCTCCAGGAGCACACTAGAACCATGGAATCAAAAAAAAAAAGGGGGGGGGATTTAAGGGAGATGATTTGGGCCTTGGGCTTGAGACAGAAAGCAGAAGTAGAATCATAGATCCGGGGCTGGAAGGATCTCAGAGGTCAATGATTCCAACTCCCGAGGGGAGGGGACTGGGGGTAAAATTTGTATTGGAAAGCTTTGTAAAGATCAAGGTTGGGGAACTACCCATACATATGTTATACAAATAAAAAGCTTAAAATAAAAAAAAATGATTCCAACTCCCTCATTTTATAGATGAAGAAGATGAAACTCGGAAAACGTTCAGTCATTCAGTCTGGTTGTATATCAGAAAAGATAACTGAAAAAACAGGCTGGAGTCAGATCGTGAACTATGCTAAAAGTCAGTAATCAGGACAATGTATTATTACAAAATGAGATAAATGAAGTCTAATTAAAGGTCTACTTCTATCTATCTAAATCTGAACTTTGTCTTCTCAGAAAAGGCATTTTGTCTTCCTCATGTTCCCTCTGAGATGAGAATCTCTATTATAAGCAGAAAGGCTAAACAGCTTATTTTTCATAGAGCTGAATAACCACATTCCTAGTAAATCATTTAAAATTCACTTTTAATGTTGATAGCAGCCCTTTTCATAGCGACAAGAATAGACTAGAAATTAAGTGGATACCCATTAGTTGGAGAATGGCTGAATAAGTTACAGTATATGGATGTTATGGAATATTATTTTTCTATAAGAAAAAAATCAGCAGGATGATTTGAGAGCGGCCTGGAGAGACTTATATGAACTGATGCTAAGTGAAAAGAGCAGAACCAGGAGATCATTATACACAGCAACAACAAGATTATATGATGATCAATGGTGATGGATGTGACTTTTCAGCAATGAGGCGATTCAAGACAATTTCTTTTTTCTTTCTTTCTTTTTTCTTCCTTCCTTCCTTTCTTTTTTTTTTTTGCTTTTTGCTGAGGCAATTGGGGTTAAGTGACTTGCCCAGGGTCACACAGCTAGGTAATGTTAAGTGTCTGAGATCAGATTTGAACTCAGGTCCTCCTGACTTCAGGGCTGGTGCTCTATCCACCGTATCACCTCGCTGTCCCATTCAGGACAATTTCAATAGGTTTGTGATGAAGAGAGCCATCTGCATCCAGAGAGAGGACTATGGGGACTGAATGTGGATCAAAGCATAGTACTTTCACCTTTTTTGTTGTTGTTGCTTGTTTTTTATTTTTTTCTTTCTGTTTTATTTTTCTTTTTGATGTGATTTTTCTTGTGCAGCATAATAAATGTGGAAATATTCATAGAAGAATTGCACAGGTTTAACTTATATTGAATTACTTGCTGCCTAGGGAAAGGAAAAAAACGTGGACACAAGGTTTTGCAAGGGTGAATGTTAACAACTATCTTTGCACGCATTTTGAAAATAAAAAGCTGCTATTAGAAAATACATAAAAATAAAATTCACTTTTAAGTTGTGAAAAAGTAGGTTTGTATAAATATGCATTAATTGGAGATTATCATATTAATATTCTTTCAAAGAACAAAAGTTTGGGGAATTATAGAATTCTAAGCTAACTCAATTATGCAAATCCTTGAATTATATGCCTAATTTGTGTGACCTGATATTCAGGATAAGAACAATGAACCTGGAGTCAGTCAGGAAGAACTGGGTTCAAATGTGACCCATGTGAGTAAACCAGGACAAATGATCAAACATCTCTGATTCTCAATTATCTTATCTGTAAAATAAGGAAGATGAACTTGATAACCTCTAAGTTGCCTGACAATTCTAAATCTGTGATCCTATGACAATTTAAAATGATCTGTTACTTGTTTAAAGATCCTTTCTCATCATCAGTTTATCACAAACCTCATTCCCCAAAGTTAGGTCTGGTCCTCACTTGGCCCTAGGGCTAGTCCATAGAGCAGGATGACAGGACTAGAGGGACAAGGGATAAAAGGATAAAAATGAGGACAAAATCCCAAAGCTATTTCTTCTTCCAGTCTTCTTAATTTCCTCTAGTCGCATTATCAGTCTCTGAGGCAAACATCACTTCGAATTCCTTCCCCCTCTCCTATTTTATTTTCTGCCCCAAAGGCTGTGTTCTGTTCTAATGGGTTTGAAAGACCCACAAAACTAAATATGAATGTTAATTTAGGAGGTTCATAAATTTTATAACAATCCTTTGTGTACCCAAATACTTTTCTTTATCAAATACATACATCTTTGACAATTTTTGTCAAACCTAGGTGGAAAAAAATATGAAGCAGGTCAAAGTGGGGCAGATGCCCTTTTCCCCCTCATTTCTTATTATTGGTATTGGTAAAAATTAGAAAAAATTCATTAGAAATCCTCAAAAAATGATTAAGCACTTACAACTTGGCAAGGTAGGTAGTACAGATATCATTACCTTCCACCTCAATTTACAAATGGAAAAAGAAAAGATCAAGTGACTCATCCTTAATTACACATCTATGTATGTCAGAAACTTGAAAAGAACCTAAGTTTCAGCTGGTTCCAGACATCAATGCCATGGAATGGCATTCCCACTATATTATATACCTCTACAGAATGGTGTGGGTGTCTCATCACCACATTAACACAGCTTTATTGAAAAATATTTTAAGTTCCAAACAACACGTAAATATTTATAAATGGAATTCTGGTAATCAAAAGTGTATAAAAACTACCTGTAACCTTTATACAGCATGAAGCCTGATAGTTACATGTTTCTAAGGTAAAAATCCTAATGTATTAAAGTCCTTTTAAAAATAGTTCATAAATAATTTCAACTTTCATAATAGATTTCATTCATTCATTCATTCATTCAAATAGAGACAGTGCCCAATTCTAGGTTCTTTGGAGTACACTGGAAATTACTAAAATTAAACAAGTTAAATAATATTAAAAACAAATTCTTTTCAATCTTATCTCCCCCAAATCCTTTATAGCAATAATTGTTTTCCAGGTAGATTGATCTATGTACTGTACTTCAAGCACACAGTAGTTTGTCAAGTACATAATAAAAAACAACTTAAAAACATGCAAAGTAGTATATCAGAAAGAAAAGAACAATAGATTTGAAGTCTAAGAATTTAGGAATTTAATTATAAATTTTGCTACTTACTTTTAATGAAACTAGCAAGTTTTTTTTACAACCTCTAGGCTTCTTCTCAATTGTAAATTCAGAAGAAGCTGGAGAGAGGGTTGGACTATACCTCTACAAAGTATGATCCTATGCCACTGTCTTCCAGGCTCTGCTCCTGGGTTTCCTCTGCCTAAAATGTATATGTATATGTAGAGTATCTTGGTTCTCAAAAGAGAATGCAAGCTCTTACATATTCATAAAGATAATTCCCTAAATGCATCAAGGAAAAAAATTCCTTATTATACAATTAATTATTCAGAAAATAAATGTTTCATTTTATTTATGGGCACAAAACATTGACTTCAGCATCTAAATTGAATAATACATCTGGTGTTAATGACTTAACCAATTGTAGCAAGTTCATCTTAACTCAAGTTCCCCAATTTCTTTTATATTCATACTGTAAAAATAGAAATCTCTGTAATGAAAATTTCTATTTATGAAACTTCCCAAAATCCTTTTTCCCCTGACTTGCCCAGGATCACATTGCTAGGAAGTGTTTTGTCTTTGGCCAAATTTGAACTCAGGTCCTCTTGACTTAAGGCTGATGCTCTACCCACACCACCACCTAGCTGCCCCTCAAAGAACCTTTTTAAAATTGCTTTTCATTGTTAGCAAACCTGCAAACTTCTATAACAGAATCTTGAAGAGACTATTATATATTCCAATATAAATATTACGGAAAAACTCAAAGCTCCAAATAGCAAAATATGAATTAAACAAAGTTAAGACCTAGGATGAAAAAAAAAAAAGTGGGGGTGGGAACAAATGAATAAATACTATATGCCCCAAACATTTTTAATGCATACAAATTGTATTCCTTTAAAATCATAACAAACATTAGCCAAAATTACCAAAATGCCCACTTGAATCTTTAAAGGGGAAAAATGAAACAGAAAACCTTTAAAAATATACATATGTTTGTGTGTATATATGCACATATATATTTTGCCAACAGCACCAGAAGTAAAGACTGGGGATGTGAATTTCCCCGGCACTAAATATTTTCCAGGAATAACTGAGGCACCAGTATCATTATTCATATGGAAAAAGAGTGAGCTTTCAGATGAATTCTCGTTGCTGGAAGTGCCGACTAACTCTCCCCGGCTTTTTATCACCGCCCAGCCAGCCGCCTGTGAGAGGCCGTTCATCACCTAACATTCCCTCGACCATGAACCCAGGCAAACTGTTCCAAAGGGCCCCCGTCCGAGTAGGACAGATGAATCTGAGGGGCCGGAAAAAGGACCGGGAAAAGCCCCAGGGCACCACCTGGGACTCCTCAGGTGTCCGGGATGCTAAGCGCAGAAAAGCAGCCTGGTGATGACTGGTGAAGAAGGCGAATGGCAGAGGGCTGAGTCTACTGGGGAACAGGAGACAGAAAGGATAGAGCAGGCCCGGGGAAGGGGCTGGGGCAGCCCGACCCTCGGTGCTCCGCTTCCATCGCCCCCGCCTGTATCCCTCTTGTCTGACTGCAGGAGGAGGGGCCCCGCGGCACCCAAGCTTCTGCCTGTCCAGACTCCGTTCTTGCCGGGCGGCCCAATACGGAAGGCGACCCTGGCATTAGGCAAAGCTAAGCGTGGGAGAGGGGAGGAAGAGGAAGAGTACATGGGATACGAACGAACTGGTACCTGTCTGCCTCTCTCGGATACTGGCTGCAGTCGCGGCCGCCATCTTGACTCCCACCATTCACCGCCTGGAGCAGCAGGATGACGTGGCCACCCCAACGCCCCGGGAAGGAAAGGGGGCGGGAAACAGGCGGGGAGCGTAAACGGAGAATCAGAAGGCGCTCCCGAGGACACATGACTACATCGGCCCCACCTTTTATAGGTCAGATTATGTCACATGGCTTGCCAGGCCTGTGTGAGAGCACTATAAAATTTTTAAAGTCTATGAAATGTGGCAATTCTGTACTATTGGAAGTTGGTGTTTGAGAGGAAAAGGGAGATCGCCGGTTACGGCTTTAACCTAAGAAGTAAAGGAGAAATGGGCAATATCCCATTGTTGGTAATTGCAAAATAATCTTTAGCTTTATTGGCCTTTTCCCTTTCTGTCTTGAGAGTGGGCGACAAGAGATTTCAAACTGTTGGCTAGGCGGTGACACGGAAGAAATCAGTTTCCCATCTTTATGGGGAAATGGGGAAGGCAAAGAATGGAACGAGAAAAAGGTTCGTAAAATTATTAAATTACAATTTTAAAAACCACCCAAAATCACTGTTATAAATTTGAATCCTTAGACTTTATTGCACTTCAAAAAATGGATACACATGACAATTTATCTCCCATAATCAACATATCCAAAACATGGTATTCAACACTGACATACTAACTGCTAAATTAATTCTGAAATTACCAAATTTTAAAGTGTAAATGTCAAACTGCTATTTACACAACTAAAACTTACATATTAAAATTATAATAATCGGTATTAAAATGTAGCAATCATCTTTTCTACCGGCAAGTATTTTTATTGACCACATCAAAGGTTTAATGAAATCACAAAAACACTATTGGTTACCTATCATTTATTCCAACAGAAATTATCCAATATTAAGGAAAAATATTAACATTCCAAAATATTAGCCACACTTAAAATAATTAAATTGCATAAATTTGCTCAAATGTCTACCAACTTGTAAATTTATTCACTGATTTTAATAATTTGCACTCCAGTGATGTAAAATTAATACATACAAAAGTCAGCCCTTCAAGGGCTTGTGAAGAGCTTGAGAACATATGTGAAAGCTTCATTTCCTAAAATCCTTTGAATATGACTGAAATATAGACAATTCTCACTTTACTAAGGGGACCATTCTGCAGATCTCTACTGGTAATGTGAATTTGCCCTACTCATCCACTTAACTTGGACTGTATAACAAAAACATAGTCAAAATAATACCTTTTACTCAAGTCATAAAATGTTCTAAAATGCTGAGATAGTGAATTTTGTACCACCATAAAACAGAATTATGAAGAGTAAAGTTAATGATAAAGCATGCACAGTACTATACAATAAGGTTAACAAAACAATCAGATCCTCAATCAACAGTTCTCCATGAGACTCAACTGCTTTACATCATTCTCATCTACTTGGAGATCCAATTCTTGTGCTAATTTTACAATCCTGTTACTTTTTTGAACATTTCATCTTTGTTTTAAATCCATGAAAATCGGGAATGAACTTCAAGCACACTTTTTTCCAAATTCTCTTCATATATGTTTCTGGTACATCTTGCATGCCTTTTAGAATTCTTTATGTAAAAATGAATTTGCATAATGCAAATTTACATAAAATGAGAACTGTCTTACAACATTCCTTTTTTCCCTTCTCAACCTTTTCTGTCTGCCACTATCTATACTCAGATCACCATTTCTCCCCCAATATTTAAACATTTTTATTTAAAGTTTTGAGTTGCATGTTCAGTCCCTCCCTCATCATTGCTCTCCCCACTCCCTGAGATGATAAGCAATCAAATATAGGTTATACATGTGCAATTATGTAAAATGTTAGTCAAGAAAATTAAAAATAAAAAAAAGTGAAAATGACATGCTTCAGTCTGTATTCAATCATCAGTTCTTTCTCTAGAAGTCAGTGGTGTGTTTCATTAGTCCTTTGGGATTGTCTTAGATCACTGTACTGGAGAGAATGTCATTCGTATTTCTTCATCGAACAATATTGCTGTTGTTGTGTATAATGTTCTCCTGGCTTTATTCACTTTACTATGTATCAGTTCATGTAAGTCTTTTTAGTTTTTTTCTGAAATCATTCTGCTTGCCATTTCTTTAGCACTATAATATTCTAGTACAATCGTATACCACACCTTAATTAGCTATTATTCCCCAAATGATGGACAACCCTTTGATTTCTAATTCTTAGCTAGTACAAAAAGAGCTGCTATAAATATTTTTGTACAAATAGGTCCTTCCCCCCCCTTTTTTTTTGATGTCTTTGGGATATAGACCTAGCAGTGGAATTTGTGGATTCAAGGGTATACCATTTTATATCCCTTTGGGCATAGTTCCAAATTGTTCTCCAGAAAGATTAAATCAGCTCACCACTCTACCAGCAGTGTATATGTCCCAGTTTTCCCATCTCTCCAACATCCAACTTCTATTTTTTAAAATTTTGTTTTATCTTATCTTGATGCTTTGTAGAATCATTAGTTTCCAGTTGTTCAATTTTAATTAAGGAATCATTTTCTTTAGTGAGCCTTTGTACTTTCATTTCCATTTGACTAATTCTATTTTGGGGGGAATTATTTTCCTTAGTAAATTTCTGCATATTTTTCCCCATGCTATTGACTTTTTTTAGGATTCTCTTGCATTATACTCTCATCTCTTTTCCCAATTTTGTTTCTCTAAATTGCTTTTTAAAATCTTTTTTTTTTAAGTTCAGAAATTCTTTTTGAACCTGAGACCAAATTATATTTTTCTTTGAGGTTTCACATGTAGCCACTTTGACACTATTGTCCTTCGCAAAGTTTATGCTAACTTTCTAAAGTTAAGCTATTTTTATTTTTTTGTTTATTTTTCTGTCTTGTGATTTGATGTTTTTTTTGTGCAGGGGCTCTGGGTCTTGCTGCAGACTTTCACTTGGCTTCAGGGCTTAGCTATTTACTTTCTCTAATGGTTAAGACTTTCCTTCTGGCTTATACTGGAGCCTCCCTATTGGCCTTCTCTGGATGTAAAGTTAACTTCTGACTTGAATGGTGCTTGGCTGCTGATTTGCTCTAGGAATAAGGTCTCTCTGCTAGCAGACCTTGGAGGAATAATTACATTGCTGATCTGCACAAAAGGTGGGAACTTGCTCCTGGATTGCCATAGAAATAGGATCTCCCTATTTGGTAAGCCTCAGGAATTGAGGTCTCGTTGTTGGCCAGCTCTGGGACAGGGCTTCACTACTGGTCATCAAGGGAATCAAGCCCTTACTGATGGCTTTTGTTGGGGTTTGGGCCTTGCTGTGCTGCTGGTTTGGGCCTTACTGGTGGATTTCTCCAGGCCTAGAATCTTGCTTCAGGTTTCAGTTGCTGCTCTTGGACTTTGATCCCCTCCCACTCCTGTGAGACAGACATTTCCTGCCATGTTGGTAAGCTGCTTCTCTGCTCCTAAATCAATTCTGAAGTGGCTTTTTTAGTTGTTTAGAAGGGAACCTGAGAGGATTTCAGAGGATTCCTTCCTTACTTTGATATCTTAGCACTGTAAGTCCCAGATCCCCAATTTAAAACCTATCATCTCACCACTTAATTTTCTTATGTTATAAAGAGAATATAAAACAATTACATTCAGTATGTACAGTATATACATATCCAATGTTTAAAACTATAAAGTAGTTAATTACAGAGTAATAAACAGACTCATGGAGGCAATAAACAGCTGTCACTTAAGGACTGAAAAGTAAAGATGCATTACATGAGTGGATGGGTGAGTAGATGAGTGTGTGTGTCACATGCATGTGTGTGAATGAAATTTTCCTATCTTGAGAATAACTGAGAAACGAATTAATTTCAGAATGCTATTTGTCTCATTTAAGTTTAATTACAATGCTGCCTCATTTATGTGGCATTTCCTAACCATATGTTTAGTTTAATAAAACTTTTATAGAAGTTAATTCATGCAAAGGAATTTTTCCACTTTGTACAAAAGGAATCTCTCTTCACCTATTCAGAATAGACTTCATGCAAGAAAAGCATTAGTGTCAGTTTACACAAAAGGATGCTTTCTTCATGTATTTTTCTAGTCACTTCCTATGCAATAGAAACATCATTACAAATTATCCAAACCTGGATTTCAAACTGAGTAGACAAAGGCTGTACTGAAAAGGCTGTCAACAGAACCCAGAGACATTTTTAAATTTCTCTCTTAGTTAAAAGATTTGTACAATTAAGAGTACTTAGGGATATAAATTGAAATTAATTTCACTAATATAGGGAATTCTCAAGTGAAGATATTCCCTTTAACAATGTAGGCCCATAACATCTCTGTAATTTATTATCTTAGAAAGATGCTGGGGCTGGCACTAAGAATTAGCCCCATAAATCAGGGTGTGTCAGATGCATACTTTCAATCTCAGTCTTCCTGGCTTTGAGACCAGCTCTCTACGAATTCTGTCATGCTGCCTAAAGTTAAGAAATAATTCATGTATATAATAAATACCACTGTTACTAGCAGAATTGAATTTGAAATTGGATTATTATAACAAATTTTAAATTGCATAAATGCTGGACATAAGCTACATATATTAAAGTAAATAATCAAAGTAAAATGAAAGGAAATATTTTACATTTGATATTACAACCAGAACAAGCACAGTACAGTTCATCATAAAAATAACAACAAAACATCATCAAAGGTTGTCTATTTACAAAGAGAGTAAATCTTATTCTTATTATTTCCCTTAGGATGACTGAACACTAAAGGCAAAGCCACTTGGCAAATTTATCTTTTTCTTTTCTTTTTTTTTTTTTTAAACATTGATTTTTCTTAGCATGGGATCACTCACTCATCATTCAGTTATCAATGATTCTATGATTATTTATCTCATTTCATTTGAAAAGAAAAATAAGTGGCACAGGCCCAAAAGATATTGCAGGAAAATACTAAAATATTAGTGATTAAAAGAAACGCTTAAGTGGAAAAAAGAACCAAGCTTAGTCATACATACAATTTTGAAGTTATATAAATATGACCATGTGAAAAGTAAACTACAAACTGATTTTTGTTTAGGCATAATTGAAAATAAAAGATTTACAATATCATTATTATCTAAAGGCTTTAACATAAGTGAATCCAAGAGAAGTAAAATTGTTGAAAGAAGTTCCAGAAAGTATAAAAGTTTTAAGACACAACCTCATTCAAAAAACATGTGAATATAAATACATTTAACTTTCAAAACTAAAAAGGAATGAAAGATGGAGAAGCTGAGGTTATTCTGTTCTCTCTCCAAGCTCAAATTTGCTCGAAAGTACTATTATCAATACCAACAAAGGTCAAAAGAATACAGAAATAAATTTAAACCATTTACTTCATGAGGTTTCTTGATGAATTTTAATTTAGAGGAGGTTAGCTGGCATTGCACTTGGGAGTTAGGAAAAAAACAGTTACATACACATGCAAAAGATCATTAAAACTTTGGCACTAATTTCAGATTAATGTTTTCCAATTTTTAAAAATGCATACATCTTGAAGGAATGTAGTAAAAATAACACTTACATAGAAATTAAGTAAGAATGACTTCTGAAATGGAAACATGGATTTATAAATATAATAATTTTGTTCCTTTAAATAATTTATCAATGTAATTAATAGACACAAAATCACTTTATCTGTATTAAAAGTTATTATCTATGAAGTAGATTCCAGGAAACTTACATAGTAATTCAATAATATCCACTACCATGATCAAATTCATAATGTGGCAAATGGCAAACTGAATAATTAAAGTATTAACCCATGTTCACTCACTTTGAAGTTTATAGAAATCAAAACTGTTACCATTAATGCCAAAGATAGAGTTGAAAAATGTTAACTTTTTGGCACAATTTTAATATAACTCAATTTCACAGGATTATAGGTAACAGTTGTACCTTTTACCAGCTGTGCTATCTGCAGCATTTTGATTTCTAGCATAGGACTACACCATCTGAGAATAGTATCTTCTTACTTCATATGCTGTAATACCTTTAAATTCAGTGGCATTTCTATTCAGTGCTTTAAAATAAAAAAAAATTGAAAGATAACCACTTTTTAATGCAAAACTGGAAAGTTATTATAGTTTAGCTGAAGTAAACATAACTTAGAAAACTAGTTGATAGTTTTTCTGTATATCATGACAAAGAAACAACTTAATAAAGTTACTTATTTTGAAGTTCATAGATAAGCAAAAGCCTTAATAGAAAAAATTTACAAATTTGAATAAGGAGTTACTTAACATAAGGTACTTTAAAAAAAAGTCACCACTTAAAGTTCATATCAAAATTATTGAATTAGAACTGGCAAGTTTTAAGATAAGAGAGCAATAAGGATAAGTTGTGGAATGTTAAGAACATAATGATAGCAGCTTATAAGGAGGCACCTCGGAAATAAGATTTAACATCCATTGTAGTAAGTTTTTTCTCTTTCTAGTCCCAAGGTATTTCTGATGGCAAAGTCCATGTTTTCTTGAAATTCCTTGTATGTGCAGGTTATTGGAAGAGTTAACCTGTTACAGCATTTGGTTCCAACGGGATAATCAGCATGCAAAAATTCAATTGATGGAGTAGGTTGAAATCCAACAGGTGGAATGGAGCGGCAACCTGTTGCAAAAGCTAGGATATCTTCTAATGTTACTACAGATTCTCCACCTAAAACATTTTTTAAAATGACATAAAAGTTAAAATATTTGCATAATTTTAGAAAATCTTCAACATTTCAGGTAGCAATGGTTTGGTAACTTTTAACATGGCGTTAAAACAAAAAATGTTTTAAATAATTTCTATTTAAATTTTCTTTACAAACTAAATTTTGGCATCTTAATTAGAATGAAAAACAAAACGTTTATCAGTAAAAATAAAAAAGGTAAATTAGTAAACAATGAACAAATTAGTTTCAAAATCAAAATTTTTGCCTGGATCCTAATAAAAATAGCTCATGCTAAGACAGAATTTCTTTATATTTTTCCTATCTATTGCAAAGTTGAAAAACTATTAAGATATACTATTGAGAAATGTATGTATGGCAGAACCAGATCATTATAAACAGCAACAACAATACCATATGATGATCAATTCTGATGGTCATGGCTCTCTTCAACAATGAAATGTTTCAAACCAGTTCCAATTGTACAGTGAAGAAAGCCATATTCACCCAGAGGGATATGAAATGTGAACCACAACATAACATTTTCATACTCTCTATTGATGTTTGCTTGCATTGTGTTTCCTTTCTCAGATTTTTTTTTTGTAGATACGATTTTTCTTGCACAACAGTGTTAAGTGTGGAAATATGTATACGTATATTCGATTTGTCAGGTATTTTAACATAATTAACATGTAGTGGATTTCCTGCCATCTGGGGGAGGGGTGGGGACTAGGGGAGAAAAATTTGTAACGGAGATCTTTCTAAGGGATCAGCGTTGAAGAATTACCCATACATATGTTTTGCAAATAAAAAGTTTTAATTAAAAAAAAAAAAGAGAGAGAAATGTATGTACCATACTGTTTAAGAAACTTTGAAATAATTTTGCCTAATAACAAAATAAGAATAAGAACACTGAAAATATACTTTTTCTCCCAAATGTAGTTTGAGAGGCTTAAAACATTTCCTTCACCTTAAACTACTTTAGACCATAATATCTTCAATAGATTTTATTTAGGAATTTTCTCACTAATAGGGCAGACTGCTACATGTCCTTATCTTTTCCTTTGGAATTCTTGTCAAATTCCTCCCATAAATTCCTCCATATAAGGAGTCTTATGTGTTCAAGGTGGTTTTAAGGTTATTTTAACATTCCAGAGTATCAAATTCAGATTGTTCACCTAAAATCCTTTGATCTTGCTATATAACAGATCCGTCTTTCCCCAATTATATATTTTCTGGATTCTACCTTGCCATTTTAAGTGCAGCTCTATCTTTGACAAACATGCATTGTCTTTTGAATAATCTGCAATTGTGAATTTTCAAAGATTTTGGTGTTTCATGATTCACAGCCATATTGTATTGCCACAAAAAGATAGATTTTGTTCCAGAGAGCAGCATGGGATGATGGGAAGTTCTGTGCTATTTCTCAAATGTAATATAGAAAAATCTATTCAGTTCTAGGCCTGGTTCATTATCCATCTGGAGAGCCTTCTAAATTATGTGTATTGATGGTCTCACTCAATGGACTACATATTCAGCTGCATTGTCATAATCCAGACAATAGCTTTCTTTATTCATTTGGTTTTCCCTTTATGGATGGTTAGATTGAAGTCTTTTGAATGGCTGAAGATTTCATTAAGGAGATCTTGTAGTAGTAGTAGTAGTAGTAGTAGTAGTTGTGTGTGTGTGTGTGTGTGTGTGTGTGTGTGTGTTTTTTTGGGGGGGGTTGATACAAATCAGCACAATGTCACCCCCAGAACAGGAGAGTCTGGAGTCTTTAATCATTTATAGTGAATTGCTCATGAATTTGCATCATATGGAACAGTCTACAGAACGAGGATAAACATCTTCATTAAACTGTTTTTCTGTTTTATGCTTCATTGAACAAGCTTCTCTTTTATTACATCTATTTTAATGGTCTTTTCATATGGATAGTAGATATCTCATAGAAGACCGTCATCCTTTGGTAGAAAGACTATAGGAAGAGAGACATAATAAAGCACTGTTGGTAGTGCTGTGAATTGGTCTAACCTTTATGACAAAGATATTTAGAATTACTTAAGGAAATTTATTTATAAATTTATTATTATACTTAATTTATAAAACAAAACCAGGAAAACAAATTACATTATGACTGCAATAACATAAAGGAAAACAATACTGAAAAACTTCAGAACTCAAAGTAGTGACCAATTATGATGTCTCTCAACAATATATATGGGATGAGGGATTCACAACCAATGGGTTGATAGTTTTACTTACTGGTGCAAGGAAAAGTTTAGGGAACTCAAGAAACAACTGACCTAAAAAAAATAGTAGTTCCCCTTTTGGGCCTGCCATGAAGGCTTGCTCCACTGAATCATTTTTTTACACTATAAAAACAGTGAGAGGTCCTATTTTCTGCACCTTCAAATGAATTGCATACCCAAGAAGCTGTAGCCTAATATAAAAAATAGAAGCAGTGGTCTAATATAGAAAATAGTTTATGAAAACTTAGCTATAAAATCTCATACTTTTTTTTTTTTTTTTTTTTTGCTTTTTGCTGAGGCAATTGGGGTTAAGTGACTTGCCCAGGGTCACACAGCTAGGAAGTGTCTGAGACCAGATTTGAACTCAGGTCCTCCTGACTTCAGGGCTGGTGCTCTAACCACTGCACCACCTAGCTGCCCCTAAAATCTCATACTTTTAAGGATATTCTTGATACATATATAAATCAATCTCAAGATTGTAGAGAAATTATAGAGAATTTAAATTAGAAACACAAATTGGTTGTTACTGATGTCCTATTAATCCCATTTCTTTGAATGAAATGAAAAAGAAATTATTCTTTGGTAGCAAGATACAGTCTCTCAGATATCTTGAAAATGTATCTATCAATGTTTTCCAAATTGAGGTGGCTCTAGCACAGATTTTTTTCCTGTATGTACTTGGTCCAGTGCAGCTCCTCTTCCAATCTTTACTTTATTTGGGGTCATTCACATTTCCTCACAAAACACACTAGGATGTTAAAAGTACAAATATGATGATTTCACTATCATAAGTGATGAAAATGGTTTATTACAAAAATATTTGAAAAAAGAAAGAAAAAAAATTAAGTCACCATCTTGTTTTCCTTATTTCAATATTAAACAGAACTATAATAGCTGTTTATATAACTCAAACTCATCCTAAAGCATCAAGAGAGCCATGGAAGGACTAAAGTTGACCACTGTAAATTTCATGAGGGCAGAGATAATGGCTGTTGAGTGAATACTTGCTGATTGATTAAATGACTGATAAGCCATCACTGTAAATTTTCAAAGAATTTGCCATAGTACATAAACTAGAAAAATGTCAAATTCTAACGTAAAATGTATACTAGAGAAATGTCTTTGTATGCAGTAGAAACTTAACTATAAAAATTTGTTTTTCCAAAAAGATTTAAATTTTCTTTTGGAGAATTTGGTAGTTAATTTTACTAAAATTTACCTTATGTTATATTCTACTTTGCAATGTCAGATAACTTGGACTGAAATATTAAGATTTTAGTGTAAGCTAAGGAAAAATGAGGAATTTATAAAATCGAGAGGCAAAACAAATAATAAAAAATAAATAAATAAAACAAAGGCCACTGAGATAGAAATTTAAACAAACTCAAAACACAGATACTTTGTAAATGATAAAATATTCACTTACTTTCGACATTCTGCAAGTAATTCATCCAAAACCCCACAGTTCTGGTATCCTGTACTTCAGACAACTTGTGAATAGTAAAAAGATCACTAAGGATTTTGGTTGTAAGTCTCTCAGGCTTGTGACATAGGATACTATAAAATGCTTCTGGATATTTCTGAATTGTTTCTAACACACCAAGAGTTCTCAAACCCTGCTGAAAACTATAAAGAGGGAGAAAAAAAGAGAATTAAACCATTAAGGAAAAAACAAAACATTAGTTTTGTTTTGCAAATGTACAGGAAGAGGAAAACAATTATTTCCACATGAATATTTTCTGATGAGATTTTCATAAATAATTTGTTATAAAAGATCTTAGTAACATCAACAATATTTTAGAAAAAAAATTCATTGTATTTTAGCATTCAATATTGTTAGTAGTGGAACTTCTTTAAAGGTAAAAAGAAAAGTAAAGAGACAATAAAACTGTCCTTATTTGCTGATATGATGATATATTTAGAAAATCCTAGGGAAGCAGGAAAGATACTAACAGAACAAGTAAAGCTTCAGCAAAGTTGCTGACTACAAAGTAAATCCTCAAAAGTCAATAGCATTTGTGTGTAATAACAACAAAATCCAAGAAGCAAAAATAGAAAAACCCCATTCCAAATAACTATAAAATGCAAAAAATATCTGGAGAGGGACCTACCAAAGCACAAAAAAGACATATATATATATTCAATTGCAAAGCGCTCCTTAAAGAAAAGATGGTTTAAATAGCTGATGGAATATTCAGTGCTCACAGTTAAACTGTGCCAATATAATAAAAAGACAGTATCACAAAAGTTAAATATTTAATGCTAAACCAATCAAAATACCAAAGAGATACTTTGTAGAACTCAAAAAAAGTAACAAAATTCATTTGGAAAAACAAAACATCTAGAATATCAAGGGAAATGATGGAAAAAAAAAAAGTAAGGACATGGAGGAATAGCACTTCCAGACTTTATATAATATAAAGCAACAATTATCAGAACTATTTGGTATTGGTTATAGAAGAGAGAGACAGAGAGAGAGAATGGAACAGACTAGATAAAGGAAAATGAGGAATAATAGTACTGAATAAGCTGGTATTTGATAAAAATGGAAAATATATATTACCTTAGAAAAACCTCCTTATTTGATAAAAACTGCTGGGAAAACTAGGAAGCAGTCAAAGAAATTAGACTTAAACTAACACCTTATGTCATATTTCAGAATACATTTAAATAGATGACCTTGATATTAGAGGTTATATTATTTAAAAATTTAAAGAGAATGAGATTATATAACGCTCATGGACATGGGTAAGAGACATATTCTTAGCCAAACAAGAAAGAGTGGCAATTACAAAAGATAAATTAAATTGATAGCTTTGATTACTTAAAACTGAAAAAGCTTCTGCACAGACAAAATTAATGCATCTAGGGTAAGAAAGGAAATGGTTATAGTTTTGTTAAAATACTGTACCTTTACCTAATCTAATTTTTGTATTTACTATGTTTTAGTGTATTTATAAATGGTGAATTAAGTTTCTGAAATTAAACATTTTATTTGTAATTTTTAAAAAAGTAATAAAATGGTCAAATGGGGGAAAAATCTTTCAATCAAATTTCTCTGATTAGTGTCTTTATTGTTGAGTCATTTCAATTATATCCAACTCTTCATGATCTCATTTAGAGTTTTCTTCACAAAGATACTGAACTGATTTGCCATTTCCTTCTTAATCTCATTTTACAAAGATGAGCCCAACAGAGGCAAACAGGGTTATGGAATTTGCCCATAGTTGCATAATTAATAAGTGTCTAAAGCCAGATTTGAACTCACAAAGAGGAAACTTCCTAATTCTAGGCCCGCCACTTTATACACTGTGAGATCTACCTGCCGTATTAATGTCTCATATTCAAGATATATAAATATTTAATAAATACATATAATATTAATAGCCATTCCTTAATAGATAAGTAGTAAAAGGATATGAACAAAAGAAAAACTGCAAAATATTCAGTCATATGAAACAATGCACCAAATCACTAACATGAAGGAAAATGCAAATCAAAACAACCTTAAATTTTCATCTCATACTCTGAAAATTGGTAAAGGTAACAAAAAATGGCAGCAGTCAATATTGGAGGGGTAGGCACACTGAAACCTTGTTGAAGGACCTCTAAAATGGCATAACCATTTTAGAAAGCAATTTGAAAAATAAAGGGCAAATAATGTGATTAACATGTCTATAATATACAATAAATATTTATAGCAGCACTTTTTGTGAAAACAAAGTAGAAGTTTGGAAAATGGCTAAACAAATTGTTGTAGATTAATATAATGGAATTATGTATATGATGAATAGTGAGAAGCTTGTAAAGATTTATGTTAATTAATGCCAAGAAATAAGGCCAAGAAATCAAGATACAAAGTAACTACAAAAAAGTAAATGAAAAAAACTACCATCTACCAACCAAAAAAGTCAAAAGTGAATATAACAAAATTATAAAGGACTTGAATAGATATGAAAGAACATCTCCAACCCACTTTTTCATGGAACTGGGAGATTCATAGATGTTACACATTACATATTTTTTCTGACTTTTTCAATATATCAAAATAGTTGTGCTCTTTTTTTTTCTCTTTAAAAAATTTCTATATAAAATAGCATGTTTCTCTGAGAGGGAAAACAGATACTAGGAATAATTATGATAATCAAAGAAAGAAGACATCAATAAAAATTTATTTTTAAAAAGCATGTCTCTCACAGTGTCCCTTTTTTCCTATCTATATCACATCCCAACTACTTGAACACCTGGGTCCTATTATCTGTTTTAGTAAACTGTACTAAACCTTTTTGTTTTGTTCACTATAATAAAAGCAATGCAGAATAAGTCTTAAAAATAATAATATCTGAGTTTTGCAAAGATCAATGTTGAAAAATTACTCATGTTCTATAAATAAAAACCTTTAATAAAAAATACTATCTGGAATTTATATACTAATTTAAGGTCTGCAAAGCACTATACATGTTACTTCATTTAATCAAAGGCATCACCAATCAAACTCCCAAGAAATTATTTTACAGATCTAGAAAAAATAGTAGCAAAATTCATTTGGAAGAACAAAGGGTCAAGAGTTTCAAGAGAATTAATGAAAAAAAAAAAAAGGCTGATGATGGTAGACTTGCTGTACCAGATCTAAAACTATATCATAAAGCAGCGGTCATCAAAACCATTTGGTACTGGCTAAGAAATAGAGCAGTCGATCAGTGGTACAGGATAGGTTATCAGGACAAGCTAGGTAATACATTAGCAATTTAGTGTTTGATAAACCCAAAGACCACTGCTTCTGGGATAAGTACTCACTATTTGACAAAAACTGCTGGGAAAATTGGAAACTAGTGTGGAAGAAATTAGGGCTTGACCCACATCTAACACCACATACCAAGATAAGATCTAAATGGGTTCATGATCTGGATATAAAGAGTGATATTATAAGTAAATTCGAGGAACCTAATATAGTTTACCTCTCACACCTATGGAGATGGAAAATTTATGTCCAAAGAAGAACTGGAACTCTTGATTGAACACCAGATAGATAATTTTGACTGTATTAAGTTAAAAAGTTTTTGTACAAACAAAACCAATGCAGTCAAGATTAGGAGGGAAGCAATGAATTGGGAAATCATCTTTACATTTAAGGATTCTGATAAAGGTCTCATCTCTAAAATATATAGAGAATTGTCTCATATTTATAAGAATTCAAGCCATTCTCCAATCGATAAATGGTCAAAGGATATGAACAGACAATTTTCAGAGGATGAAATTAAAACTATTTATAGTCATATGAAAAGGTGCTCCAAATCACTGTTGATCAAAGAAATGCAAATTAAGACAACCCTGAGGTACCACTACACACCTTTCAGATTGGCTAAAATGACAGGAAAAGATAATGATGAATGTTGGAGGGGATGTGGAAAAACTGGGACATTGATGCATTGTTGGTGGAGCTGTGAACGGATCCAGGCACTCTGGAGAGCAATTTGGAGCTATGCTCAAAAAGTTATCAAACTGTGCATACCCTTTGACCCAGCAGCATTTCTATTGGGCTTATATCCCAAAGAAATCATAAAGGAAGGAAAGGGCCCCACATGTGCAAGAATGTTTGTGGCAGCCTTTTTTGTAGTGGCTAAAAAACTGGAAACTGAATGAATGCCTATCAAGTGGAGAATGGCTGAATAAATTATGGTATATGAATATTATGGAATATTATTGTTCTATAAGAAATGACCAGCAGCATGATTTCAGAGAAGCCTGGAGAGACTTGCATGAACTGATGCTGAGTGAAACGAGCAGAACCAGGAGATCATTATACACGGCAACAACAATACTATATGACGATCAATTCTGATGGAATGAAATATTTCAAACCACTTCCAATTGTTCACTGAAGAAAGCCATATACACCCAGAGAGAGGGATGTGAAATGTGGACCACAACATAACATTCCCATACTCTTGATTGATGTTTGCTTGCATTGTGTTTTCTTTATCTGATTTTTCTTTCTTGTAGATAAGATTTTTCTTGCACAACAATAAGTGTGGAAATATGTATCCATATATTCGATTTGTCAAGTATTTTAACATAATTAACATGTAGTGGATATCCTGCCATCTAGGGGAGGGGTGGGGAGTAGGGAGGAAAAATTTGTAACAAAGCTTTGTAAGGGTTAATGTTGAAGAATTACCCATACATATGTTTTGCAAATAAAAAAAAAAAATCAGAGGCATCATAAATATATAATGAAGTAGGATTTTAAATTTTTATATATCCAGTTGTTTTATATTTTAATACATTTGTATATACAATGTTTTAAAAGAACATAAAGCTTAGAAAACTATCTAGTTTCAAAGAATTATTTAAGAATTAAACTCCTTAGTGGATATCCTGCCATCTAGGAGAGGGGTGGGGAGTAGTTGGGAAAAATTTGTAATAGAAAGCTTTGTAAGGGTTAATGTTGAAGAATTACCCATACATATGTTTTGCAAATAAAAAGTTTTAATATAAAAAAAAGAATTAAATTCCTGAATATTGTTATAGTAATATAAGTAAAGGAGCTTAACATAAGGAATAATTAAGGCATTTCCAAGTGATACCATTCTATTTGTTAAAAGATGAAAAATATGTTCTCAGAAGCCATGACTTCAAAAATGTTAGGCTTGCAATTAAAGTCAACTATAGACAAAAAGAAATTAATAACTACCTCTACAATATACTTAAATTATTTTTAAAATTCACATTTCTGCCTTACAGAGGACATGATATACTGAAATGATTTCTACTTTCTCCTACTACATACTAGTATTACAGCAGCCTCAGAAACTTTCAGTCACTTAACCTTGTTGAGACTATTTCCTTACCTGTAAAAAAGATAATAATGAAAATGCCTTCTTAATAAGACTATTATTATCACCAAAGAAGGTAATACGCTTTGCAAACCTTTTATAACAAAACAAATATAAGCTGTTATTGTATAGTAAAACCAATTCCATAAGGTGAGGCTGATAAGTTTTTGCTCACTGGAGGAGCTGAAATCCATAAAAAAAGCACTAAATAAAACTTATTCCTACATTTGCTATGTCATGTACGGGACACCAAATACAACTTCAATTACCAGTGAGAAACTGGGCCATGTAAATTAAAACATAATTCTAGAATTCCACATGCAAACAAACCTACCTGTCCAAGGGTGCCTGCACTCTTTTAATTACATGATAGGTGAGTATGTCTTTTACTAACACATCCTTGTCACTTAGCATTGTTACAAGTCTTAGACATCCAATGTGAGAGAGGTATTCAAAGTAATCACGTATTGCTGACCTTAAGTGAGTCAAATTTTTTGAACTTTTAATCTGCACCAAGAGAAAATAAACATATATGTATATATTTACTAGAGATGTGTATGCCTTAAACAAATCTTATCTACTGCTTTATCTCTACTTTGGATTTACACTTGGGAAATTATGAATTATTTTAAGCTAAAAGTTTAACAAATACTTCAGTAATGATAAAAGTAATTTTCTGTTGCAAAATAAAGTTTCCCAAATAGGCAATAAGCTATAGTCAGAAAGCATGCAAGTCCATTCCTTGTCTTAATCCTAAACTATGGACTTCAAATTTACCAAATAATATATGATCTTAATTATATTTTCATGGACACCAGTAAAGTCCTTACCTTGGTTATTATTTGTATTGTATTACTATCTTCCACATCTTCTAGAGTTGGCTCTACATTCTCTGGCCCAGAAATAAGGCAGTTAAATAATGTTTTAGAAAACAAAAACGGTGGTGGACCACCATGCACCAAAGAAATGGCAATCATTCTACCAGCCTCATAGTAGAGATTTTCTTTAAGAGCTGTAAGTATAGATGAAAATTGAAGATTCTTTTATTATTTTTTACTTAAGTAACTATCACTTTAATAATAATAAAATTAACAAAACTATAATCCAAAATATGGTAAAACAAAACATTCAAAATATAAGGGATTAAACAACTAATTAGTCAGAACTGCCAAAGCTTAGAGTAATATAAGACAGACCTCTACTGAATTTGTTGAAAGAATTTTAAAATATTAGGATGTTCTTGGTTATCCTAATACATATTCCATAATGTTTCTAAAGAGAACTTTGCGACTTATCAACATATAGCAGCAGGAACTTGACAAATCTTTGTTGAATTAGTGTTATAAAAATGGGGAGTTAAGGGGAAACATGAGAAGAAAATTCTAAAGCATAATTAAATTTTTGTATATTATCTCCCACTTCTAGTAACAGGAGAGATTTGCTAGTGTATTATTTTCATGCATTCTCACGTTGAAGACCTAACATAAGCAATGATGACTGGAAATGTTTTACAAATAGATATTTTGTCTAAGAATTAATATTGCCCAAATCAGCTTTAGAAGCCATGTCCACCATGACTCTTTGCAACAATGAGATGACTGAAGCCAGTTCCAATGATCTTGTGATGAAGAGAGTCATTTATACCCAGAGAGAGGATTGTGGGAACTGAGTAGCGATTATAACATAGAATTTTCAGTCTTTTTGTTGTTGTTTGCTTTCATTTTCCCCCCTCATTTTCTTTTCCTTTTTGATCTGATTTTTCTTGTGCATCAAGATAATTGTATAAATATGTGTGTGTGTATATATATATATATTACATTATATATATTATATATACATTATATATACATATTATATATATTGGATTTCATATAAATTTTAACATGTCTAACATATTGGATTACTTGCCATCTAGGGGAGGGAGTGGAGGAAAAGAGGGGAAAATTTGAAACACAAGGTTTTGCAGGGGTCATTGTTGAAAAATTATCCATGCATATGTTTTGAAAATAAAAAGCTTTAATTAAAAAAAAAGAAGCTTCATCAAGTTAAGGCAGAACTTGGCATCTTAATCACTGAATTGTATGGGATAAGAAACAGACAGTAAAACATGACTTTCCCTGAAAATTTATTTTTAGTTATGTGAAGTAATGAATGTTAAGTTCTTTAACCAAATCCTATCAAATAAGCAGCCTTTAAAATTGCCTTCTCTATAAGGGGCAGCTAGATGGCTCAGTATTATAATAAGAGTACTGGACCTGGATCAGGAAGATCTAAGTTCAAATTCAACCTCAGACATTTATTACCTATGTGATTCGGGGCAAGTCATTTAACCTCTGTCTAGGAGGCAGCTAGGTGACTCAGTAGGCTTGGAACCAGGAAGGCATAAGTTTAAATCTGGCCTTAGACACCTATTAACTCTGTGACCCTGGGCAAGTCCCTAAATTTCTTTTTGCCCTAATCCACTGGAAGGGGAAATGACGAACCCTTTTAATATTTTTGCTAAGAAAACTCCATGGACAGTCTGGTCCAGGGAGATCATGAAGAGTTGGACACAGCTCAACAACAACAAAAGTTAAATAAAGCAGTATAAAGAAATCCCCTCAAAATTCAAATTGTAAACTGCATTTTGGCATAGAACCAAAGAAATCTCATAACTAAAAAAGAATCACCACAGACATCCTCAAGAAAAGAAAATAATTCTTTCCCAAGATTTACTGTACTAAACCTGTTTTTCTATTATACTCTTTCTTAGTAATGAATGGATGAAAAAGTGCTTCCTAATTTCCAAGCACTGTGCTCAGCTCTGAGGATGCAAACAAAAAAATAAGCAAAATACTCTTTATAGAGTATATAAAAAGTATATTCAGCTATGGGATGGATGGAAGGCTCCAAAGTTCTAAGGCTGCAAAGGAGGCACACAAGGCAATACCCAGAGGGAAATTCCATTTTGATATTTTAAACCACAGTTCTAGTTTCTTTTTTTTTTTTTGACTTCTTGTTTATTTATTTCTTCATACTACCTACATATACTAAGCATACTTAATTATAAATAAAATGTTTACCTTCAGAATTAAGGGATATATTCTTTGACATGGACCCTTCAAATAGTGATGAGCTCTCAAGATGTCCCATTAAAAGGCTTAAGAATTCATGCTTTGATCCATCAGCATCTCCATTTCCATTACAGAACTGTACCTCAATTGTGTCTGATGGATTAAAGTTTCGCCTCCTGAATCCCTTTATGGCACTATTCCAGATACTGTCTTTGTTGATATAAAGTTTTCGAGTTTTTTGTTTAATTTGGAATCCTAATTCTCTCAATATGTTAGAAACATCTCTTTTCAATGTGTTGATTTCCCTAAAAAATAGGAATTTAAAACATACATATTTTCTGCATATGCAATATAGTAGTTATAGCTAGAACATAATAGGGAATTACAAGAAAATGTTCTTTATCTATAAACTATAACAGCTGCCATCCCACCCAACCAATTAACATTTTAAAATCTGAGTTTGCCACATATATACCTTCCTAATCAGAATACTTATGTCAAATATAAGAATATTTGTTTATGAGGGTCCTAACAAACTTTAAATCGAAAACTTGCCCCCGTTCCTAGTGAATGCAGTCATCCAGACAAGGGTTCAAAAGGTCTTTTTGTTGGCTACTCTTCACAATAGAAAAATTTATTTTTCAAAATGCTTTCACATGAATTATCTCATCTCATCTCATCTTCATAAAACCCCTAAAAGGAATAAAGGGCTAATTTTATTATCTATGTTTAAAATATAAGTGGAACCAAAAGGTTATGTGGAACTGCCTAATATACCATAATTGCTCCATCTCAAAAAAGTTAATTTGCCTATCAATGAAGGCTAGTAGCAGTACCTAAATACTTTTTCTGAGATTACTACAGACTCATACCATGGGCTCCTAACAATGATCATATGAACAGAATATGCATCTCCTTAAATTTCCTGAACCTAGAAAATGTATGTCCTTCCCCTGGTTCTTTGAAACTTTAAGCACTAGCTTAAAAGGATAGCACTTAAAACATTTTTGAAAAATAATAGGAATAGCTGAGCAGGGTGAGCAAAGATAGCCAATACTTATACTTGTAAGGTTGGAAAAGGGGCTGAGGTGGTTGGTATCTAGTGATGTTATGGTAGAGTTTTTATTATTTTTTCTTAACAATATTCTAAGACAGCATTGGCTATGGCAATGTAATTTTAAGCAACTGGGTTTCCCAAACCCCAGCTCCCATCCTCCATTTTCAAAAATAGGATCTGTATAAAGATACATTTTCTCTGTCCCTCCAGTTTCCTCTCTAGGTATTCTTTGACTTTTCAAAATAATATTTAACAGTAGTCCCTACCTAGAGAGCTATAAAACAAAAAAAAAAAAAATTCAACAAAACCAACCAGCACTTCAACCAAGTCCCAAAGTATATATAATATTCCATACCACCAGTTCTCTACCTTTCCAATAAAAGGAGATATATTCTCATCATTTTTTTAGAACTGAGCTTAATCATTGTAATTATGGTTTTATTTTTTCTATTTACATTGTTTCAATCACTACTGTTTTTTTTTCCATTCTGCTTCCTCAACTCTGCATCAATTCATGTAAATAAGTCTTACCAAGCTTTTAAAATTTTTAAAATATTCATAATTATTATGCTACAATAATTTTCTATTATATTCATTTGCCAAAATTTGATCACTTCACAATTGATAGGCATCTACTTTATAATACTGTGCATACATTGATTTATATATAACTTTCTGTGTTTGATATCCTTGGGACATGTCTTGTAGTAGGTCAAGGATATAGACATTTTAATCACTTTTTTTTAAAAAAAGTACAATTCCAAACTTTTTTCAGAATGAGTAAACTTCACAATTTTATCAAAGTATATGTATGGCTCTCTTTCTGCAAACCTTGAAAATGGACTATTTTCATGCCATCTTTGTTCTTAAAAACAGACTATTCCCTTTTCCCATTTATTGCGTATGAGATATTACCTTAGAGTTATTTTGATTTTCATTGCTATTATTAGTAATTTAAAAGTATCTTTTCCTAAGTTTGCAGTTCTTCTGTTGAGAACTATTTGTTCCTATTTTTTAATCATTTAACCACTGGGAAATGGTTCTGAAGTCTTAAAATTTTGTGTTAATACTCTCTATATCTTAGATATCAAACCTTTTTGTTTTTAATCAGAAGTATCTGAGGCAAAGATTTTTTCCTCTATCAATAGATTCCTTTCCTATGTTATATTGTTAGCAGCATAGACTGTATTTGTGCAAAATTTTAAAATATCATTCCCTAGTATTTGCAAGGCCTCTATATGCATTCAGTGACTTTTACTTTCATTCTACTTTCACTCTTTCAAGTACTTTATTCAGAAAGTACTGATGCACTGCCAGATTCCCCCCCCCCCCAATTATTCCAATACACCAAATCCATCTTCACTCCTTTTACATCATAAATATCCACAGTGGCTCATTTTTGTAGATCATGTCAATTTATCACCAGACCAATAAGAGGTATTGCTGAGTGAGGGAATAGAAGAGGGATGGATTTGGAGTCATAATACTTAGGTTCTAATCCTTGCTGAGTGATCTTATCCAGTCATTTAACTCCTCTGGGACTACAATTATCATCTTGAAAATGAAAGAGTTATATTAAATTGCCCCAAAAGTCCTTCTAAATCTATTATTCCCTTATGTTTACATATGTGTATGTAGGAGGGTAGTGGGAAGTAAAGTTATAAACTTATTAACTTCCCACCTTCTCCCAAGATTATTAACTCTAATAACATCTTATTCCTCTGGTTGGAATGAGAGACCTGTCACTACCTTAAATGGATTCCAAAAGATTAAGATACAAAAATATTCACAATAATATACAATAGCAGCAAAAAAAAAAAAAAAAAAAAAAAAACAGAAATTAACCCCCTCCCCAAAAAACCTGAAAACCAAATGAGTAGTAGAATGAATGTAATGGAATATTATTGCAGCATAAGACATATAAGGAAGTCACAGAAAGGTGAAAGGACCTACATGAATTAAAAAGCTTAAAAAGATAAGGAAAACCTAGAGAACAATATATACACATAATATCTATAATAATGTAAATGATGATAAAGTAAAAGGAATCTAAACTTTGAATAACTACAATAACCAGTTTTATTTCTAGAAAAGAGATGATAAAACATACCCTCCCCTTTCAAGTATAGAGAGCTAGAAGACAATGTTTAAAATGTCAGACGTGGTCAGTGCCCATTCGTTTAGCTTGTTTCTATCTTACAGGGGAAAGCTCAATGAGCTTTTAGTGAATGGGAAATATTAAAAAAAATGACTCTTGTGAAAACAAAAGCATCAACAAAATTCAATTTTTTAAATTAACAAACGAATGACAGTCTCTATTACATGGTAGATTGTAGATTATAAGGTAGATAAGAACACTGGCCTTGAAACTGAATTATTGTAATCTAGATTCTTCAGTTGGAGAAAAGCAAACAGTCCCTTTAATAGATAACTGTTAAAAGTATGTGGAGTTAAATTTCTACCTGTCATGAAAGCCAGGTTTAACTGCAAGTTCATGTACCCCATTACTGTTTCCCACTTGTGATACTAACAATAAAGCATTCCATACTCTTTGCCTAAGGGCAACTCCTCAGGAAACTTTAAGAGAAGTAGACATATTTGTTCTCTTGTTCTTTCTACCACCTACATTAAACCTTCCAAAATCAGCTGGAAGACCTGATTCCCATTATGGTGTTGTCATAGACATAATTGTCTTCCCATCATTCTGAAGCTATGTACTCAATTATCTTTTTTCTTTTCAGTTTCCTAGTGTTTTAAATTCATTATTCACATATACCTAACAATTATTTGATCCTCAATTTTATTTTTCACTCTCATACTCATGGTCTATTTCACTTATTAACTAAACATTCTAATCCTACTCTTCATGACTAAATTCCTGTTTTTGCTCATCTCCAGGCCTACTTTATTTAATCATCTCCTTTTTCTCATACCCTGACAATTGGAAAAAAAAAAAAAAAAAGGTAACATCTAGATCAGAAACTCTTGGCCTTTTCTGTGTCATGGGCCCTTTTGCTGGACTACTATAGATCTCTTCTCAGAATGCTGTTATAAGATGCATAAAATAAAATATATAAGATTACAAAAGAAATCAATTATAGTGAAATACAATCATAAAACTTCAATTTAAACAAGTTCACAGAGCTCAGCTTAAAAGCCTCAATTTAGATCCTAAATCTAAATGGGAGATTATTTAAGATTACAGAAAACTTTTTATAATCTACCATTTTCAACCTTAACATAAGCTAGCAAATAAAAGAAGACAATAATTCTGTAATATACCTTTTAGTAGCAGAAGAATTCTTTGCAGCAACATTAATAAGTGGTGATATTAACCTTAGCCTTCTAGAACACGGTGGTTTATCTAAGCAGGAATTAGGAGTCAAACTTCCCTGATGTAATATTTTTGGTGACCTAGAAAAAAAATTATTTCAAAAATGAAAATATTATTGTACTTTCAAATAAAAAAAATCATTTGATATTAATAGGTCCATAAGTTTTTACTTATAATATATAGTATATTCTAGAACATGTTTAGAATTATTCAAAATTTGTTTTATCTAAGTGCATTCACAGCAGTATACCAACAGTCAAAACTTTCATAAAAATGTGTAATATGCTTCCTCTTTCTCGTCTAATAATTAAATCTCCACTTTTCCTTTCTCTTCTGAATCTCTTTCCCAGCTTCTTAAACACAGTCCTATATAGGGTCCTAAAACTGAATATATGGGTTGTGAAATTATGATTTATTATCAGTAAATATTTGATTTGTATATCCATTTTATATACCAGTATATCAGGGAATCACATAAAAATTTCTCAGGGGAAAAGGAGTCACAGGTAGAAAAAGTTTAAGAAGCCCTGGCATAGTAGATACAGAATTGGCCTTGGAGTCAAGGAGACTTGAATTTGCTTTCAGCGGTGACACTGGCAATATGTCCACTTGCAAGTCAGTTCCTTTCAGTGCCCCAGGCAACTCTAAGATTATAAATTGCAAAGATAAATCAGTCTGTATTGATGGAATAGCCGATCAAACAAGGAATAGTAACACCCCCCCCACACACACACTTATTATGTATTGCTTTCTTCTGTTTTTCTAGAAAGAATAATAAATTCATTTAGATTAATAAGTTCATATACAACGTAAAAATAAGCATAATATTCCTGGGTCACATAAGCAACAAGATGGTGAACAAGCCATTTTTTTCTCAATCTCCATGATTTCTCAGACTTTCTCATGACAGAAATTATGCACCAAAGTTAAAATATTATCAACTGTTTCCATGATCTAGAACACCCAGAATCTAAAAGAGGGTTAAAAAGCAACAACAACAACCAGAAACTGATGCACACTGACCCTGAGCTCACTTAGCTTCTTCCCTTATTTCCCATGCCTCTAGTAGCAAAACTGTACAAGTAGACCCAAGCACATATATATCATAACACTTTCTGACAACTTGTTTTTCCCCCCTTTCTTTCCAATGTCATGGAGGTCCTGGCTTTAGGCTAACAAAATTTCCTTGGCATCAAGCTTGGCCACAGCTCTTTAGAAGCAAAATTCTGAACTACCAGTGCCAGACCAGAGAAATGACAAATAGACAAGTGGGGTAAGTCACCAGGAGAGGAGCCCCACGCATGTGGAAGCATCTACCAAGCTTAAGGGTAAAAGCAGCCAGCTGAGGTCAGTTATGATCACCCAAAATCAACTGGGGCAGAAATTTAGGTTATAAACCATGAATTGTGTGGGCAGAGGTTGAGATGTTTTGACATCTACTCAACAAATGTTTCCACTATGTGCTAAACATTTATAATAGAAAAAGTCAAACAGTGCATTCTCAAGGATCTTCTAGCTTAACTGTAACAAAGTATGTGTCTTGTTGTACACATGAGCACGTGTGCAAAATAAACACAGAGGAAGGCACTAGCAACTGGGGGCAGGAAAGGGAAAGGATCTGTAAAGCCTTTATATATAAGGTTGGTGCTTTAACTGAACCTTGAAGAAAAAAAAAAGTCTTTCCTTTTTTTTTTTTTTTTTTTTTTTTTGCTGAAGCAATTGGGGTTATGTGACTTGCCCAGGGTCACAAAGCCAGGAAGTGTTAAGTATCTGAGGCCAGATTTGAACTCAGGTCCTCCTGACTTCAGGGCTAGTGCTTTAACTACTGCACCACCTAGCTGTCCCCTCCCCCAAAAAAGTATTCAAAAAATGAAGGTAAAGAATTAACTTATTAGAGGCACATCATTTAAAGACCAAATTCTATTCTCATTTAAGTCACCAATTGTGAATGACTATGTCAACACCAAAATTTTTTTTCAAGCACAATGATTCAACAGTAATTCACTAAATGAATAAAACCTAATTAGTGTTTTACTATCATGAAATAATTAATACATTGTGTTTATTTAATGTACAAAATAATTTTGATATTACTGTGTTTGCGCAGAAAATGTAACTTATCAAGTGATCTGTAAATCTAAAGCATTCATAATTTTTAATGACATAGGCACATATCAACATGTACAGGATGAGAAGATAAAAAAAAAAAAAGTCTAGCAGTTTCTCTAGTCAGTCACTTGCTTTTCCAAGGTCCTCCCTGTCCCAGTTCATTACACTATATATTAGTAAAGTTTTCAAAGTTCCTATTTTATCAATTATTTAACATTTAACAAAAAACTTCTTTTATGAGCAACCTTTCTATCTTGGAGATGTGTTTTCTGTAAGACCCATACTCTCTTAATGGATGAGTACCTTTCCTGGATCATTATTTTATGTATGGTTTAGGTATTAACTCCATTCCCAATAACACTATTCACTTTCTAGATTTCATTCTTCAACTTTTACTTTTCTTGTATCCTTTCCAGCTCTCCATTATATTTTTTTTCTTTCCCTATTATAAAGTAACTTCCTTGAGAATAGGGCTTTTATATGCTTAGAACTTAGTATAATGCCTTTTAAACTTAAATTTAAATGTTTTAACTATCTACTTAGCATTTAACTTTTTTTTTATCCTGTTGTTATACTTTTTTTTTAAATTTTTTTTATTAAAGCTTTTTATTTGTATAACATATGTATGGGTAGTTCCCCAACATTGATCTTTGCAAAGCTTTCTATTACAAATTTTACCCCCAGTCCCCTCCCCTCCCCTAGATGGCAGGAAGTCCCCTACATGTTAATAATGTTGAAATAGCATTTAACTTGTAAGAGGAATATTCTATCATTTCATACTGTAACTTGCTCAAATCAGTTTACCTACCTGAGCAAATCTTTCTTCTGAGCTCTAGGGGACTGTCTGGAAAATTTGGGAGAGGGTTGTTCCAATAAACAATTAGTAATCCCAATATTTTCTGAGTTAGGTAAAGAGCGTTTTTTTGGTCTTTTGAAATCTCCTGCAAAATTAAATTCCAAGGTTAGGTGAGAAGTTTTTGAAAAGTATTAACTAAATAAAAGCATATTGGTTTAGAACTAGAAAAATATTACCTGAATTATAGATAATGCTTCTACACTCAAAGCATTCCCAGTTTTGTCTCCATGTTCTTATTGAGGAACAGGCTAAATGTGTTCCACTAGATCCACAATACTGACAGCGTTTTATTTCCCATTTACTAAGGAAAGAAGGGAAAAGGGATAATTATGTTTGGTTATTAACATATGAATAAGACAGAATCTTACAGCATAACATTCTTAACTACGCTCTCCTTCCTCTGCAATTGTTCACAAATACACAAGTCATCTGCTTTGGGAATATTTTAATTCTTCACTTTCTTGCCTTTATCATTCTCTAAATTTGCAAACCTCCTCCCCTGTTAACTATGAAATAAGTATGTACAAAATTTTAATATTAGCATATATGTATATATACAAACATAGACAATACTAAGGAGAATAGGAGACCATACAAGTATTTCTTTGTATTTGAAGCTGTGACCTGATGAACATTGACATTTTTATAGTAGCTGAAAAAAAAAAAGTGAAAATGAATAGCCAGATAAAACCCTAAAATAAGGTGACCTGGCACTGCTTTATAATTAAGGCTATTTTTTAAATTACAGAGTAATATTTATTACATCATGCAGTGAAAATTATGTTGGATTTAAAATCAAAGGACATGAGTTCAATTCTGCTTTTGCCATTTTTCCTGAATATACATGGGCAAGTAACTTAATTTCTCAAAGTTTCAATTTCCTCACCTGCAAAATAAAGATGTGAAGAGTAAATGGCCTAAGGACCCTTTCAACTTTAAATCTTAATTCTGAGACCTTTCTCATTGATGGTAAATGTGTTTCTCAAAAAGGACACTCAGACACACAAGTGACAATGCTGGAGCATCACTGGAGCAACCCAAATCTCCCTTTTCTAACAGGCTTGACATTTTTTAAGCAAACATGATAAATGAACATTTTTTTGGCCTTACAGAAAATAAATTAGAAGATTACTAGATTTATAAAACATGCCTGTATTACAAAAAGATACACAATGTGGAAAAACTGTTAGAGTATCAAAACATTTGAAAATGATACAAAATATATAAAGAAACCTGTTTTTACAAGATCCAATTATCATGTGGGAGAATAGTTTTTCCACATTCTAAATTATACCTTGTTAATTTGTTCAATAAATATTGAAAATTGTTAGACTATCCTAGATGTAGAGTTGGAAAAAAAGTTCAGGGATCACGTGGTTAAACCCTTTCATTTTGTTTTGTTTTATTTTTGTAAGGTGATTGGGATTAATGCCTTTATTTTCTAGATGAAGAAACTGAAGGCAAGTATTGTCACTTTTCCCAAGGGCATATAGGTATTAAATATCAGAGGGTGAATTTGGATTTGAACTCCAGTCCTGTGATCTGGAGAAAAAAACCCAAGATTGTTTTTTTCTTTTATGTACTAGAACTGTATTAGATTGAGAATAGAAAGCTAAATCATACTTTGTTTAATCATAGGTCTCAATTATACTGTCTTATCTACTCCAGTGCTCCTGTATAAACATTGCAAGATGGCTGGCTGGGGTAGAGCCATGAGTTAGTTGCTCTGTATACCATCATCATTTGGCCTGTGCCTTCACTATTTTCTATACATATCATTGCTGAGTATTTGTGTTTATTATACAAGTTACTCCTATGTTTTTGTTAGCAGGTTAGAAGAAAGAATATAGACAGCAATTTTTACTCCAACCTTTTGTGGGAGACCAAATCTAACTCTTAAGTCATTATCACCAATTGTGGCCATACACTGAGGATAAAATGAGGAAAAGATACAGGACAAGAAGGAAGAAACCTGATGTCTCATAGTTTTATATTTCAAGAAAGAAAAACTACAGTAAAAACATAATGGAAGAAAAAACAAAAAAAGAATACAAGATTAAAAAAGGCAAAAGATTAAGCAAAAAGTAACTAGGGAAAAAATTATAACAATAAAAACTGTAAACAATAGAAAGTTAAATAGAACTTATATTTTGAATATTTACTATTAGATTATGCTACCATAACTTAAGTATAATGGTTAAATAGGTTTCTAACTTATGTGTATATTTATTAATAGACAGAGGAAATTAATACTTGTAATTTTGGAGGAATATTAGAAATTCAGATAACTATTAAAAGAATTGTACAAGGAGATTCAAGCAAATTCAATTTAATTATTCTTTGTGTATGAATTGTACAGTTCAAAGTGATCTATTCAAATCTATTCAATGATTGTCCTTTTAATTTAGATTCAAACTAAGAGGCAGCAGTTGCCCTAGTATTTGCCGAAACAGAAAGGAATAGGAAAAAATGAAACACACTGGGCATAGAACAAAGATAGCTGTGCAAAAGCAAGAACAAAAACAAAAATCTCTTGCCACCTCATGCTCAATAACCTCTGTCCCTTTTGGAGAATAAGATCTCTAATATATGACATCTGACAGAATGAGAGAAGAGGACAAGGGAGATGATAAGACAGAAGATATGATCCTTCTGTTATCCATAAGTTTCTTATGTATATCCTAAGAATATGTTAACCTTCAGAAATTTGGAATAAACATCAAGTGGTAGGAAAAAAATTTTACAAACACACACACACACACACACACGTGTGTGTTAATTAATTTAAGTTACTGGACGCCATTTCATTACATCTGGAAAATGAATTGGGAGGGAGGTGGGAGGAGGTTGACTAGATGAGCTTTAAAGTCTTTCAACTTTAAACTATAATTTTAGGACCTTCCTAAGTCCCATCTCCAAGTAAAAGAATGCTTATTATTGTATACAGCACATTATTTCTATAACAGCAAATTAGATTATATTTTCACAAATACCTATCAGGTTCATTATATTCTCTCCCTTCTTTACAGCGACATCTTCTTACATCACAACGTTGGTAATGCTGCAAAAGTTCTTGATAGGCATTTTCTTCCAGTTCCCAAGATGCATCTCTACAAAGTATAGATATGATAAACTTCTTATATCATGGCATTCAGAATCTCATGATTCTAAAAAATACTTTTCTAATATATTATGAATATGAATAGACAAGAATACTTGCTTTTATGTATAGATCATCCATCCTTTCAGGATTTAAATCCAATCGTGAGATTTTTATTTTACAATTTGTTATCACTTTAGCAATGAGGTTTCAAATGTTAAACAGAGAATTTACCCCATTTTAAAATATCATCTATCATTTCCCCCACATATTTCAACTCACAGAAACACAGAAAGTATAAAAGTTAGCAAAGATTTTAGAGGCTAGTCCAAACTTAACCCTAAAAAAAATATCCTGACATTTAAGACAAGGAATCATTCAGGTTTTACTTTGAGACCCTCACTGGGGGGAAGAGAGAATATACCATCTTCCAGGGAAGTTTATTCCTCTTTGGGCAAGAACTACTTTTTAAGAAATTTTTCCTTAAAGCATGCCTATATTTACCTGTTTAGAACACCACTGATAGTACCCAGGACTGCATTTTAGGGTCAATAAATTTATTTCCTCTTCCAAATGAAAACTTTTCAAATTATTGGAAATCCATATTGCCCCCAAGTACCTTCCCCTAAGATTTTCTTCTCTAAAACTGAGTTCCTTTAGCTGATTATCATAAAGCAATAGATTCAAGGCATTTTATTATGTTATTCTGCATATTCTTCTATTTACTGATGTTCTTTATAAACTGTGGTACTCAAAACTAAGCTGGCAAGTACAGAGTTGTATAGCAAAGATGTCAACATTTGATCCTGGACAAAATGCACTTCTTAATGAAGCATGAGATAGTATAAATTTTTCTGGTTACCATACTATTGACACATATTAAGCCTAATACTAAAATCTAGTTTTTAAAAATGAAAATATTTCACAAATATTTATATTTGTGAGTTGATATTTTTTATCTAAGTGTATGATTCTCTAATTCATAGATTCAGTCCAACATTCTCACCTGTCAAAACTATTCTGAATCCTGATTGTCATCCAAGAAGTTAGTGATCTTTCCCAATTTTGTTTCATTTGGAAATGTGATAAGCATGTCATCTATGCCACTATATAAGTCATTAGTAAAAATGTTTTATAGCACAGGACCAACGATTGATCCTTAGGGAACTCCATTGGAAACCATGACAAAGTGACACAGAATCATTAATGGCTACTTTTTAGATATAGCCTTCATGTAGTTTGAGGCACATTTCATTATCTTCTAGTTTACATCTCTCCAACTTTCCCATGAGAATAACATGAGACACTTTATAAATTATTTTGCTAAAATCTAGGCAAATCATATCAACAGTACTTCCCTTAACAACGAATTGAGTAACTATTAAAAAAGGACATAAGATTATCCTGATATGACCTGTTTTTAATGAAACCACTTTGGCTCTTTGAAATCATCTTTTTAAGTGAAAGGAAATCATTCTTTTCTCAATGTTCACCAATTCCTTTTAATAACTACTTCTGGAATTTCCTAGTTACTGAAGTCAAGTTCACTGGTCTATAATTTGTTGATTCCATAACCTCTTTTGAAAATCAGGAATACATTAGATTTCTATTCTTGTGGTACATTTCCTATTTTCAGTGGTATTTAAAAAAAAAAAAAACCCCAGTGATCACATCTACTAACACTTCAAAGGCAATTAATGTTCTCATAATATTACTTTATTTATCTCTAGGTATCTACTCCCTTTTAGCCAATATTATTTGTCCCTTTCAGCCTAAAGATAATGCTCCATGGAAAAGAAACCAATAGCAAAGAAAGTATTGAACACTTCAGTTTTCTCTTCATCACCTAATATCATCATCTTGCCTTTACCAATATAGCTACAAAACATCAAACTGGTTTTGTTGTCTTAAACTTTCCTCAGCAGCTTTGGTCAATATTTTTAAACACTCTTACACATTTTTGTCTAACCCAGGATTCCAGAGTGATGTTTTTAATGTTAACAATTTTATTTTGAAGTATATTGGACTTTTGGCATACATAAACCAAATAAAATGGTTATACAGTTAGAATTATTTTGTATCGACTCAGAAAATACTGAAGATTAAATAGCAGATTAAATTCTAAAAACGCATAGTACAGTTAAAAAACTCAACAAAAGAAAGAAGATATAGTGTAATGTATAGAAGATGTAATAGTAGAAAGAACACAGAACTGGGATAATTTAATTCTAGTACTGGCTTTTTTTTTTTTTTTAAACTTACATGCTATATGACCTTGGGGAAATCATAACCCACTGTGATTTCTCTGACTGTAAATAACAAGGTTGGATTAAATCATCTATAGAGTCCCTTTCAATTCTAAAATCATGTAGTCCTATGAGAGGCTTTTCAAAATATAAATAGATGAGGAATTCAGAAAGGAAGAGTAAAAGGAACATAGGTTTTTGAATTATGCCATTAGTTTAAGTATCATAGCATATTAGTTACTTACATTTATTCAAAAATAAAATGAAGTAGTTAAGGAATTACTTTTAGAAGTCAAACATTTAATGATTATTTTTACATGAGAAATAAATGATAAGCTTTAGCTTCAAAAAATACATTAAAATGGATAATTATGGAAAAGAATAAAAATTTTGCTGCACATGTAAGGGAGTATAAAAAGAACATGCCCTAGATTATTTTAACAAAATAAATCTGCAATAGTAGAAATGTAAACTTATAACATTCATATGTAGAAATAAATTCAAAAGTTTAATTTATTAGAAATACAAAAAATAACTACATCAAAAGTCTAAGAAAAACTTTCATAACATAGTCCCAAGATATATATCCATTACAACACCTATTAAAAGTGCTCTATAATAATTCTAATGTAAACATCACTCACACCTGTGCTTCTCAACACATTTATTATTCTCACAGTAAAAGAAATTTTAAAATTCTAATTCATTGAAATCAGTCTTTTTTATTGTTACTTAAAGAATAACTGTTTGTATTAATATTCCTGGACATACTGATGACAATGTGTATAATATGTTTACTATATTATTCTGAGTAAAAGCTATTTGAAAATTTTATAAAGAATGAATCAAAGATAAATTATTTAGTAATAACATTAAAATATTAGTTTAAGATGTTCTTTGATATTTTCATTAGTAACCAACATTTAAATACTACAAATCAGGACCCCCAATAGTTCTTCAATGGTAAGATTGGTATGGACTGACATATTCTGTTGAGGAGGAAACAACTGACAGGAAGATGGCATGACCAGAAGCAGTCACAGTTATTATCCATACTATACAGATAACTATAATAGCTACCATATGACAGTTGATTGGGTCAAGAAACCATGAGATTCTTATATATTTTCCTTATTATTAAATTCTACATTTAAAAATTATGTTTATTCACCAAAAAGCTAAATGTGACTCACTTTTCGGGAATATGAATACCCATTCTCAACATTTCACTCTGAAATTTATCACTGTTATTGCATAATGGGCACTTGAAGAAAAATTTTCCAGCACTGAGTGCTTGAACCTACAATGGAAAATAGGGAAAAAAATTAACTAATCATTTATTTAATTTGCAAGTTACATTTCTAAAAGGGTAAATGTTATTTTTTACTTTAAATAATATGAAAATATGGATTTCATGCCAATTAAAACAAAAAGGAACCAAAAACATTTAAGTTATTAAGAAAAATACATTGTTGTTGCTTAAACTAATGGAGTTCATGGGGACAGCTAAATGGTACAGTGAATAGAGCACTGGCTTTGAATTCAGGAGGACATGAGTTCAAAGCTGGCATCAGACACTTAATATTTCCTAGTTGTGTGAACCTGAGTAAATCATTTAACCCCAACTGCCTCAAAAACAAACAAAACAAAACAAAACAAAAAAAAAAAAAAACCAACTAATGGAGTTCATAAAACATTAACATGCTAACAGTATTAGGCATAAATTTTCACATAAAATTCACAGGGAATGAGCAAACCCTTGAGATAATTGTTATTTTCAGGAACATTCTTACATATGGTAAATTTTTTTTATTAACAGGTAATCAAAATATCATGATATCTATGAACTGTTCTGAAGTATCTTATATGTAGTAATCCTATGCATAGGAATAAATTGGATTTTTAACATTTTTTTTTTCAAGGATACATAATACTGTCATTTTCAATTCAATAAAAAGTTGATCATAAAAGTTAAATACAAAGAGTTTGAATGTCTACCCTATGTTTGTAAAGGTAAGAACTATATTCTGTTCTTTATATTCTCCTCAAGCATAGTACAAAAGCCCCTCAAATAGAAGCATTTAGTTCAATTCCACAAATTCTGGGTTAAATGCCTACAATGGACAAATCACTATGATAAACTTTGAGGATACAAAGGTGATAAAAAAAAAATATATCCCCTACCAGAGAGCTTACATGCAAATTGATAGGACTAAAGAAAGGGAAGGGGTGTAGCACATATATACAAATCTATAAATTTATACAAAGAAAAATAATGTAAAGCAAAATATGATTAGGACAAAGGAGGGACTCACCCCCCCCCCACAAAAAAAAAAAAAAGGAAAAAGATCACTTTCAGGTAGAGGAATCAGGAATAGTTTCATGGTAGAAGTAGCACCTAAACAGGCCCTTGAAGCAATGGAATTTTGAAAGGCAGAGATGTAGAAGAACATGGGGGTATGGCTTTTCCAAATCCAAGGAGGCATAAATATAGATCAAAAGATAATAGGAAACAAGCAGCTGTACCGTTTGGTTGAAATAAGTACATGCAAATTGAATAGTATAAAAATATGAAGGTAAATTGGAATTAAAATATAGGAAGTTTTAAGTATGAGCCTAAAAAGCTGGTGTTTCATTCTTAAAGCAATGGGAAACCAATTACAAGCTTTTGAGCACAGACCTATTTGGAGTTATTGGAAGGATTGGATAAAATAAATACTGAAGGCACAGTGTTTTTAATTTCAATTTTTTTTGCTTTTTGCTGAGGCAATTGAGGTTAAGTGATTTGCCCAGGGTCACACAGCTAGGAAATGTTAGGTGGTTGAGACCACATTTGAACTTAGGTCCTCCTGACTTCAGGGCTGGTGCTCTATCCACTGCATCATCTAGCTGCCCCGGCATACTGTTTTTAAAGAACTGGTGTAAATGATACTGAATCGCTATAACTAGATTATGATGTTTGGAAAAGTATGGCAGGATTGAAGGCCAAAGGTAGAACAAATTTTTTACAAAGGAGAAAAAAAATGAGTGTGCAAAAATTACAGGATAATGGGGTTGAATCCTAAAATAATTTTCAAATCAAATTATTAAAGGTAAGGTTGGTTAATATCTAGACAAGGAAGCAGTAATCAAAAATAGCCAATATGACTTCATTAAGTACAGGTTATATAAGGTGAACCTTGTTTCCTTTTCTGACAATTACTAGAATTGTAACCCTAGGGAATGCTAGAAGAATAGTTAAGCTAGAATTTAGCAAAAAACATCATTGTCGGGGCAGCTAGGTGGCACAGTGGATAGAAAACCAGCCCTGAAGTCAGGAGAACCTGAGTTCAAATCTGGTCTCAGACACTTAACATTCCCTAGCTGTGTGACCCTGGGCAAGTCACTTAACCTCAATTGCCTCAGCAAAAAGCAAAAAAACAAAAACAAAACAAAACAAAAAAACTTTATTATCTCCCAAGTATCTTCAGGAAAAAAGATTAAGAATTAGAGCTAAAACAATAGTACATACTTAGATGAATAGAACAAATGACCCTATTAATGATTCAATGTCAAACTGTAGAGGTCTGCAAAGGAGGGGTACAGTGATCTGTGTATGAACCTAAGCAATTTAACCTTTTTATCAGTAACTTGAATGAAGGAATAATTAACATGCTTTTTCTAAATTTGTATATGAGCCAAAGCTGGGAAGGATAATTAAAACATTATGTCAGAGTAAGAACTGAACAATTCTTCACCAGGAAACAAAATTAGGCTTCTTACAGCATAAAACTTAATAGGAATAAGTTAACTGTTGTATACTTATTTACATTTGAAAAACAAGAGGCTTATTAGACTAACAGATTAATATCAGTCAAAAATGCTACAGAGTAGCCACATAACTAATGAACATTTAGGCTTCACGAAAAAAAAAAAATTAGGAGGGTAAGTGTCCCATTGTGTACTCTCCTTTGGTCAGACTTCAATTAGAAAATAGCATTTAATTCTAGGTATCACATTCTAGAAAGTCACTGAAATAGAGAAAAGGGCCTAGGATTGTGACCTGGATAGTGAAGGGCCTTGTTATCAAGAAACTGAGAATACTAACCTGGAGAAGACTTAGGGTTAAAATAACAGCAATATTTAACTACCTAAGTGCCCTTCTGGAAAAGGGTACTAAATTTGTTTTGTTTGGCTCAAACAGGAGAAATAGGGACAATTGGCAAATTCTGACTTAAGAAAAAACAATTAGAACTATCTAAATAAGGAATGATAGGAATATGAAGATTTCACTAGGTCTTCAATCCAGGCCTGGTTGCATTTAAAATTCGGACAAGACTTTCTTGAGAAAATGATTGTTTACATGTATCCCTTGAATTCTACTCTACTGCCTCATTGGGATATAAAGGTAGATGATCTTAAAAAGGCACGTTCTTCTGACAAACTCTATTAAATTAGACTGAATATGAATATGCAATTGGTCAAGGAGTGTATCTGTTGTCCAAGGTACAGCACAGAATAACTGAAAAGAAATTACAAGGCTTTAATGTGGTTCATTTTTCAGTCAAAGTATTTGGAAGCCCACCAACCATGCTCTAATGGGAGTTAGAGCATGTACCATCACAGAGTATATTCATGATAAAATTATATATCCTCAAAATATTAAACTAAATATAAATATGAACCAGAATGATAAAAAGTAATTCTGCTATAATTTGAAGTCAAATTTATTAGCAAAACCTTTATGAATAAATTATAAAAAGCTCAAACATGTTATCTTACCTGTAGACAATCTCTATGAAACCAAGCATTTTTACAACAAGGGCTTCCCAAAATACTGTATGTTGGAAGATGCTCAACATATTCCAAACAAATAGTGCATTGTGAAGAAACTGTACAATGACTAGATGGTGTATTTTGAACAGGCCGATGTTCCCAACAGAATGACCTTTAAAGAAAAAAAAAGTGTCCACTTTGATTTATAATAATGTATTATAAAATACAAAATATCATTGGGCTGGACAATTATATAAATAAGGCAAATAAATCATTCAAAGTCTTTCTCAGGATTAACCAACAATTAATACACTGGAACTTGTTTTAACACTGTTCGCAAGGATCTTACAGAATTATAAGCAATTTTGAGATAAAAGGAATTTTTACTGAAAATATATTGTCCTTACATTTAAGAAATCTAATGATGAGTGGTTAAATTACACAGCTGGTTGACAACAGGGCTGGGAATAGAACTCGGGTCATTGAATCCCAGAACAGTATTTTTTCCATTATGTTATTAATAGGAGTTCATTAAAATTTTATCTCCAACACAGGAATCAAAAAGATTTGCCTTATATATAATTTTGAACTAAAGTAAAATGTTATTTTCAGGTTCCAGTGAATTAGTAAAAAAAAGCTTGAGAATACATGCTTTTTTAACTTGTAAGACTGAACATGTGCTCCAAAAAAATACAAGTTTAAAGACAAAATGCTTACATGCATAAAAATTAGATTCCAAATAAACAACTTCCTCTTCTTCACAATAGTAATAATTTAAAAAAATCTTTTATTTATCATTCAATAAATTTACACTAAATAACTACTCCAGTGTGTAGGTGACCCTGGATTCTCAGCTATTCCATCTGACCATAAAGAATGGCAAGTTCTGTTTAGTTAGGAAAGCTTCTAATATGAGACTAGTGATAACTGTTAAAGACCAACCTAGCTAAATTCAAAGTTCTTCATCAAATTGGTTTCAAGATGGGTAGTTTTGGGGTTTGGGGGATTTTTTGGCCACAGTAATTCCTGAAAACCATTATGACATGCAGATTATGAAGAAATGCATATTATGAAATTATAGATCTTTATAAGACATCTATTTTTAAATATCAGTTTAATTTTAAAAGGCTAGAATTGAAAAATATAGTGATTCAAATCAATTTAGAAAGACTTCCAATGGGAGGTAACTTATCTGAGGAAAGGTAGGAATTAGAATAAGAAATGAATGTAGGAATGGGGATAATTCTTACCTTCTATAGGTAAGTCTATGAAAAGGTAAAGTTTGAGTATACTGAGTTTCATACTTACTGAATGACAAGTAAGCCAGTTTGGCAGGAGCATTTAGTGAATGAATATAAATAAATCTGGAAAGATAGGATATGCAAAAGTAGAAACAGATAATGAGAGGCTTTATATGCCAGATTAAAAAGGTTGTATTTTATTTTACAGAAAACAAGGTGCCACTTGAGCAAGGCAGTGACACGTTTAGTTTTGTATTTCTAGGAATATTCTTTTGGTAGCTTTGTGGAGAATGGATTGGAGAGAAAAGATCCTAAGAGCAAAAACCAATTAGGAGGCTATTATAACAGTCTAGCAACAGATAATGACGGCCTCATGGTAGAGGCACTATAAGAAAAGAAGAGGATGGATCAAAAAGATGCTGGGAAGGCAGAACTGGCAAAACTTGGTAAATGATTATATGTAGGAGATAAAAAAGAGAAAAAAGTCTGAAGTGGCTAATCTTTGAGTTGAAATTAATTAAGAGTAAAACATGAATAAAAGAAAGTTGAGAGTAAAATATGTTCAGTAATTTTCTCATAATACTAGAACTCATTTTTGAGAATGTCATGTCTATTTTAGTTTTCAATTTACTTGGTATGAATACTTAGCTCTCTAAAAAAAAGTGCTATTTGTTACTATAATTGTAATTAACATAACCATGTAAAATCTACAACTGCAATGAATTTGCACATTTCTCTAAGTACATGAAAAGGAATAATTATATATCATCTCCCAATGGTGTTATTATGTGGTGATGATGATGATAATGTATAATTATTAAGCTTTAAGTCAAGTGAGCCATAGTTCCTCAATTATAAGGTAGTTAAAGTCCTCTTCCTAAGGCCAAAAAAATGGAGAGTATTTTTTGAAATAATATGTGCTTGGCATATAGAAAGCACTTAATTTATTTTTCATTAATTCATTCATAGTTTCAGAAAGGGATTACAAAAAGAGACTAAGTATATAACTTGGGGGCAAAAATAGGGATGGGAGAAAGGTAGACAGAATATCAATTTGGGCACTAACAAAAAGTTCCTTGTAGCAAAAATTAAACTATTGGTAACAAGGATTCCATGACATTAGATTGATCTATCAGGGCATTTAAAATATATTAAATCAAGATGTCTTATTCATTATATTCAACAGTAAAGTAAAATAAAAACTTACCCAAAGTTTCCAGTAAACTGGAAAATACACTGTTTCTGAACTCCACAAGGAAAATGATAGCTTCGTTTACACTTGCTGGCTACACATCCAATTGAAGCACCATTTTTCTTGCAAATACAACATTTCTAAAACAAAATAAAAGAAAAACATGGATTACCTCAGATGAATCCAATTACAAAAGATTTATATTAAAATAGCAAGGTCAAGATATTAATTAAAAGAATAAATACTTTTTTTTTTTTTTTTTTTGCTAAGGCAATTGGGGTTAAGTGACTTGCCCAGAGTCACACAGCTAGGAAGTATTAAATGTCAGGCCAGATTTGAACTCAAGTTCTCCTGACTTCAGGGCTGGTGCTCTATCCACTGCACCAACTAGCTGCCCCAAGAATAAATACATTTTAAGAAAATTAAAATTGCTTTTCCTACATAGTATTTTTGAAAAGCAAAGACTCAGATGTTCTACTCTGATTCATTCTAGAGGTGATCTAGAATAAGAGTCTATTCTTTGTGGTTTTAATAGATATATGGACTATAACTGAAATTTCATTATCCTAGGGAACTTTAAGGAAACTCCTCTACCAATACTAGTTGGTCCTTTATTTGCAATTTAATAGTTAGAGAGCTATCTTGAGTATTGAGAAGTTAAGTGACTTATGCGATTGTAGTACAAGTAGTAAAAGCTACTAATACTATAAAAGCTTTTAAACTGTACTAAGATTTTTGGGACATTGTATATACAACTGGTCTAACTTCAAGTGTTACTCAAGAATCTATTCTAAACTCATTTCAAAAGGTTGCAATTTATCCATGGAAAACTTTGCTGGTACTTCAAGAACTTGAAAAACTAGAAACTTGAATGTAGAAGTGCTCTAAAATTCATAGAATGCCGAATGGCAAATAACTGCTCTGAACTAAGAGCCTAGATTCAAGGCAGAGGTGGCTTCCCATTTCTCCAGACCCAATGTGGCATAAGTCCACACCAAAAGAAAAACTTAAGTTGCCATATTTTCCAGAATCACTGAACCTAGAGAATGGGAGGCTCTGAATGTGTCAAGAAAGAATGCCCCCACCCATTCCTGACTCAAGCTAATATAATGTGATATTTGTATCCCAAACTGGACTCCTTGTAGAGAAGCTAACTATCCTATCTTCTAGTCTAGCCATTTCTGAGAAAAAAGAATGTGACTTTGGGAGGGATTTTATTCTTTTCCCACCTTTACTACAACTTTCCCCCTCCCATGCAAAGCCCCTTTAGATAGATATTTCTGGTATCTCTTCCTTCCTTTGTCCCACTATGTACTGTGAATTCTTTGGGTTCTATATGTATTTTCATTTCTCTTGTAATAAATCAAGTTTTCACATAAGTTTTGTGAAGTTATGATTCCCTGTTAATAGGTTGCGTCTATCATGATTTGCTGCACCAAATCTCCCAATGGCGGTTAGTTTAGGATGTTCCTTGGGGCAAGGAGGGTTGCTAAAATACTGGCATATAACTTAGTGAGAATGCCTTTTTTTTGCTACTTTTATAATTATAAATTATAATTAACTATTTACTGTATTTCCTGGCATTCAGGATGAAAACATGAACTTAATACCTTAGAAATTTTCATTATAAACAATTCTTAAAGAAAAAAATCCTATAAATGTTAAAAAAGATATTTAAGATAATGTTCAAAGTCACCTTCTTACCAGCTTAGAAGCTCTATTTACTTCCTTCTTGATGTCTTCTATTAAAAAACCATAAACACCTTCTTTTTCTTCACCCCTCTGCCAAATTCCACTTGACATCAACTAAGAATATAAATTTCAGTTAGAAAATAAATCATGGTTCTGTAAGAAACGACCAGCAGGATGATTTCAGAGAGGCCTGGAGAGACTTGCATGGACTGATGCTGAGTGAAATGAGCAGAACCAGGAGATCATTATACACGGCAACAACAATACTATATGATGATTAATTCTGATGGACATGGCTCTCTTCAACAATGAAATGTTTCAAACCAGTTCCAATTGTTCAGTAAAGAAAGCCATATACACCCAGAGAGAGGGATATGAGATATGGACTACAACATATCATTCTCATGCTCTCTACTGATGTTTGCTTGTGTTGGGTTTCCTTTTTCAGTTATTTTTTGTTCATGTAGATATGATTGTTCTTGCACAGCAAGATAAGTCTGGAAACATGTATACATATATTCGATTTGTCAAGTATTTTAACATAATTAACATGTAGTGGATATCCTGCCATCTAGGGAAGGGATGGGGACTAAGGGGGAAAATTTGTAACGGAAAGCTTTGTAAGGGTCAATGTTGAAGAACTACCCATACATATGTTATGCAAATAAAAAGCTTTAATTAAAAAAAGAAGAAAATAAATCATGACAAACTACTTTTGAGCAAAATATCTGCCCTTTCAAAAGCTCATAAATATTCTGAAGCACACTGTTTCCTATGATTACTTTCCATGCCAAAAAAAAAAAAAAAACAAGATAATATTTATGTCCTTTGATTAGGTAACTTATTATGATTACTATTATATGTTCACAGACATATTAGAATCACAGATTTATAACTTTATGGTTCTAAATGACTTTAGAGATTACTTAAATCCAAAAATTTCACATATAGGGAAACTGAGACTCAGGGAAGGTAAAACTGCCTAAGGTCAGCTAGGTAAACATCAGAGGCAGGATTTGAACTCAGATTTTCAAACTCCATAGCCATTATCTTTCTGCAGAATCCAGCAACAGATTGAGAACATAATAAAAAAGAAAAATGAAGAGTTGTAAAGGAAACTATTATTTTAAATTTTTTCTCTTTAAGAAAAGACTTCATTGATTCTTGGGTAGTCACCAGTACACAGACACTATAAACATTTTTTTTTTAAAATGCCAGCATTGAACACCTAAAAACCATGTGGATGTAATCCCTTCCTGAATCATTTTTAAATGACCTTTTTGCTGTGGGTTTAGAAGCCCAAAGCAAGGATATCTTCTACCAGTAACTTCAATATTAATGAAGTCTTAGATCTTTTACAAAGAAAAGTTCCACCAGTTGAAAAATCAAATTCTCTATAAATATGTTCTCCAATACTGTCTAGCACATTAATAAAGTTAGTGGAAGAAGTTAATACTACCACTAGAAATATAAGAATGCTACAGTTAAAACACTATTATCAAAGAGAAATGATATTGGGGGAACTTTTATTCAGGAAATAATGCTACTGCAAATAGGATAGATCTTTAAAAGTCATATTTATAACTCCCTATTTTTAATGTTACATTTCATTTTGAAAATATAAATATTGCCTATGGATTTCTCTTAATATCCAGTTAACTTCTAATATAAAAAATAAGCCAGCACATGATATTACCTCCTTAAAAATTATATTTACACTTATATAACATGTAAGGTAAATTGCAATGAGGCAAGGTATATTTCTAGAATTTCTCTTAGACAAGTGAAAAACAATTTTTGTTGTTGTTGTTGTTGAATCCAAATCTGGAAACTCCTAATTTTTAGTTTTTAGTTTTTTTCCATTTCATTCCATCTTTATTCTCTTCTTGACAAGTTGCTTTTTTGCTTATGAACATTTTCCCTCAATTTATCTTTTATGCTATCTTTTTGGGTTCAGATTCAACCTCTTCAGGGACCAGTTTTGCTGACTTCCTTTTAGCAAATGAGTATATGAGATGTAACAACCATAGTGAAAGGAAGATATTTGCAAGTAAAGCAGCTTCTGTATTTAACACTTCCCTTCCCATAGCATGTGCTACAGGCATCTAAGATGTAATTTTAATTTTAAAATTCTTATTTTAGATAAAACAGTAATTACTGATTTCTTAGTATGACTTTCATTACAGAACTATGAACTATGAGGAAATACTTAATTTACAGATAACAGGAAAATAACATTCCAAGAATATGAAGAAATGTTGGAGACTTAGGATTGCTCAGTGGCAACTTACTCTCGTTGTATGTACCTGGATCTATATATGTAATTTCATTGTATCTGACTGACTTTCAAGCCATTTGATGGGCAGCATTTTTACTCTGCCCTATTTCCTTTTGTATACTCCTTTTTCCTTTGAATTCTATGAAACTTCTTTTTCCTGGTTCTTTTTCTATTTATCCAATTGTTCCTTCTTGATATACCTTTGCTTTTTCTTCTATTTCCCTGAAAGTATTCCAAGTTCTAAGGCATTAGACTTTTTCTATTTTTTTTCCTCTATACTTCCCCCCATATCATTTGCTTCAATTATCACTTTTCAATTAGCCAACAAATACATTCATTAAATATTCAAAAAGGCAAAATGTATATAAAAGATAGCTTCATAATCTCTTTTTTATCTTTTTTTTTTTTTTTTTTTTTGCTGAGGCAATTGGGGTTAAGTAAGTTGCCCAGGGTCACTCAGCTAGGAATTGTTGTGTCTGAGACCATATTTGAACTCAGGTCCTCCTGTCTTCAGGGCTGATGGTCTATCACTGCACCACCTAGCTGCCTTTTTTTTTTTTTATCATTTTAATACTGAAATATTCATGTTATGTTTCTTAACCTTTCAGTAAGAAGTTTTCACCTATTCCTCCTGAGCTATGAAGTAAAACTGCATGTACAAAGACACATATATACTTAGAGATCTGGAATCTTTGGCTTCTTTTTAAATACACCTTACAAGCAGTAATGAGCAATAGTAGCAACAGCAGCATTAGAATGCTTTTCAGTTTTCTTTGTTTAATCAATGTCAAGACACAGTCAAAAAACTGCATCTATGCCTCAAAATATTTGATGTTCAAGATTTGTTTTACGTTTCTGTCCTTAGTACTGCTGATTTCTAGTACTGATGTCAGATTTTTCTTTTCTTTTCTTTTTTTTTGACAAGAACTACCAAAGTCAATATGGCCAGTGCTGGCTATAAAGTTATAAGACGAAATCTATTACATCACAATTACTTAGGAAGTAGAGATATGACACTGTAAAATGAGGATAATGCCCATCTCACAAAATTGTTATAATTCTCAAATGAAATAATGTGTTGTGCAATTATGAAACCTGAAAACACACAAAAATGTCAGATATTACTACTGCTGCTGCTGCTGCTGCTGCTGCTACTACTACTACTACTACTACTACAGCTACAGCTACATTGTATTAAGTAAAAAATATTCATTTCAATATTCTAGTATACTGAGTACTAGATAGAGAAAATTATCTTATGCCATTTTGATCACACTATGTAAAATTTTAAACAGCACTTTTTCACAACTGAGCCCCTTTGATTTGATACCTAATCAGTCAAGTCCATTAAACTGCTATTGTATTTAAGTAAATTTCATTGGCCCATCACTTGGGAAATGGCTGAAATAGTTGTATATAAATGTAATGGAATATTATGGTTCTATAAGAAATGATAAGCAGGATGATTTCAGAAAAGCCTGGAAAGATTTACATGAATTGATGCTGAGTGAAGAGAGCAGAACCAAGAGAACATTGTCCATGGTAACAACAACATTATGTGATGATCAACAGTAACAGACTTGGCTCTTTTTAATAATGAGATGATTCAAGGCAATTCCAATAGACTTGGGTTAGAGAGTGTCATCTACATCCAGAGAGAGAACTATGGAGACTAAATGTGAATCAAAGCATAGTGTTTTCACTATTGTTGTTGTTGTTCATTTGCTTCGTTTGTTTTTCTTCTCTCATGGTTTTTTCCCTTTTGATCTGATTTTTTTTTTGTACACCATGATGAATATGGAAATATATTTAGAAGAATTGCACATGTTTAAAAATCTGGAATACAAGATTTTGCAAAGGGAATGTTGAAAACTAACTTTGCATATATTTGGAAAAATAAAACACTATTGGAAAAAAATTCATGAACAGAAAAAAAATTAACCATGAAATTCTTTAGATAAAGAAGTAGAGGTTGTCTTTATTTGTAAGGTCCATGATAGTATTTTCATTTTTAAACAAAATTTTATTGTATTTAGAAATATAAAAAGCCATTTCCTAGTTCACAGACTAGGAAGCGGGCCTGATCTAACCCTTGGACTATATAGTTTGCTAACCCTGATCTAAATCAATACTCACATTTTACAAAGGAATAAATTAAAGTCTAGTTTCTCCAAATTTAAGGAGTGAGACAATTTGCCAGTAGTCAAAAATGGCCTTATTTTTTCCAAAAATTAAAAATTCAAGTAATTTAAATTGATCATACTTACCAAACAATAGTAATGTATGGTGAGGTTGTGGTCTTGGTAAATTTTCTTTTCTCCATACTTTTCAGGATAGTCATCAGTTCTTCGACAGAGAACACAAGCTGAAAGATTTTTTCCAAATGTATTTCAGAGCATGAACTATGTATCAGATAACAACATACAAAGACAATGTATAGTAAGTGATATAAGAGAGTTATAATATGCTTGGAGAAGAGAAATAACATTTTTGGTTGAGGGAATTGAGGAAAGTTTTATAGAAAGGATAACATTTACTAAGCTAATTTTAAAAGCGATAATATATGTGGACTAAATAAACTACTTTTTTTTTAAATTAAAGCTTTTTATTTTCAAAATACACACATGGATAATTTTCTACATTCCCCCCAACAAAATCCTTAAAAAGTACATTTTAAACGAGGGGAAGAAACAAACAAAAAGATATAAGGAAGGCTCTACTTCAGATTTCCTTCTTATATTTCTTTCCATCACCCTGGAGGGCAACTAGGAAAAAAAAACAGTAAACGAAATGTCCCTACCCTAAGGTTTTAAAAAGAACAAATAGGTTAAAAAAAAATTTAGTTGAGCCAACCCTATTAAACCTAATAGTATATAAAATATAATGTAAATACAGATACAAAAGCACATTAACAAGATCTTAAGACTCTTGCTTTTGGCAAGATAAGTTATTATATCGACAAGATATATTTGGCAAGATATTTGCATATGCTTACCTTTTATGCTATTCAAAAATATCCTTCTGTCTTATACATGTGTATTTAGCATAAATAGCTTTTAATTTTGTTTATCATCTCTATTTCTTATCATCTCTTTTTTTGTTCTTGTTTTGATTTTCCTTGTTGACTTTCTAATTTTTAAAAATGACCATTCAGTCCATTAATCTTTTTTTTTTCTATTTTGTTAATATGTTTTTTTGGGAATTTTTCTTCTGTGGAATATTTTAGCACCCAGAAATTCTGGTATATTATTTCATCAATATCATTTTCTTTCACATATTCTTTCTGTGATTTTTTTATTCTGCTCATTATTTTGTATTTTATTGCTAGATCCATTTGAGTTTATGTCTTTGTGTTTTGTAAACTCATTACTATTCTTCTTTGCAATGCTTTGTGAAGGTTTTGCTTATTATTTCTACCATTTTACATTTATTTATCTCTATGTTTCAATATGGTATATTTTTGTAAAATTTCCATGAAATACACACATTCTTTAGCAATCCTATTTAATAGACATCATAAGTCTAGTTCTGTATATTGTTTACCTTTTTCAGATTTGTTCAAACCTGGAAGAGGTTCATTAAAGTCTCTTTATGTTATTATGCTCCCATCTATATTTTCATGTAATGTAATTTTTCCTTTATAAATTTGGATGCAAAAGCATTTTGAACATATAATAATTCAATATTGACATTGTTTTATTTTCTGTTTCCTTTTAGCATAACATAAGTTCCTATATTATATCTTTATGTTGAAATTAAAAACATATTATGGCATAATTAAAACTCTTGATTTTTTATGGATTTACCTTAAGGAATCCAAAGTAAAATTCTAATTCTAACTGAATTTCATATTACTAATTGTTGCAGTAAAACTTTGTTATAACGTTACATTCCATGTTGAAATTTGCCTGTTTATAGAGTTTCAAATAGCAGGTTTTCTAATCCAATGAGGACATTCAAACAGTTAGAAATATTAAGATACTTAAAAAAGAGGACTTATAGCCGTTTGAAACAAATTTTTAGATCTTAAGAGACCATTTAATCTAAACTAATTTTATAGTGAAGAAACTAAATTGCTGGTGAAATAAAAGTATAAGTATAAACAAGAAAACTGATTTAAAAATATAATTTAATCTTTTGAAAATGTAACAACTAATGCAAAGATAAAATATCATTAAATTATTTTTACTCACCAAAGTTTTGAATCTCACAAAGATTATTTTCATTCATAATGTGTGCCTTTGAAATTGAGTCCTAAAAAAAATTTAAAAATGGAAACATTTCTTTTAGGATGACTTAAAGACATACAATTTTAAAGCTGATGGAGAGCATCTATTTCAGCCTTATTTGATACATGGAAAAACAAGGGCCTTATTATTTAAATAACTTACCCAAGATCACAGAGGTAATTAGTAGCAGTAGTTCTAATCTAGATCTTTTATTGAACATTTTATATTCTTTTCCTAAGTCATAAAAAATTTCCTCCTGTCCCAAATCTATACATTTTAGATTACTAATTAGATTGACTAGAGTATAGAGAAAATAGTATACAGTATAGAGAAAATAGTATGCAAGTTTGTATTGGTTTTTGATAAATTGAGGTTTTGGATTGGCATAGCACATATTTCATTTTTGCTTAAAACACTAATGAACTTTTGAAAGATCTAGAAATATGGCAGTTAGAGGTATTCTCAGTCCTACTGCTTTCTTTCCCACTGTACAGATACAATGCCCTCATTCTGATTCATTTCCTTAGTTAACAGCCAGTAAACTTAGTTCGAATTTCAAATTTAGCATTTAAATAACCATCTTATCAGTATCTGATCAATCAACAATTATTTTGTTACTGAGGTACTAAGGTACTAAGGTACTAGTACCACTAGTACCACTGAGGTACTAAGGCCTGACAAAACAAATTAAAAATGAAACAGTCCCTGTCCTCAAAAAGCTTAGACTCTATTGAAAAACCACAAAATATACAAAGAAATACATACAGACACACTCACACATAGTAAATTTTTTCCATGCAGCACTATAGACTTGTGAATTTTCTCTACCATGCTTAGAAATTTCATTCTAGCAGCTCATCCCAGCCCCAAAATTCACACATAGGAAATACCCTATGCCCCAGTCTCTTTTCCTGATTAGATGATTCTACTCAAAGCTTTCAAGGTATTCAGGCCAGCCACATCTCATTCCTCTTCAGCACACATTCCAGATTTTCTTCTACCATATGTCTTCACAGCATGGTTACCTTTCTGCTGCCTGCCTACCTTTCTCATTGTCCCCCATTCTTTTTTTTTTAGCTTTAAACCAGCGGGTCACTGCAATTGACCAATGGTAGAGTAAAGTCTGCATCAGGATGGCTACACTGTAAGAAAAGGGAGACTATACTAGAAATGTTACAATGGTATAATCAATAAAGTTTGCCCACAGATTGGACACAGGTCGTAGAAGAGAGTAAAAAGTTGAATATGAGAAAAGAATGAACTCAATCTTAGACATGTTGAGTTTAAGATATCTACAGGATATCCAGTTCAAGATATCTGGTTTTTGTCTTTTGAAGTTTAGCATTAAAAAAAAAAATGGAAAAAAAACAGTGAAAAGTTGAGGATAACAAGATTTTAAATACTGGAAACTAGAAGAATGATGGCACCTTTAGCAGATCTATAAAGTCAGAAAGAGGAGCATTTGAGAAAAAAGACAATTAAGTTTTGTTCCAGAAAAATTGGAGCATTAATTTATATCTGGAAGAGAATTTAGCTCCCCTCTATTCCAACTCCCTCATTTTCAGATGAAGATATTGGAATCAAGAGAGGTTATAACTTATCTAAGAACTTATCTAAGAATACAAAAGTAGGCAATGGAAAAATGAATTTGAACCCAAGGAAGATCTTTATTAATTGATGCAGTGAATTAAGGAGAACCATAACAATTTATGAAATGACAACTTTATAAAGAAAAACAACTCCAAAAGATTTTCAAACTCAGATCAATGTAACACCAAACTATCCTTCTAGGGGAAAGAAAATGCAGCACACTACCAAAAAGGTGATGGTCTAAACAGCAGAATGAAATACACTCCAACAAGGCAATTTTTTGTACCTCTCTAATCAATTCTCTTCCACTCACCAAAGAGGCATTCTAAACCTTTTCAATCTTCCTCAAGTCTCCTTGGGGAAGAGGAAAGGTGCCTTATAGAAGGTAGATCTTGAGCTGAGTCTTAAAGGCAGGCAGGAAAGCCAATAGAAGTGAAGAAGGAGAACATTTCCGGGCAAGGGGGACAAGGAAAAGGCATAGAACTATGAGATGAAGTGTCATTGGTATTGTGAAATACACAGAAGAATTTAAAGTATAAGAAAAAACTGGGAAAGTAGAAAAATAAGCTTTAAACGTCAAATGCAATATTTTATATTTAATCCTGGAGGGAACATGGAGACACTGGAGTATTGCATAGGAAAGTAACATGGTAATTAGGCACTTTGGTAGCTGAGTGAAGATAAATTCTGGAAGAAACAGACTTTAGAGAAAAGGCTATCTCAATAGCCCAAGTGTGAAGTGGTAAAGGTCTGAATCAGAATTGTGGCTGTGGTGAAAAGAGAGAAGGAAAATATATGAAAGATGTTCTGTTGTCACAGAAATGAGACTTGGCAACAGACAGAATATGTCAAATGACTATCAGCAAGGAAATAAAGATGACACTGACAAAAGAGTCTAATACCTGGGAAGACAGTGGTACCCTCTACAATAACAGGGAAGTTTAGAAGAGGAGGAGAAGGACAAATCCTGTTGTAGACGTGGATTTGAGATGCTTACAGGAGATCCACTTTGAGATGTTCAAAAAGCTTTTGATGATAAAAAACTAGAGTTCAAGAGAGGTTAGGGCTGGATATAAAGACCTAAGAATCATTTGCATGGAGAAGATCATTGAACCTATGGGAGCTGATAGGCTCACTAAGGGAGAAAAAGAGGCGGAGCAGATGGGGTTTAGGGAATTAACCAAGCTTAATGGGCATGACCTGGATTAAAATCAAGCAAAGAAGACCAAGTAGGAGCAAACAGGAGAATTGAGAGAACAGTGTCAGAGTTGAAACAATATTAAATTTGGCAGTTAAGAGGTCAATGGCTACTTTAAAGAGATTAGTTTCAATCTTAATGAAAAGATCAAAAGCCATAAAGCCATCTTACACAAAGTTAAGAGTTGAAAAGAGAGAAAATAGAGGTTTCAGTTGTAGACAGCTTTTTCAAAGAGGTTAATGGAGAAGGGGAGAAGAGAAAAAGGACAATTGCTCACAGACATGTACTAGAGATCAAATGAGGGTTTTTAAAATAGAAGGATCCATGAGCTAATTTGTAGACAGCAGAAAAGGAGCTAATAGATAGGAGAGAGAGTAAGTATTGGTAAAAATACAGATGAGAGAAGGGGAACTTTTCTGAAGAGAGGAAAAGATGGCATTAGGGTTGTTTCTAGATAATTTTGTTTTAGCAAGAAAGGCCAGCCTTTCTTGGCAAAAGAGATGGCAAAGGAAGAGATGAGGAAGATATTTAAGTGACATAAGATAGGGAGGGGAAAAAAAAGAAGCTCTTATCAAATAGCCTCTATTTTTTTCTATGAAATATGAAGTAAAGTTCTCAAATAAGATGGTAGCGATGAGAAGAGGTAATGTAATAAAAAATTTAATGAGAGATGAAAAGGTTTAGAACAAATTATTAGGAATACAAATACACAAAACCAAAATACAATCTATGAGAAGCAAAAAAAGCAATAATGTTAAAAAAAATATGATCTTCCATACAACCGTATATATTGATCCTGAAGACAAGATATATGGAGACAATTTAAGGACCACTGATCTCCTGGGTGAATGTGACAACTCAAAAAGCTAACATCATTGTGCAAAAAATAGAATACAAGAAAAAATCCCCCAAAATTCTGAACATAGAGAAAGAAGTACCAATTGAAAGAATCCCCCCAGATTGTCCCCAGGAGGAAAAAAAAACACACCACCACTAACACAAAAAACCCTATGTAGTAAATTTCAAGACAACAGTGGTTAAATTTTACAATTCCAATGATAAATAACAAACTCTGAAAGCAGAAGAAAGGCCTTTAAATAAAAGCAACTGAAGAATATGAGACTATTCCTCATCCAAAATAAACTGTGGAAGAGAATGGAATAATGTCCCAGAGAACAAAGGAGTTTAAGATTCAACTCAATACTCAGTAAATATGAGCCTAATATATCAATGAAAAAATACTTACTTCAACAAAAGGGGCATTTGAAGTGTTAGAAAAAAAGGATAGGAACAAATCATTTGCTTTGTGGAACTCTATCCAAAAGAAACACAAGCAATATAAAACAAATACAAAAATCAAGGGATACACAAGAAATAAATCACCCCAAGAAAAAAAATGGAACCCCACCTCCATCCTCAACAACTTAAGAAATAGGAAGTTTTGTGCGAGGATAACAACAATGAAGTAGCATCAGATTTTTTTTTTTTTTAATAGTCCATTTTATAGTCCAGGTATGATGGTGGAAAAATGGATGTTAAACACTGTAAATTATACTTCAAAATACTGGACAATACACAAAAGAGGAATATGGTGGAAGTAAAGGGTATTGTGTGATGTATCCTAGTCAATGGCAAATCGTCATCTTTGTAACACTTGCAGGAATGGACACTTTTAAAAGTGAGGCACAACAGAAGAAAAAGGGGAGAATGCAAGAACTACAAAGCAGTAACACACAGATGTTGTTTATAAGAACTCAAAATAGGAAACTTAGAAGATTTAATTCCATGTTGAACAGAGACTTTAGAATTAAGAATTAATTGTAAGAACCATGAATTCAAAACTACAAAACTATGTAAAAGAATTACAAAGTGGGAAGAGAGTCTGTGGAAAAAGTTGCCTTGAAACACTAAAAATTATAAGTGGAAACAAAACATTTTTCTTACAGAGGAAGAAATATAATAACAAAAATTTAATTCAGGAAAAAAACAAATTGAGAAAAAAATGTAATTTACATAACTATAAATCTGAATAGATTAAAGAATAAAACAAAATGAAAATGATGGATTGGAAAGAACATAAAACCTCACAATCTACTGTTTCTAAGCAATATACTCCAAAAGCAAGGAGACACTGAGAATCAAAATGAAGGACTAGAATAAAATTTACTTTATTAGGTAAATCCATAAAAAATCAAGAGTTTTAATTATGCCATAATATGTTTTTAATTTCAACATAAAGATATAATATAGGAACTTATGATATGCTAAAAGGAAACAGAAAATAAAACAATGTCAATATTGAATTATTATATGTTCAAAATGCTTTTGCATCCAAATTTATAAAGGAAAAATTACATTACATGAAAATATAGATGGGAGCATAATAACATAAAGAGACTTTAATGAACCTCTTCCAGGTTTGAACAAATCTGAAAAAGGTAAACAATATACAGAACTAGACTTATGATGTCTATTAAATAGGATTGCTAAAGAATGTGTGTATTTCATGGAAATTTTACAAAAATATGCCATATTGAAACATAGAGATAAATAAATGTAAAATGGTAGAAATAATAAGCAAAACCTTCACAAAGCATTGCAAAGAAGAATAGTAATGAGTTTACAAAACACAAAGACATAAACTCAAATGGATCTAGCAATAAAATACAAAATAATGAGCAGAATAAAAAAATCACAGAAAGAATATGTGAAAGAAAATGATATTGATGAAATAATATACCAGAATTTCTGGGTGCTAAAATATTCCACAGAAGAAAAATTCCCAAAAAAACATATTAACAAAATAGAAAAAAAAAAGATTAATGGACTGAATGGTCATTTTTAAAAATTAGAAAGTCAACAAGGAAAATCAAAACAAGAACAAAAAAAGAGATGATAAGAAATAGAGAAATGATAAACAGAATTAAAAGCTATTTATGCTAAATACACATGTATAAGACAGAAGGATATTTTTGAATAGCATAAAAGGTAAGCATATGCAAATATCTTGCCAAATATATCTTGTCGATATAATAACTTATCTTGCCAAAAGCAAGAGTCATATGCAATGGGAATACATCAGAATCTTTACCAATAGATATGTAAATGAAGAAAATTGCTCACTCTTCCTATTGTTCATTGATATATTTCTCAAAATTCTAGCTAGAGAAAGAATTTAAAACCATAAAGACAGACAAACAATGAATTAAGGCAATTAAAAAAAGATAAGTAAGCTATGTAACTGAATATAATTAAAGCAACAGCTACCTGCACCAACAAAGATAATTGCAAGTAAGTGAGGAGAAACAAGTAGTCAGTAGAAAAGTAAATCTCTTTTTATTAAATTTCTCAGGTAAGAATTTGGTATCCAATACATATGGACAAGTCAATAGAAGGCTGCACATTAGTGCACTGTTGTCAGAGTTGTGAATACAACCAATTTAGCAAGCAAATTGGAATTATGCAAATAGACTAAAATGTCTAAACATTTTGATTTATTAATTCCACTACCAGGCATAGACTTCAAGGAGTCACTGATAAGAAAAAAGTTCCTATAAAATAACAACTACCTTTTATATGAATTTAAAAATGCTTGCCATACATTATCATATTTGATTTTTCACAAGAACTCTGTGAAGTAGGTGCCATTATTATACTCATTTTATAGATGAGAAAACCACGGCTAAAAGAAGTTAAATGGAGTAGGTAGGTGGTGTAGTGGATAGAGCACTAGCCCTGAAGCTAGGATGACCTGAGTTCAAATTTGATTTCAGACACTTAATACTTCCTAGCTGTGTGACCCTGGGCAAGTCGCTTAACCCCAATTGCCTCAGCAAAAATAATAATAATAATAATAATAATAATAATAAATTAATTTAAAAAATTAAGAAAGAAGTTAAATGAAGGGCCCAGCATCATGTGTCTCAGTGTCAGGGCTAAATTTTAAACTCAAGTCTTCCCAACTCCAGGTATAGCACTCTTATCATATACTGTACCAATTACTTCTATCTACCTATCTAAACATTTTTATAATAGCAAAGAATTGAAAACAAAATTGATATCCATTGATTAGGGAATGGTTGAACCAAGTGGAGTGAATTGTGCTTTAAGAAATGAAAAATATCATGAATACAAAGAAACATGGAATGATATATACTATCTGATGTAAAATGAAATAAACAGAACCAAAAAAAAAAGTCACAAACAGATTACAAACTAAATGAAAAGACTCACAAAACATTTTAAAAAAGAAAAGAAAAGACTGTTGCAAAGCTACAGGGCTATGGTCCTGAAGAAGAAATATGTAAAGACATTGCCACTGCACTCCTTTTCAGAGGTGGGAAACACAAAAGTGTGACACACTATTTCTTTACTTCTCACAAGTTACTGTTTTACTAATTCACCCCTTTTTTACCTTTTTATGTTCTTTCAATTGTGTTTTTGTCATAATGGATGGTTCTCAGAGCAGGGAAGGGAGTGGAATAATGTGAAAAATTCTGGAGCTGTAACAAAAGTTATCAATAAAATTTTATTTTATAAATGAATCCTAAAGAATTGGCAAGTCAAAGAACAAATCATGGGAAATAGGTAATTTATTAAAGATAATGACAACAATAAGACAACATATATAATGTCTGGAAGTAGTCACAAGGGTCCTTTGGGGAAAATTTTCTCCTGCTTTCATCAACAAAAGAATGAACAGAGCAATGAATTAGGCATGTAATGCCTACAAGATATATGTATACATATAGTATATAATAAGTGCTATACCTGGAGTTGGGAAGATGAGTTTAAAAACAGAAAACCAACCTCATTTAAAAAAATTAAATAACAAAATATCCCAGAGGTAGCTTGTATAGCAGATAAGAGAGCACTGTACTTGGAGTCAGAAAATCTGGTGAAAATCTCCAGCCTCACTTACTAGCTATATGACCTTGGGCAAGTCATTTAATCTGCCTACCTTTAGCCTCATCTCTAAAGTGAGAATAATCATAGTATCTGTTGTGAGAATGAAACAATATAATTGTAATGTGCTTTGCAAACCTTAAGGCACTAATTGCTAATTTAAAAAATTCTGAAAAACCAATATTATTCAGCTTAAAAGCAAAAAAAAATACTCAAGCAATTTTTGAAAAATTGAAAAATAAGTAATCAAATTGATGTAAAAAGAGAAAAATCAAATTATCCAGTATCAAAAAATGAAAAAAGTGAATTCATAACTAATGAACACAAAATTATGAAAATGACTAAGAATCAAATTATTTTATCCAATTTTAAGTCAATAAAACAGAATCTTTAAGTGAAACATGTTTTTACCAAATTTGTCAAGAAAATGCCCCCCCCCTTTTTTTAACACAACATGTAATGGCGATCTTAACTATATCTCAACAAAAGAAATGAAAACAAGTCATAAAATGGTCTCCCCAAAAAAAAACTTCTGAATCAGATTGCTTCATAAACATATTTTAACAAACATTTAAAGTGATTCCACTATAACAAAAACTGTTTTAAAAGGGGCAAGGAGGCCACTAATAGATTCCTTCAATAACATTAACATGTTTGTGATACTTGAACCAGAAAGAATCAAAACAGAAAACTATATATCAATAACATCTCTCATGAATAATGATACAAAAATTTTAAAGTAAAATATTAATAAGGAGACTACAATAACCTATCACAAAGATTATACATTATGACCAGGATGAATTTATATTAGCAGCATGTATTAGAAACACGTACAACAAAAATATGGTTATATCAACAGATGTAGAAAAAGCTTGACAAAATATGATTTTATGCATTCCTTAAAAAAAAAACACACCAGAAAGCATATTAATGAAATAACTTTTAATAGTCCTTAATATAATTAATATCTATTTAAAACAAAGAACCAGAATTATATGAAATGCATTTAAACTAGAGGCCTTTCCAATAAGATCAGGGGTAAAGCAAAGATGCCCATATCACCACTACTATTTAATACAGTGCTAAAAATGGTAGCTATAGCAACAAAACAAGGAGAGAAAATGAGGCAATAAGCATTGGCAAAGCAGAGTTCCCTAAGTATACAATCATTATTATTGCCTTTTACATAAAATAGGATGATATATTTGGAGAACTCTGGACAGTCAAAAAATTAATTAGATAAACATGAACAAAACTGTAAGATTTAAACTCACATGTTTCTATTACCCACAAAATCCAGCAGGAAGAATTAGAAAAATTCTATTTAAAAAACTGTTTAATGTATAAATTATTGGGAGCCTACCTGCCAAGGATACAAAGTAATATATGAATACAAATGCACAACACTAAATGCATGTATCTATTGATTATTCATGCAAAAGTATAGCTAATATAATAAAAATGGACATACTAAGTTAATTTGTTTAGTGCCATGTCAAACTACTTTTTTAGAGCTAGAAAAAGAATTACTTCCTTTGAAAAAACACAAGATTAAGAATCTCAAAGAGAAAGAAAGGAGCCTAGCAACACCAGATCTCAAACTAGGCTATAAAACAAATTTATCTGGTACTGGTTAAGAAATATATTGATCAATGGAACAGAGTGGGTACATAAATACATAAACAAACACAGTAGCATAGTATTTGATAAGCCTAACAATCCCAGCTACTGAACTAAAAACTCACAATGCAGAAGGGGGAAAAAAAAAAAAAAAACACTTCTGGGAAAACTGAAAAGCAGTCTTCCAGAAACTAAGTATAGACCAATATGTCACAATATCTTTATATCAATATAAACTCCAAATATCTACATGATTTAGACACAAATTAAGGGAGCAAGAAAAAAATTCAGTCATATCTATATATGTAAACATGTAAATACACACAAACAGATATATAAATAATCAAAGAAGGAATAGAAAGGCTTACATAAATTAGAGAGGTAAAATAGACAATTTTGATTACATAAGATTTTTTTTGTATACAAAATCAGTGAAGCTAAAAATTCAAAGTAGATAAATGCAGAAAATTTTTTGCAGCAATATTCACTAAAAGTCTAATTTCTAATATATAGAGAACTGATTTCAATATGATTAAAAGAGATTCCTTAATCAATAAATGGCCAAAGTATCCAGGAATGGGAAATTTTCAGATCTGGTCTTTTCATTAGAAATAGGTGAAATTCTCCTGTATCATTGAATGACTATCTTCTTCCCTGGAAGATAATGCTCATTCTAGCTGGATAACTTATTCTTGGCTGTAATCCAAATTCTTTTGTCTTTTGTAATATCTGATTCCAGGCCCTTAGATCCTTTAATGTGGAAGCTAACAGATCTTGTGTAATTCTAATTACAGTTCCTCGGTATTTGAACTGTTTCTTTCTAGCTGCTTGCAATATCCTTTCCTTGGTGAGATAGTCCTGAAATTTGGCACAATATTCCTTGGGGTTTTAATTTTGGGGTCTCTTTCAGGAGGTGATAGGTGAATTCTTTCAATGCCAGTTTTGCCTTCTGATTCTAAAACATCAGGGCAATTCTCTTTCATGATTTCCTGGAAGATAGCATCAAGGTTCTTTTTTTCATCGTGGCTTTCAGGGAGTCCGATAATCCTTAGATTGTCTCTCCTGGATCTGTTTTCCAAGTCAGTTGTTTTTCCTAGGAGATATTTCATATTTTCTTCTATTTTTTTCATTTTTTTGTTCTTGTTTGACTGATTCTTGAAGTCTTATTGAGTCATTTACTTCTGATCGTTCAATTTTAATTTTTAAAGTATTATTTCCTTCAGTTATCTTTTTTAAGCTCCTTTTGTAACTGGCCAATTGAATTTTTTGGTTCAATGCATTCTTTTTCCATTTTGCTAATTTTATTTTTCAATGAATTGTTGTCTTTTTCCAATTCACCATTTTTATTTTCCAGTGAATTGATTATTTTTTCCAATTCACCATTTTTATTTTCCAGTGAATTGGTGATTTTTTCCAATTCACCAATTTTGTTTTTCAGTGAATTATTTTCTTTTTCCAATTCACCAGTCCTGTTTTCCAGTTTTTAACATCTCTGTTGCACTGATCTCAATTTATTTCCCCATTTTTCTTCTAGCTCTCTTTTGAGACTCTTTATGCAATCTTCCAGGTCCAGCTCATGTCCGCCTTTGTGGCTTCCTCTGGGATTGTTTTCAGAACCTCAGGATCTGGGGTCTACCCTACTTTCTCTCTGTAAAAGCTGTCTATGGTGAGAGCTCTCTTCTGCTTCTTACTCATGTTTTTGAGTTGAGGAACAAGCACCGGACTGGTAGCAGTTTCAATTTGCCCTGGGGTAGTTCACGGAGTAGACTTCTGGT
>JAJPUD010000643.1:486392-497540 GCA_023553655.1 Myrmecobius fasciatus
GGCTCAATTTGTCTGGGTCTGCCGGAAGGTCTCAGGAGCTCACAGAGAATGATGTCTGCAGTTCTCCATCTTGGCTCCGCCTCCCGAATGCGAAATTTTCAGAAGAAATCTAAGCCATGAAAAACTGCATGAAAAAACTGTTCCAAATCACTTCAATATTGAAGCAACTCAAGTATCTACTATGCATTCATCACACTGACAAAAGTGACAAAAAAGAAAATGACTAAGGCTAAAAGGGCCACAGGAAAACAGATATACTCATGCACTTTTGATATAAGGAAAGAAGCCCAGCCCTTAAAATGACAGGAAAAGATAATGATGAATGTTGGAGGGGATGTGGGAAAACTGGGACACTGATACATTATTGGTGGAACTATGAACGGATCCAACCATTCTGGAGAGCAATTTGGAGCTATGCTCAAAAAGTTATCAGGCTATGCATACCTTTTGACCCAGCAATGTTTCTATTGGGCCTATATCCCAAAGAGATCTTAAAGGAAGGAAAGGGACCCACATGTGCAAGAATGTTTGTGGCAGCCCTTTTTGTAGTGGCTAGAAACTGGAAACTGAATGGATGCCCATCAATTGGAGAATGGCTGAACAAATTATGGTATATGAATGTTATGGAATATTATTGCTCTGTAAGAAACGACCAGCAGGATGATTTCAGAGAGGCCTGGAGAGACTTACATGAACTGATGCTAAGTGAAATGAGCAGAACCAGGAGATCATTATACATGGCAACAACAAGACTATCTAATGATCAGTCCTGATGGACATGACTCTCTTCAACAATAAGATGTTTTAAACCAATTGTTCAGTGATGAAGTGATGAAGAAAGCCATATAAACCCATGGAGAGGCCTGTGGGATCTGAGTGTGGACCACAATATAGCATTTTCACGCTCTCTGTTGATGTTTGTTTGCATTTTTTTTCTTGTAGATCCGACTTTTTTTGCACAGCAAGATAACTGTAAAAATATGTATACACATATTCAATTTGTCAAGTATTTTAACATAATTAACATGTAGTAGACTTCCTGCTATCTACATATGTAGATGTATGTTAACTCATAAATGTTTTGCAAATAAAAAGCTTTAATGAAAAAAAAGAAGCCCAGCCTTTCTGAAAAACAATTTGAAACTACACCTCCCAAAATCACTAAACTGTGTGTGCCCTTTGAACCAGCAATACCACTACTTACCCCTACACCCCTAAAAAATCAAAGAAGTAAAAAATAGGCATACTTACAAAAATAAGTAAGCAGCTCTTTTTTGGGTGCAAAAAAATCCTGCAATCTAAAGAGGGTACCATTAACCAGGAAAATGGCTGAACAAATTATGGCACATTAATGGAATGAGATAGTATAGAATGGAATGGAATGCTTGTGCAATAAGAATTGACTAAAAGGACAATTTTAGAGAAACCTGGGGAAATTCCTTTAAACTAATGCAGAGTAAATCAAACAGAACCAATTAAATGATAGAATAACACCACTATAAATATAAATAGAGACTGTTGAATTCTGATCAACAAAATGACCAACCATTATTTCAGAGGGCCAATGATGAAATATGCTAGGTACAAAAGGAAAAAATACATTTTTTTTTGATAATAGCCAAAGCAGAATTGTTTTTTGTGACTACTAAGACTTGTTACAAGAATCTTGTTTTTGTTCCAATGGGAAAATAATTTAACCATAATAAAATTTATTTTTTAAAAAATCTTAACTTGATCCTACCATCCTTTTAAGCTATCACTCTAAATATCGTTCACAGCCCAATTTTAATTTTAAAAAATAAAACAACTGTGTAAACTCATTGGTTCCATTTCTCCAACTCATTTCTCAATCCCTTGCACAATCTGGCTGCTTATCTCATTACTAGACTTCAAGAACTGGAAATAAAAGAGATAATAAAGGAGTCTATTCTCCTACAATTTATCATGACAAAGGATAAGACATGTACATAAGTAACAATGTTAAAAACTGAAGTGTGGTAAATACATAGTAAGGTTCAACAGAGAGAAAAGAGTTTTAAGAAAGTGTGGATCACTTCTAGCTGAGTGGATTCCAGATGACACCTGAGCTCAGACTTTGAAGGAAATAAACCAAATAGAAAGAGATAACATTAAAAGTATGAGAGAGTGCTTGCATAAATAAATGCACAAATGTAAAAAGTATTAATAGTTCACTTTGGTTGGAAAGTAGAGCACAGAGAGTAATAAAAATAGATAAAGTTTACATACAGCTTTCAGGTTTAGGGAGTACTTTATAAACATTATCTCATTTGATACTTCAATAACTGTTATACAGGTAAGTAAAAACCTTTAGAAGTTAGGTCATTTGCCCTCAAACAAACTAACAAAGTGTCAGAAAATTAGGATTCAAATGCAAACCTGTCCTGATTCTTAAGTGCTATGCTTTAAAATGCTTATGAAAGACCTTAAATGTCAAGTTAATGTTATTTTATCATATATGAAATCAAAAGCCAGCAGAGCTTTTAATTGGAGAAGAAATGAGCAAAGCCATAAAAAGGAAGATTATTATTTTGTAAAGGTCTTTCTCTCACACTCCATTCCCCCATTCAACCTTCTTGCTCTCACTGATACCTGGATCTCTTCACAATACATATTAGTTGCTTGGTCATTCTCTCCAGCATGGCCTATACCTTTAGTCATTACACCCCCTATGCCTTTTACTTTACTGCCTTTTCCTTTTACCCTCTGCCTCCACACATTAACCCTGGAAAGAGAGTTGAAATACTTTGTGTGCCCCAGTCTTACTTCTACACTAATCCCTTTGCTACCATCACTCAGCAACTTATCCTGTTTGAGGTTCATTCAAATAAAACTACTTAATTCAAATCATGATGCCTTGTGTATACTGAATTCAGCACCTAGTTCCCTATCTTCCTCTCTTTTCCAACTCTTGCAATTATATTAAGGAACTTCAATATCCTTGTTGAAATTCTATCCATCTCCATAATATATCATCCCAAGCTTTCTATTTCTTTAAATCCCTATTGCCGAACTTTTTCACTCCTCTTTAGCTAATGATTTGGAATAGTCCCAGTGTATATCAGCACTAGTGTTTTCTTAAAATTTTTTTAGTATTCCTCTGCTATAATCGTCTATCATTCAATCTTTCCCCAAGTCTCATCTTCCTAAACTCATACCCACATCAAAACCTCTAATACCTCTACTTCTCAGTACTTTCTCAAGCCTTTAAGCCATACTTCAACTTCACTTTCCATCCTTTCTCAAGCTTAACTTTATTGTTTGCCAATTCACCTCTGCACTATTTACTCCCAAATCCCTGGTCAAATAACAACCCTAGCATATTCCCACTACCTTTTTTGCTCTAGTTAATACTAATTCTGAATGGAGCTGGAGGAAATCACAGATCTATGCTGGGTCTAATACACTACAAATGATTATGCAATTTCATCTATCTCCCTCAATTTCCTTTCTCTCACATCTGACCTCTTTCTCTCTATTCATAGCCACCACCTTAGTTTAGAACCTCATCACTTTTTATCTGATAGTTTTTTCCCTTTCCAGTTCACCCTCTAAATGTAGACTAACCATGTCATTCCCCTATTCAATAAATTCCACTAGCTCCTCTAAGATCAAATGCCAATTCTTCTCTTTTATCTTCTGTTTTATTTTTAAAAAGTTTTTATTAGTATTTTATGTTTAGATCGCCATAGTATCCCATATATTCCTCCCCATTACCCCTGAAAATCATCCTATATTCCTTAGGGAAATAAGTCAGCATAATTGATCAATACATTGAAAATATCGAAAAACATGCATAGTATGTAACATGTCAACTTCCTACTTTCATGAAAGGGTAGGTTGGAGATGTCTTCTTATATATCTTGGAATCCCACTTGATCTTTTAAATTTTGTTATATTTACTTCTGATTTTTTGGCTGTGTCATTCTTTCTATTTACATTGTTATAATTATTATATACATTGTTTCCTTGGCTCTGCCTACTTCAAACTGAATGAGTTTGTATAGATCTTTCCAATCTTCTTTGTATTTATCACACACACCTTACAATAAAGTAATATTTCACTTTATTCATGTAATTTGCCTAATCATTCTCCAGTTGACAGGCATTTTCTTTGTTTCCAATTCCAAGCTATCACAAAAAGTGCTACCGTAAATATTTTTGAACATATGGGGACTTTTTTTCTTATCAACATTACTTCCATGGGGTATAATTCCAATAATGAAGTCTCTGGTTCAAAGGGTATATACATTTTTGTCACTTTATCTGCCTAATTTAAAGTTGCTTTCCAAAATGATTGTACCATTTCACAGTTCTACCAACAATGTATTAGTGTGCCTTTCTTGCCACAATCCAATATTGACTATTGTCATTTTTTGGTCATTTTTGCCAATTTATAGGGTGTAAGGTGAAACCTCAGAGTTATTTTGACATGCATTTCTCTTACAATAATCTAGATCATTTTTATATGTGGTTTTAAATATTTTGCAGTTCTTTTAATAATTGTTTATATTCTCTACTTATTTATTGGGGAATGGCTAATTAATATTAATTATACTGATCAATTATTTATATATCCTTAGTACCAAAACCCTTATCAGTTAAATCTTATACAAAGATTTTTTTTCCTATTCAACTGATTCCTTTATCACTCTAGATCCATTGACACTGTCATTGCCAAAGTTTTTCAGCTTCAAGTTCCCACTTGTGCAAAAACACAATATTTATGTTCCTTCATATAACTTTTGCTTTAAGTGGCTCTGTTCCTACTATCTCTCTTCCCTTCATCCATGATCCTCCCTTTTCATTTAATACTTCTTTCCCTTTATGGTTTTGTTTATTAGTTCCTCTTTCTCTCCTGCTTTCAAATGGTTATACATTTTTTCTCCCTCTTTTTTTTCTTTTGTTAGATTCTTCCTTCTTTCCTCCCCCTTCAGCTAGTTCTGTTCCTTAGTTTTTAAATTTCATTTCTTTTTAAAACTTTCAAAAATGGATTTTTTCTCTTTTTTCATTATTCATCTTCTCTTTCTCTTTACTCTAGAGCCTCATTCTCCGACTCATGACTCATAATTTTCTATTCTGTCTTTTTTTTCTATATTCTTCATGCAATCAGAGATTCCAAAAAGTTATCCATTTAGGCTCCTCTGGATGCTTTCTGCCATGGCTTTATAGGGTTTATTCCATGGATTCACCTTTTCAATTGTGCCTCACTTCTAGAACAATGCCAATTATTTATTGCAGGTATTAGAGAAAACTCTGGCCCAGGGTGAAGTTCCTTCCCAACTGTGTCCCTCATTATGCAACCCACCAATGATCAACATCCTCTCTTGTTGACTATCCCCACCCCCCCACCCCCCCCATCCACCCGAAAATCTCCTCCCAGTGCCAGTGTTCTCCCATTGCTCTAGGTGCAAGTTACAGCAAGTTCAGCAAGTTCCAAATCCTCTCTTTCCAGGACAAACAGACTTTTCAAGTATAAAATCCCTCAGGCTTCATCAGGTTCTCTTTTCCATTCACTATTTCTCTTTACCCATAGGATCATTCATTGGTGGAACCTCCTATCACCTCCAATGTAATGCCTTCTTCTTCCCCATCCCTTATTGTCTTTCCTAACTCTTCCTTACCAATTCTCCCTGTAGCTCTCTTTCTTAAACCACAGATATCACCTTCCCATCATTGCTAGCCCTAGATTCAACCCTAGTATATCACTCACTCCTCCTGTTTGCCTTCCCTGCTTTATGTAACTTCGAATACTGTAATGCTGTCTCATCAAAAAACACAAAAAAACAACAAAAAAACCCACACTTATTCAACTGTAGGTAAGGTGGTACATACAGGTTCTGTCCCCAATATCCAGTTTGCCTCTTCATTGTTGCTTCTTCCAGATTGCCTCCTTCATCCATCTCCTTATATACATTTTGAATCCTTATATGCATTTGGAAAGAAGTCTCTTACTGGTCTGTTATTCTTTTGTTGTCTTTGACCACTGTATTTATTCACTCCTCCTGCATTTTTGAAATGTGGGATGTTCAAGAGACAAAGAATGTCTTTATTTCTCATTTTCTTTCTAACAAACTTTTCTTTATTGTTGAATGCCCACCTTTTGTCCTGTACAGCTAAGCTCTGATTTGCAGGATAAGTCACCCTGGGCTGCATTCTAAGTACCACAGCTCATTGAAACATATTATTTCATTCCCTCCTCCTTTTTCAACTAGGTGTGAAACAATCTTGCATTATTAGAATGTTCTTTCCTTTGTATTTGAAGGTCTTTCTCCTGATAGGTAGAAGAACTTGTTTCTGAATTGAATTGTTAAAATTAACCACTATGTATCTTAAGAGTTTCCAGATTTCCTTTTCTTTCTGGAGGGAAATCTGTGAAGTTCTGGGCAATTATCTTTCATCATATTTCCTTCTTTATGGTGTTATGGTTTTTGTCCTGAAATAATCTTCTAGGAAACCTGTAACCCTCAGGTAGTCTTTGTGCAGCCTATTGAGTTTGTTAAATTTTGCTTGCATAGAGAGCATATTTTCTTTTAATATAATTGGTTTTTGCTTTTCTTCTTCTAGGTCCTTTATTTTTGTGTATTTACATTCTCAATCATTGTTCTCCCTCCTGGGTTTTTTGTTTGTTTATGAGGCTTTCCATTGCAGAATCAAGCTTCCCCCTCTCGCCCCCCCAATTCTCTTATTTAATTTTTGCTATGTAGAACACAAATTTTGCTCATATAATTCTCATTTTTTTTAAACAATTCAGGAATAACAATGTTATGGCCCCATGTTCTCACATTCTACAAGATCTTCTGTCTCATCAAGTGCAGATCATTTCCCTTTTTAGTTTGTATTACTGTAGTATTTATTCATAGATGTCTGAACTAATTTACCAGAGCTTACATTTCCTTCTGTTATTAATGGTTTTCCTGATGATTTATCTATTCATGTTCAAGGTCTCTGAATTTTCTTCTTCAAATCTTTAGCATAGCATTTTGGGTTTGTCTTTTTTTTCTTTCTTTTCCTTATCATTCACTTTCTGACTCCCTATCTCTAGATTGTTTCCTTGAGGCCTCGATTTTAAAATCTCTCAGCCTCCTTTCACACTGAGCAATTCATAGTTCACCAGCATAGGTCTCTGCTCCAATGGATTTTCCAGCAGTCAGAACTGTCCCCAGCTGGGTGCTCTTTCCCCTCAGGCTTGGTAGAGTATTGTATAGCATTGTAACTCTCCTCCTTGCCTCAACAGGCACACTGGAATACATACTCCTGATGGCCTCATTTTCTCTGTTCCTCACTTCGCCGACCTGTCATCAACAATTCAGAATCTATTTTTCCCAGTACCTGTTGTTCAATGATTTGCAGTACTGGTGCTTCCAAGTTACAGCCCTGGGAAGGCAGGCTTTTGCCTTGGAAGGGTTGTAGCCAAGCTGGCTTAGTAAGGCCTAAGCAAACTCCCTTCTGTAACCTGGAATCAGGATCTCTTTGGCACTAGAAAAGAGGGAGGGAGGAATGGGTGCTGAGTGTGCTCAAGGTCAGGGAGCATCAGTTCCTGGGTTTGTTTGTTTGTTTTTAACCTTTTTGATTCTGGTTGTCTTAGATTTTGAAGACAGCTGAAGCTGCTTTATCTTTAATACACAATTTCTGTTTCGGAAAGATTTGAAAGATTGTAGGAATTGTAGAAAATGTGTACTTTACTATTTTATTGCTCATGGGACCTGGAAGTCCCCATTCTTTAGGTTTTAAAGGTCTTTATGGTATAGTCACAATCAGTCTATCCAGACATTATATGTACATTATATCTTACCCTACAGTTCAACATAGCTCAACTAGCCTTCTTTCTTCCTCAGTTTTCTCCCTTTGTGCTTTTGTACTGGAATTCCATGCCTGGAAGACAATCTCTCACTTTCTCATGTACAGATCCTGGTCTTCCTTCAAAATAAAGCCCCAGGATCACAAGCATTTCTGGCTCCTCCCAATTGCTAATGGCCTCTTCTTCTTAATATCCTTCTATTTAATTATCTTGCAATTCTTTTAAAAATGCAAGTGTGTCTGTGTAAAAACTTGTTAAGACAAATAGAATTCAGGGAGAGATAGATTTATTAAGTATTTACTATGTGCCAGAAATTGTGGTAAGAGTTGGTGATACAAAGAAAAAGGAAAAACATTCCTTATTTTCAGGAAACTTACCAGCTAAAAAGGAGAAAATATATTTATACCAGAATATACAAGATAAATACAAAGTAGATGGAACTTTGAAGGCAATAGCAGTAGCAGACAGGAGGACCAGAAAAGACTTCTTGAAGGGATGGCACTTGAACTTACTCTTAGAGAAGGGATTCTTTGATGTGAAGGAGGGGAAAGGAAACATTCCAGACCTACATAAGAAGGTAGGGAGATGGAACATAGTATAGCAGATCTGAGGAACAGCCAAATTATCATAAATTTAACTAGAAAGACCAGATTGTAAAGAAATTTAATTCTAGAAGGATCAGGTATAAAATGACATAAATTTTACTTTGAAATAAAAAAAAAAATTCATCCTACTACCTCTATTTTATCTGCCATATGAATAGTTAAGTAGGGAGATGAAATCACTATTGATCAGAGAAATGCAAATTAAGACAACTCTGAGGTACCACTACACACCTGTCAGATTGGCTAAAATGACAGGAAAAGATAACGATGAATGTTGGAGGGGATGTGGGAAAACTGGGACACATACATTGTTGGTGGAACTGTGAACGGATCCAACCATTCTGGAGAGCAATTTGGAGCTATGCTCAAAAAGTTATCAAACTGTGCATACCCTTTGACCCAGCAGTATTTCTACTGGGCCTATATCCCAAAGAGATCTTAGAGGAGGGAAAGGGACCCACATGTGCAAGAATGTTTGTGGCAGCCCTTTTTGTAGTGGCTAGAAACTGGAAACTGAAGTGATGCCCATCAATTGGAGAGTGGCTGAATAAATTATGGTATATGAATGTCATGGAATATTATTGCGCTGTAAGAAACGACCAGCAGGACGATTTCAGAGAGGCCTGGAGAGACTTGCATGAACTGATGCTGAGTGAAACGAGCAGAACCAGGAGATCATCATACACAGCAACAACAGTATTACATGATGATCAATTCTGATGCACATGGCTCTCTGCAACAAAGAATTGTCTCAAACCAGTTCCAATTGTTCACTGAAGAAAACCATATACACCCAGAGAGAGGGATATGTAATATGGACCCAAAACGTAACATTTTCATGCTCTCTATTGATAATAGCTTGCATTGTGTTGCCTTTCTCTGATTTTCTTTTTTTTTTTTCTTATAGATAGGATTTTTCTTGCATAACTTGTCAAGTATTTTAACATTATTAACATGTAGTCGACTTCCTGCCATCTGGGGAGGGGAGGGGACTGGGGGTAAAATTTGTAATGGAAAGCTTTGTAAAGATCAATGCTGGGGAACTACCCATATATATGTTATACAAATAAAAAGCTTTAATAAAAAAAATAAAAAATAAAACATGGAAAAAAAAAAGAAAGTAGGGAGATGGAATATAGAATAGCAGATCTGAGGAACAGCCAAGTTATCATAAATCTAACTAGAAAAGAAAGACCAGATTGTAAAGAAATTTAATTCTAAAAGGATCAGGCATCAAATGACACAAATTTTACTTTGAAATAAAAAAAATTCATCCTACTACCTCTATTTTATCTGCCATATGAATAGTTAAGTTAATGGTTTTTTTGTGTGTGTTTTTAATGCATGATATGGGGCAACTAGATGTCACAGTGGGCAGAGCACTGTTCCTGAAGTCAGGAGGACTTGAATTCAAATCCAGCCTCAGAACTTGACCCTGGGCAAGTCACTTAACTCCAATAGCTTCACCAAAACCAAACAACCAAAATAAATAAATGATGCATGCTGTCAATTGACTCAACTTATTCCTTCAAGGCATTCTTAAATATCCATTCTCTTAAGAATTAAATACCAAAATACTTTCTATTTGGTCCTGAATACAAAACAAAAGAACTTCTGGGAAGTGACATGATCATATTTATACATTAGAAAAATCACTTGGCAGCCATATGAAGGATGTATTGAAATAAAAAATAATTGAGGTAGAGAGACTAATTAATTATGAGTCTATAGCAATAATCTAGCCAAAAAGTAACAGAGGGTTGAATTAGGCTGAGCTAAGTAGAAAAAAGGACATATGCATAAGTTATTATTGAGAAAGAAATCACAAGATTGACAACTGAATGGATATGTGGGGTATACAGTAGGAGCCAGAGTATGAATGAGAATGTAACATATGACTCCACAGTTAACATAAACTCTAATGTAAACAACAAAAGATGCTGTAATGATCCCATGAGAAAACTTATCCACGACCATATAACACCCCTGATACTATGCCTTATTTGTTTTGTTTCTATACCACACCTGACCTGGCCTAAGGATGAAGTGGAAAGCTATCATCATCCTTCTGTTGCCTAGGACTGGCCTTTGTGAGTAAGCTCCCTCCAATAAAATCTGTTTTCTTGCAGGTTGATGGGGACTTCCCCTTTCTTCAGTAACTCGGTATTCTCTTGGAGGGGAACCACCCCTCAGGATAGTCTGTCACCCTACAACTGGCATAATTAGGGCAAAACATACTTGCCACCTTGAGTAAGGTTATGAAAATTGTGAGTCTGAGTAACTAGAAGGGAGATAAAGAAATTCAAGCTCCTTTAAAGTAGGGATTGTTTTATTCATTCTTTGTATTTGTATCTCTGATTCCTAAAACAAATATATACTTATTGATTATTGAAAATTGTGTTTTACTGGAAATTGAGTGGATGCCCATCGATTGGGAAATGGTTGAATAAGTTATAGAATATGAATGTAATGGAATATTATTGTTCTATAAGAAATGATGAGCAAGGGACAGTTAGATGGCACAATGGATAGAGCACTGCCCCTAAAGTCAAGAAGACCCAAAGTCCAAATTGGTCTCAGACACTTAACACTTATTAGCTATGTGATCCTGGGCAAGTCACTTGACTCCAGTTAGGAAGGAAGGGAGGGAGGGAGGGAGGGAGGGAGGGAGGGAGGGAGGAAGGAAGGAAGGAAGGAAGGAAGGAAGGAAGGAAGGAAGGAAGG
>JAJPUD010000643.1:497550-531157 GCA_023553655.1 Myrmecobius fasciatus
GAAGGAAGGAAGGAAGGAAGGAAGGAAGGAAGGAAGGAAGGAAGGAATGGTTGAACAAGTTGTATATATGATTGTGATGGAAAACTTGTGTAATAAGAAGTGAAAAGCAGAATAGTTTCAGAAAAACCTGGGAAGATTTACATGAACTGATGCAAAGTGAACACAGTAACAGCAATGTTGTACAATGATCAACTGTGAATGACTTAGCTATTCTCAATAATATAATGATGCAAGACAACGCAAAAGGATTTGTAATGAAAAATGCTATCCATCTCCAGAGAAAGAACTGATAAGAGTCTGAATGAAGATTGAAGCATAATTTTTAAACCTTCTTTATTCTTGCTTTTTTCCCCTTAGGTCTTGTTTTCTTTTACACAATAGCTAAAAGAGAAATATTCTTTGCATCACTGCATATGTATAATCTGTTGACCACTTCCTCTTAAGTAAAAATTAAGAGATAACAGCAATTCAACATTTGTTAATTACCTACTAAATATAAATAAGATAAAAAAGATTTAAAATAATTTTTAAAAGATAGTATCTGTCTTCAAGAAGATAAGATTCTACTAAAGGAAATACAACACGTACAAATATAAGTAACATCGTATATACAAAGTGATTTCAGGAGGGGGTAGAGCACTAATCACAAGAGTGGGGGTTCAGCAAACTCCTTGTATAGGAAGTTGCACCTGAGCTGGGTCTTGAAGGACACTAAGACATCTAAGAAGACAAGGTTTAAAAGGTGTTCATGTGGGTACAACCTATTCAAAGGCAAGAGAAATATAAAATGTCACGTACAGAAAAAACAACTAGACAACTTTAGCTCAAATGTTGAATGAATTTTCTTCATTTGCTCACCCTCTTGTCAACCCCTTAATAGGAATATTCCCCAAATTTCTTCATGTCTCTTCCTTATCTTCACTCCCTCCCTAGGTAATAACCTTGTTCACTCACAGCTTCAACTACTACTTGTATGAAGATGATGACAATTTATTTCTTCCACTTAATAGCTCTTCTAAAAACCAGAACCACTCCACTAATTGTCTATAAAACAACTCCACTTGAATATCTCCGCAGCACAAACTAAACATATCAGAACGCTAACTTTTTCTTTTTGCTCCCTAAACAGACTTTTTATTTTGATACTGTTTCTCTTTGTGGCATCACATTATTTTTAAAGCTGATGTTTGTAACCTTTGGTAACTTTTTATCCATTCTTCTCATTAACTTTCCATATTTATCAAAAACCAAATCTTGATCTCATATTTATAAGAATTCAAGCCACTCTTCAATCAATAAATGGTCAAGGGATATGAACAGACAATTTTCAGATGATGAAATTAAAACCATTTCTAGTCATATGAAAAATTGCTCCAAATCACTATTGATCAGAGAAATGCAAATTAAGGCAACCCTGAGGTACCACTACATACCTGTCAGATTGGCTAAAATGACAGGAAAAGATAACGATGAATGCTAGAGGGGATGTGGGAAAGCTGGGACTCTAATACATTGTTGGTGGACCTGTGAATGGATCCAACCATTCTGGAGAGTAATTTGGAGCTATGCTCAAAAAGTTATCAAACTGTGCATACCCTTTGACCCAGCATTGTTTCTATTGGGCTTATATCCCAAAGAGAGCTTAGAGGAGGGAAAGGGACCCACATGTGCAAGAATGTTTGTGGCAGCCCTTTTTGTAGTGGCTAGAAACTGGAAACTGAATGGATGCCCATCAATTGGAGTAGCTGAATAAATTATGGTATATGAATGTTATGGAATATTATTGTTCTGTAAGAAACGACTAGCAAGATGATTTCAGAGAGGCCTGGAGAGACTTGCATTAACTGATGCTGAGTGAAACGAACAGAACCAGGAGATCATTATACACAGCAACAACAATACTATATGATGATCAACTCTGATGGTCATGGTTCTCTGCAACAAAGAATTGTCTCAAACCAGTTCCAATTGTTCAGTGAAGAAAGCCCTATACACCCAGAGAGAGGGATATGAAATGCTTTTTATTGATGTTTACTTACAGTGTGTTTTCTTTCTTTGATTTTTTTTTCTTGTAGATAGGATTTTTCTTGCACAACAACTTGTCAAGTATTTTATCATTATTAACATGTAATGGACTTCCTGCCATATAGGGGAGGAGTGGGGACTGGGGGTAAAATTTGGAACAGAAAGCTTTGTAAAGATCAATACTGAGGAACTACCCATACATATGTTATACAAATAAAAAGCTTTAATAAAAAATTAAAAAATTAAAAAATCTTGTCAATTCCATTTCATATCTCTTCCAACCACATTACACCTCACCAACTACCAAAATAAACTACTGCTACTTTCACTCTGCCCTCCTCTTACTAGATCATGGTGCTTCCAGAATCAGCTTTCTTATAGATCTATTGTTATTCAGTCATTTCAGTCCCGTCTGACTCTTCATAATCTCATTTCGAGTTTTCTTGGGAGAGATATTAGAGTGATTTTCTCTTTCTTCCTCCAACTCATTTTACAGATGAAGATATTAAGACAAATAGAGTTACATGCTACATATCTAGTGTCTGAGGCCAAATTTGAACTCAGGTCTTCCTGACTCTAGATCTGGCATCTATCTACTAGCCACCTCACTGCCTCGTATAGATCAGGTCATGTTGTTTTGCCAAAAACAAAACAAAAAAACTCCAATGGTTTGTAATAAGCTAGTAATTCTGTCTGCCATTGATTATCCTTCACAATTTGGTACCATTCTATATTTTTCTAGCCTTATTCTTATATTACTATCCTCTAAGCAATCTGTGCTCCAGACAAACTGAATTAAAAAACATGCAGTGGTAGAATAGAAAAGGCACTGGTTCTGAAGTAAGAAAAACAAGTCATACTTTCCCTGAGATATTTTCCTCTTCCTCATGGTACAACATAAGGAAGGATTAGTCTAGATGGCCATCTCTTGAGATCGCTTCAAATTCTAATTCTATAATCCTAATCTCTGGCATCTCTCATGCCATAAATTCTTCTTACACCTTGACTTTATGGTATTTCTTATATATACTAAGAATTCACCTTCATCTATTGAATTACTATCCAACTTTTAAAATTCCCAAAAAATGTTTAAAAATCCATCTACAATACCTTCCCTAATTTGAACACTTTCCACATTTCCTTTTAAATCTAGTATAGCAGTTTTTCAATTGCTTAATGCACTTCATAATTAATTAATACATGTTTTCTGTTGGTAGTGTATTTCTATTAAATAGTAAGCACTATGAAGTCCAGAACAATAGCTTAATTTTGTACAGGGAAGTACAAAAATGCCTACCTTACAATACTCACACAGAGAATGTAAGAAGTGTCTACTAAAGGAAATAATATGTTTTCTACATATAATATTGCCTATACTGATGAATAGATAAAAGTCAAATAGTACAGAGGAAAAAATACTATAGTCCAAAACACCCAAATTGAAATCTTGGTTTGCCCATTTACTAACTTTGTAACCTTTCTGAAATAAATTCATCTTTCTGAGCCTCAGTGATTCTATAAAAGGAAACTGGAACAGAAGATCACTAAAAGCCCTTCCAGCTCCAAATCCCCATTTGCTTTCAATCAACCAATACACTTTCATTAAGTGCCTGCAAAGTACCAGACACAATAAATTGAGAGGATACAAATTCAACAACCTGAGCCTCAAGGAGCTTTCCTTCCAAGGAGAGAGACTTACACACACACACACACAAGCAAGTGTAAAATATATATAACAAATAGAAGGTAATTTGGTGAGGGATTGGAAATAATCATGAAAGGGTTCACTGTAAATTAAGCTTAACTTTGAAGTAAATTAGGGCTTTTTTGAGCAGAGATGCCTTTTCGGCAAGGGTAACAACCAATATTAAAAATCATTCTTATAATAATCAAAATGTATGGAGAATACAAAACTTTTTATTTCTAACTCATTCATCCAAAGCACTCAAACAAAGCATTACCATCTGTTGTGAACTATTGAGGTGGTGAGCTTTGTCCAGTTATCAATGAAATAGGTAGGCATTGTTAAGCTTTCTTAGGAGGGGAAGTCAGTAAGACCCAGATTTCAAGTTCAGCCTCTGGCCCAGGAAAATCATTAAACTTCATAATGCCCAAGGCAGGTATTGATTAGCATTCATCCATGGAATTTGTTTCCTGAGCTTTTCTTTGCTTACAATAAATCTTTGGAAAGTACCAAAAGTAAGGGAACCCCAAATCTTCCATTTTAATATGTTCTTATTACTAATGCTGAGATTGGCATTATCCCTGAGAACTGAGTAAAATGAGAGGGAAGCTACCTTTTTGTGCTAGATAACTAACATTATTGGTTGTTTGCAATAATAAATGCTTTAATGTCCACATTGTGCTAAATCATTACATTGAACTAAAAAATACTGTCCTGATAAAAACTACTTCATTCATATTCATTAGGCAGTTTTCATTGCTGCATGATGTACAATCTTTAAAGTTTAATTTATGGTTGAACTAAAAGGCACTTCTTTTCTAACAAGCTAGAGTTCTGAAAATTCAGGATTGTCAAATATGATTTAAAAAAATTTAATTCTGGACAAGTTGTGTGTGCTCGTGATTAAAATTCCTGATTTCAATAACAGGACCAAAGGTGAAAAGGCAGGGCTGCGGTTCTGTTTGTTTTGTTCCATTATTATCAAACAACAAAGACCTCGAAACTTGGGGAAGATCTTATTTCAGCCCAAAGGCACCCGCCTGGAATTTAAACAAGCAAAGGAGTCGGATTTTTTGCGGTAAAGAAAAATGTTAATATGTGTGTGTGGATGTGAGTGTGTTTTTAATGAGATTCTGCTGGACCAAAGGATACTCAGATTTCAGTCTAAATCTCCCAAAGATTTAAAGAATAGACATTCCCCCAGCACTCTATCCGGAGACTTGCAACTTAGGCTATTAGTCATCATGATTTTTTTGTATAGGAATTTTTCACCCAGAAAGAAACTATTCTAAACAACAGGAGAGGAATGAGAGGAAGAAAAAAGGACTTTTGAGGTAGTTCCACCCCCCTAATTTTCCTGAATTTTCCACTTTTAAAAAGACTTTAAAAAGACAAACCAAAACCAAAACCAAATAAACAATTACAACAACAAAGCAGAACTAGCAACGACCAAGAAGAGCCCTATTTATGGAATGGGATTTACATTCCTTGACATGGATTTCAACTAACCTCCCAGGAAACACTAGCAAGTTTCTAGGCAGAAATGGATTGTTGTAAATTCAGACTCTAGATGCTGAAACTGCATTCAACAAATTGCAAAGCCCCAGCCACGCACACTCCGGGGTTTAAGACAGAGGACAAAGAGCAGCCCACTGGTACCACCCATCCGATGCCTAGACGCTTACTCTCCCAAATGCAGGGCTTCCATTTCTTCACATCCACAACTTGAAGGAGATAGAACTGTACAAGATCCTTCCAGCACCCCCCACCTCCAACACCCACTCCCCCCCCCCCCCCACACACACTTCCCGCCCCCAAGCATCCCTGGAGCGGAGTAGAATAGGAACAATATCACTCGGCTAGCCCCGAGGCCTTCGAAGCCCAGGAAAAAAAAATGTCCGGAACCGTTTCTCGAGACTCACCGAGGAAGCGGCCGGGAGACCTCCACAGGGCCCGGCGGCAACAATTCCTATTTTTTCCATCCCTTTCCGCCTCCTCTTACTCCTCTGGCAGCCGCGAGAACCCCGATCTGAACCCCGACCAACGGCCCCGAAGATTCAAATTTAACCAACTTCCGCCCGCATCCCGGAAGGGGACTGCGGCCCCCCACCATTCAGCCAGGGCTAGGAGACGGCGGGGAGAGGGGAGGGGGGATGGGGGGGGGGTGGGGGGTGGGGGGGGGGGTAGGCGGAGTAGGGGAGGGAAGTGGCTGCACCGAGGAAGTTGTCCTCCCAGACTCTTGTCGGCCCGCGCCCTTCCCCCCTTCCCCTTCCTAGAACCCCCATTTAGAGATCCATCCTGCATAGGGGAAGGAGGCTCCCTGGGGCTGGACTTGCAAGTGTACGAAAATGGGGAGAGAAGAGACGATAGGGCGACCTCCGAGCATGGTCCGCGCTTCCCTGCAGAGCGGCGATCCTAGAGCGAGGAGTTCTAGTGTCCTGGATCCCTGGAATAATCTTGAAAGTTATAGATCCCTTTCCAAAATAATGTTTTTAAATGCATGAAATATAATACTAGGATTACAAAGGTAACCAATTATATCGAAGTAGTTATTAAAATACATTTGTATTTATATATTTCTGCATCCTTCCCCTCTTAAGACACGTAAGAGCAGGGGTTTTGGTAAAATATTCATGCTCTTATGTGTCTGAAGAGGGAGAGGGTAGAGAAATAATGAGATAGGGCATATATATATATGTATGCATATACACCCCTAGATGTATTGTGTATATGTGTGTAAGACTGGGAGGGTGAAGAGAGAGATCAACACTATACAGTGCTTGAAAAAAGCTGAATCCCTGTAAGGAACTGTCAGTTTTAGATAAGGAAGCACCATAGAACAGTCGGACTTATAGTTAGTGAGGACTGGGAGATTCAAGCCCAGATTTTTCTAACTCCAGTTCTGAATACTGTTTCCATTCTTTCTCCAGTTTTTGCTCTAGAGTATAAATGTAATACCTGTCAAATCAAATGTTTTCCTCCCAAAGTCACACACACACACACACACACACACACACACACATCATATGGAACCGCGGAGCAGTCCTAATTATATTCCTTTCTTCATCTTAACTCATTGCAACTCTAGGAAAAATACAACAAATCTCTTGATTCATTGGTACACAGGATGAACACATATATGCCTAACCTCGGAACTTCAAAAGAGGTAACCAGATTGATTAGCAAGGACACATTTACAAACTGACAGTTCCTTACAAGGATTCTGCTCTTTTTGACCACAGAATAGCTAGTATCAGTCTCCCTTATCTCTCCATCCCTCCCCTCTTAACACACGCAATACTTTGTTGTGTTGGTTTCCTAGTTCTCCTGGACTGCCGGCTCTACATAATGGATTTTTAAGTGGCGACTTCCTTCCCTTTCATAGTCTTGAAACTAGGTTTTAGGCTAGGAAGTACCTTAGAAATAGGGTAGAAATTAGAAATTAGGGAAATTTATCGTTATTAGTGAGGACCTCAAGAGACTCAAGCCCAGATTTTTTTCTAACTCCAAATCTGAACACTTTTCCCTCTATACCATTCTTTCTCCCACAGCTGTAAAACTGGCTCCTGTGCACGTCTAAGAAGAAGAGGGTAACATCAAAAGATTATTAAAATCCAGGTAGCACAAAGTCTTTGAAACTTATTTCCTTACAGGATCCAATACATAACTAGATGATGTTTTTAAGAAAACAAATAAATCTGGGGCTTATCAACACAGTTCATAAAGCTATGGAACAGTCTTTAATCTTCCTCACTCTGCTTCTGACTCGATTTTAATTTTCCCTAGAGACAAAAACAAAAATCCCACTAGCCACAGTCTAGAATCCTTTCTTTTTTCCTCTGACTTGACACTCTCCTAACCCAATAAGCCTATTGAAGCTCTCCAAAAATGGTCTTTATGTTTCCCTTTAATTCTCCATTTCTTCAACTGTTCTTTAGATAAAGTAGTTCTGAGAGCATAACATCACAGCTTCTTTCTCTCCCATATCTACAATTTGTTATGATCTAGGCTGAACTCTGAAATTCAAAAATTTTAAATTAGTGGTCTATAGCTAAAAAAAAAACCAACACAAAAAATATAGCTGTTAGACATTACTTCTTTTTATTTTCCTTTTTTATAGTAGGAATTTGACAGTCATCAACAAGCATGTATATTTCCATGGATGGATAAAAGAGAAGGGCACTATATATGAAACTGTGAGTTTATTATATACAATTTATTTTAAAAAGCATATAATAAGTTTAACATTATAGTATCAATATTATTCTGCATATCTGCATCCATCCTGAACCTCCTTCTCTGTATTTTTAAAAGGTCCCATTGATGCCTTTGTAAAGTATCTTTGTGTATCTGTGTATGTTGCCCAGTCTATCAACAATCAACAAGCAAAGTAAATGCTACTACACGGTAAAAATCATCTACTGGCACCTATGAATTGGGCTAAGAACTAGGTATACAACGAAAAAATTTTTTAAAGTCCCTGCTCTTAAGGAACTCAGGCTAATAGAAAAGAAAACATGCAAACTATGTACAAGCAAGATTTACACAAGTTAAATTGGAGATAATCAACAAAGGGAAGGCACTAGCATTAAGGGGGATCAGGTTTGAATTCTTGTAGAAGGTAGAATTTTATCTGGGACCTGAAGGAATACAGGGAAGCCAGTAGGCAAAGATGAGGAGGGAGAGAATTCCAGGCAAGACATTTTGTGAGTTAAGTGTTGTGTTCTGTTTAAAAAAACACAAGAAAACCAGTGCCAGAGTAAATGACAGTGTGTAGGAGATAAGAAAAACACTTGGAAAGATAGGAGGGGGCCAGGTTATGAAGGACTTTGAACATTTGAGGATTTTATATTCCTAGAAGTCATAAGGAATCACTGGATTTTATTGAAAAAGTTATGTGTTCAACAAGCAGGGGCTAAATACTGTAATTTCTTCTGCATACCCATCTCCTACTGGACTGGGAGAAAGAGATTGGGACAGTGAAACTTGCTGCTCTGCTTTCCTTAGATGATATCAGATTAGAATTATATTTACCCAACCTCTTAAATATTGCTACCCTAAAGCAGCAATATTATCAATCTTATCTTTCCAGTAGAAATAGGGCCCATGAATCCATGCATAAGGATCCCTGAGGACCATATATTATTCTGTTTTAAAAATTCAATTCCATAAACATTTATTAAGTGTCTGCTGTGGATCAGCTATGGGCAACTTGGTGACACAACAGATAGAGCACTGGGCCTGAAGTCAGGAAGACATGTGTTCAAATCCAGCTTCAGATGCTATTTGTATAAGCCTAGACAAGTCACTTAACCCTTTTTACCTCAGTTTACCCTATAAAATGAGAAGGAAATGGCAAACCACTCCAGTATTCTTGCCAAGAAAACTGAAAATGAGGTCACAAAGAGTCAGAACTGAAATGACAACAACAAAAATGTACGAGGCATTGTGAGAAGTGCTGGAAATACAATAAGGAAAAGAATATAGTCACTATCTTCAAGGAGCATACAGTCTAAGGAAGACAATACACAAAAGGAGGCTGTAAGAGTGGGAGAGAATCAGAGAGTACCTTGGGCGTTTTGTTTATTCTTTTTTTATTTATTTGTTTTTTATATTTCTTATTTATTTATTTAATAATTCCCCATTAGCTTTAAAACAATTTTTTTACATTAAAAAAAAAAACTTTTGAGTTCCAGATTCTTTCCCTTATCTCTACTCCTAGCTCCCATTAAGAGACCATATGTGAAGTTATGCAAAAACATTTCCATAAAACTCATGTTGTGTAAGTTACAAAAGAAAACATAGATTGCCCCCCAATTTAAAAAAACCCTCAAGAAAAATAAAGTTAAAAAGAGAGAAAGAGAGAGAGATAGTATGATTCAATTTATATTCAGATACAATCAGTTTCTTCTTTGGGTATGGAGAGGAATTTTCATCATGTCTTTCAGTATAGTCGTGGATCATAGTACTGCTGAGATTAGCAAAGTCATTTACAACTAGTTATTCCAGAGCATTGCTATTTGTATACAGTACATTTCACGTTGTTTGAGTCCATGGAAGACTTTCCAGATTTTTTCCAAGTGCATTCCCACTGATCATTTCCTATAGAACAACAATATTCCATGACAATCACACATTTATTAACCACAATTTATTCAGCTATTCCCCAGTTGATGGGCATCTCTTCAATTTCCAATTCTTTGCCTTGAGAAGAGAGCTGTTACAAACATTTTTGTACATATAGGTACTTTTCTTCTCCCCCCCCCCCTTTTAAAAATCTTTTTTTGGTACTCATCCCTAGTGGTATTGTTCGGTCAAAGAATGTGCATGGATTTATAACCCTTTGAATGAAGATCACATCTTTTGATCATTTATTAATTGGGGCATAGCTCTTTTTTCAATATTTATTTTTTTATAATTTTTAATGATAGCTTTTATTTCAAAATATATGCAGAGATAGTTTCCAACATTCACCCTTGCAAAACCTTGTGTTTCAAATTTTTCTCCCTTCCTTCCCCCCACTCCCCTCCCTTAGATAGCAAGCAATCCAATATAGGTTTAACATGTGCAATTCTTCTAAACATATTTCCACATTAATCATGCTGTACAAGAAAAAATCAGATGAAAAGGGAAAAAAGTGAGAAAGAAAGAAAACAGCAAGCAAACAAAAAGGTAAAAATTCTATGTTGTGATCCACATTCAGCCCCCATTGTCCTCTTTCTCGATGTAGATGGCTTTCTCCATCAGAAGTCTGTTGGAATTGGCCTGAATCACCTCATTATTGAAAATAGTGATTCATTTTTTTAAAATAAATTTGACTTGCTTCCCTCAATGTTGAAGAAACGAGGCCTTAGGGAAACTTGCTTCAAAATTCTTTTTACAATTACTATTGCTAATTGTATTCTCCCCCCTCCCCAATTTATTCTATTCTTTCTCTCCTTTTACCCTCCTCATCCTCAAAAGTGTTTTACTATTGACCACCCCCGCCCCCAATATACCCTACTCCCTTCCCATATCCCATTCTCCACCTATTATCCTTCAGGATAAGATAGATTTCTATACTCATATTGAGTGTGTATGTAATTTCTCATTGAGTGGAAAATCTTATTTAAAGGAGTTAAAACCAAGTGCAGTTTTGGATGGAAAGTTAAGTGAATGGAAAATCCAAATCCTTTCTGTATTCTATAAAGGAAAGCTTTGGGAGGAGTTCAGTGTTACATCCTTCCAATCTTTTAATCAGACGGTAGAGGAGATTGAGGAAAGGTGGGAAGATATTGGCTATTTAAGACTGTTAACCAAAATATTATATTATTCATTTTTTATTGTATTTTTATTTATTTTTTTGACTATATCCCATTACATTTTTATATTACATCTGATTTGGATTGCAGTTAAAAGTGTTGTTATGGGAGCCAAGATTGCAGAGTGAAAAGGTGGCTCTGCGTCCTCCTCCGATCTTCTCTCAAATCAACAATAAAATAAGCCTCTGAACTGATCTTCAAGTCAACGAAATATTTGGACACTGCTTGCTGATATCTCTGAAGAACTTCACATCAGGTTTGTCTAACTCGGACAGAGGGATAAACAATGGTATAGGCCGGAAGTGAGGGTGGGACTCAGCTCACTGTGGCAGAATCTCCAAACTCCAAACTCCAAACACCTGGAGTTTATCTGAGGCACTCGGGACACTCTGCCCTGATTGGGGGCAGGTGTCCTGGCAGACTTGCCTTGTTTAAGGAGTAATTCGGACTTAGTCCTAGCCCCCACTGGCCCAGCACCTTAAGTTAATTCGCCAAATTGCCCCGGGGCAAAGAACTTCAGCCACCATTTTTTTTCCCTACCTTAAAGAGACATCCACGCTGTCTAAAAAAAAAAAATGAAGAAGCAAAAGAGAGCTCTCACCATAGACAGCTTTTATCGAGAGAAAGAAGGGATGACCCCAGATCCTGAGGTTCCTTTAGACAAAATTCCAGAGGAAGTTATTAAGGACCATCACTGGTCCCTTTTTCAAAAGGCCTTTCTGGAAGATTGCATAAAGAACCTCAAAAGAGAGCTGGAGGATAAATGGGAAAATAAACTGAAATCAGTGCAAGAAGGATATGATGCCCTGCAAAAGAGATATGAAAAGGACACCAATTTATTGAAAAATAAAATTAGTGAAGTGGAAAAAGAGTACAATGAACAAAAAAATTCAATTGGCCAGTTACAAAAGGAGCTTAAAAAGATAACTGAAGAAAACAACACTTTAAAAATAAGAATTGAACAAATGCAGTGAATGACTCAATAAGACTTCAAGAATCAGTCAAACAGAAACAAAAAAATGAAAAATTAGAAAAAAATATGAAATATCTCCTAGGAAAAACAACTGACTTGGAAAATAGATCTAGGAGAGACAATCTAAGGAGTATTGGACTTCCTGAAAGCCATGATGAAAAAAAGAATCTAAACACTATCTTCCAGGAAATCCTGAAAGAAAACTGCCCTGAGATTGTAGAATCAGAAGGCAAAATCAACATTAAAAGAATTCACCAATCACCACCTGAAAGAGACCCCAAAATTAAAACCCCAAGGAATATCGTGGCTAAACTTCAGGACTATAGCATCAAGGAAAAGATTCTGCTAGCAGCTAGAAAGAAACAATTCAAATACCGAGGATCAATAATTAGAATCACACATGATCTGTCAGTCTCCACACTGAAGGATCAAAGGGCCTGGAACCAGATATTCCGAAGGGTAAAGGAACTTGGATTACAACCAAGAATAACCTATCCATGTAGAATGAGCATTATCTTCCAGGGAAGAAGATGGTCATTCAATGATATAGGTGAATTTCACCTATTTCTAATGAAAAGACCACATCTGAACAAAAAATTCGATATCCAAACACAGAACTCAAGAGATGCATAAAAAGGTAAAAAGGAAAGGACTCTCGAGAACTTTATTTCTACTAGGGGGATACTTAAAGTTTGGGGGTATAATTAACTAGATATTACTTTGATAATATGAAAAAGAGAACTAGAGGGGGAAAGGTTGTCATACTGGGGAAAAGAGGGGAAAAGTGGTAAAATAAGATCTAAAAAAAAGGGAGGTAAAAACAAGGTAAAATCTCTTGAAGAGGCAAAGAAAACATAATATAATTGAGAGAAAGAGGGGAGGGAGATGAGCATTGTGTAAATCTTAATCTCATCAGGTTGGGCTCTAAAAGTGTATATCAAAACTAGAAAAAGAACAAATTAAAAACCCTCAATTAAATACCAAATTGGAAATTCTAAAAATAAAAGGAGAAATTAATAAAATTGAAAATAAGAAAACTATTGAATTAATAAATAAAACTAAGAGTTGGTTCTACAAAAAAAACAACAAAATAGATAAGCCTTTAGTTAATTTGATAAGAAAAAGGAAAGAGGAAAATCAAATTGTTAGTCTCAAGAATAATAAGAAAGACCTTTCCTCCAATGAAGAGGAAATTAGAGCAATAATTAGGAGTTACTTTGCCCAACTTTATGCCAATAAGTTTGATAATCTAAATGAAATGGAGGAATATCTACAAAAATATAGATTGCCCAGGTTAACAGAAGAGGATATAAACTATTTAAATAGCCCCATATTAGAAAAAGAAATAGAACAAGCTATTAACCAACTCCCTAAGAAAAAATCTCCAGGGCCAGATGGATTTACATGTGAATTCTACCAAACATTCAAAGAACAATCAATTCCAATACTATATAAACTATTTGAGAGAATAGGGACAGAAGGTATACTGCCAAATTCCTTCTATGAGACCGATATGGTGCTGATAGCTAAACCAGGTAGGGTGAAAACAGAGAAAGAAAACTATAGAAAGAAAAAGAAAACTAAATTTCCCTAATGAATATTGATGCAAAAATTTTAAATAAGATATTAGCAATGAGATTACAGAAAGTCATCCCCAGAATAGTACACTATGACCAAGTAGGATTTATACCAAGGATGCAGGGCTGGTTCAATATTAGGAAAACTATCAGCATAATTAATTATATTAATAACCAAACTATCAAAAACCATATGATTATCTCAATAGATGCAGAAAAAGCATTTGATAAAATCCAACACCCATTCCTATTAAAAACACTAGAGAGTATAGGAATAAATGGGCTTTTCCTTAAAATGATCAGTAGCATCTATTTAAAACCATCAGCAAGCATCATATGTAATGGAGACAAACTAAAACCATTCCCAATAAGATCAGGAGTGAAACAAGGCTGCCCACTGTCACCATTACTATTTAATATTGTATTAGGAATGTTAGCTTTAGCAATAAGAGAAGAAAAAGAGATAAAAGGAATTAGAGTAGGTAATGAAGAAACCAAATTATCACTCTTTGCATATGACATGATGGTATACTTAGAGAACCCTAGAGACTCAACTAAAAAACTACTAGAAACAATTCACAACTTTAGCAAAGTTGCAGGATTCAAAATTAATCCACATCATCATTTGTATATATTACCAACAAAATTCAGCATCAAGAGATACAAAAAGAAATTCCATTCCAAATAACGGATGATAGGATAAAATATTAGGGAATCTATCTGCCAAGGAAAAGTCAGAAACTATACGAACTAAACTACAAAATTCTTTCCACACAAATAAAATCAGACCTAATCAATTGGAAAAACATTAATTGCTCATGGGTAGGCAGAGCGAACATAATAAAAATGACAATACTACCCAAACTAATCTACTTATTTAGTGCCATACCAATCAAACTCCCAAGAAATTATTTTACAGATCTAGAAAAAATAGTAGCAAAGTTCATTTGGAAGAACAAAAGGTCAAGGATTTCAAGGGGATTAATGAAAAAAAAGGCAGATGAAGGTGGCCTTGCTGTACCAGATCTAAAACTATATTATAAAGCAGCGGTCATCAAAACCATCTGGTACTGGTTAAGAAATAGAGCAGTCGATCAGTGGCATAGGATAGGTTATCAGGATAATCTAGGCAATAACTTTAACAATTTAGTGTTTGATAAACCCAAAGACCCCAGCTTTTGGGATAAGTATTCACTATTCAGCAAAAACTGCTGGGAAAATTGGAAACTAGTGTGGAAGAAATTAGGGCTTGACCTATACCTAACACCACATACCAAGATAAGATCTAAATGGGTTCATGATCTATATATAAAGAGTGATATTGCAAGCAAATTAGAGGAACGTAGTATAGTTTACCTCTCAGACCTGTGGAGATGGAATAAATTTATGTCCAAAGAAGATCTGGAACTCCTCATTGAACACGAGATAGATAATTTTGATTATATTAAGTTAAAAAGTTTCTGTACAAATAAAACTAATGCAGACAAGATTAGGAGGGAAGCATCAAATTGGGAAATCATCTTTACATTTAATGGTTCTGATAAAGGCCTCATTTCTAAAATATATAGAGAATTGTCTCAAATTTATAAAAATTCAAGCCACCCTTCGATAGATAAGTGGTCAAGGGATATGAACAGACAATTTTCAGATGATGAAATTAAAACCATCTCTAGTGATATGAAAAGTTGCTCCAAATCACTATTGATCAGAGAAATGCAAATTAAGACAACTCTGAGGTACCACTACACACCTGTCAGATTGGCTAAAATGACACGAAAAGATAACGACGAATGTTGGAGGGGATGTCGGAAAACTGGGACACTAATACATTTTTGGTGGAAATGTGAACGGATCCAACTGGAGAGCAATTTGGAGCTATGCTCAAAAAGTTGTCAAACTGTGCATACCCTTTGACCCAGCAGTATTTCTATTGGGCCTATATCCCAAAGAAATCTTAGAGGAGGGAAAGGGACCCACATGTGCAAGAATGTTTGTGGCAGCCCTTTTTGTAGTGGCTAGAAACTGGAAACTGAATGGATGCCCATCAATTGGAGTAGCTGAATAAATTATGGTATATGAATGTCAGGGAATATTATTGCTCTGTAAGAAACAACCAGCAGGACGATTTCAGAGAGGCCTGGAGAGACTTGCATGAACTGATGCTGACTGAAACGAGCAGAACCAGGAGATCATTATACACAGCAACAACAGTATTACATGATGATCAATTCTGATGGACATGACTCTCTGCAACAAAGAATTGTCTCAAACCAGTTCCAATTGTTCACTGAAGAAAACCATATACACCCAGAGAGAGCGATATGAAATATGGACCACAATGTAAAATTTTCATGATATCTATTGATGTTTGCTTGCATTGTGTTTCCTTTTCTGATTTTCTTTTTTTTTCCTTGTAGATAGGATTTTTCTTGCATAACTTGTCAACTATTTCAACATTATCAACATGTAGTGGACTTCCTGCCATCTAGGGGAGGGGAGGGGACTGGGGGTAAAATTTGTAATGGAAAGCTTTGTAAAGATCAATGCTGGGGAACTACCCATACATATGTTATACAAATAAAAAGCTTTAATAAAAAAAAAGCATTGTGTGTCTAGGGGAAATAACTTAGATTCAAGCTAAGTTTCCTGCTTGTTTTGTCTTTAATGTGGAAAAAGTGCCCCAAGTTATATATCTGAAGGCTTGACTCTCTTCTAACCAAATGCCAGCTACACAAAATTACCACACATAGTGAATAGCAAACAAACAATTAGATAGGAAATTGAAATTAAAGAAGTTATACTGATTACAATATACCATACAATAAGTAGAGTGAATTATCTCTCTCAAGGGGAGCTGTTACTTTTTACACAGCACATTTAACCTTGCATTAGCTCATGGAAGTCTTTCCAGGTTTTTCTAAGAGCATGCTGTCCATCATTTCTTATAGCACAATAGTATTCCATCATAATCATGAACCACTGACTTCAGGGCTAATGCTCTACCCACTGCACCATCTATCTACCCCAACAACAGTATACATACATACATACATACATATATATGCAAACAATTGAAGTTAAGTGAGTTGCCCAGGCCTACCTAGTTAGGAAGTGTTAAGTGTCTAAGTAAATATTGATCTCAGGTCTTTCTAATTCCAGGATCAGTGCTCTATCCACTGCACCATCTAGCTGCTGGACTGTGGAATTTTCTCAGAAGTTCCACTGATGATAATAGCCAGACTTTCTTTTAAAGTTTGTAATTCTATATTGCTTAGTAAATGTTGAGCCAGTCATTTTTAACAAAGAGTTGTGGATTTTTCTTTCTTCTAAACTTTTTGTTCTAGTATAAATCTGGTAATGATGAATGTTGGAGGGGATGTGGGAAGGCTGGGACACTGATGCATTGTTGGTGGAGCTGTGAACGGATCCAGCCATTCTAGAGAACAATTTGGAGCTATGCTCAAAAAGTTGTCAAACTGTGCATACCCTTTGACCCAGCATCGTTTCTATTGGGCTTATATCCCAAAGAAATCATAAAGGAAGGAAAGGCCCCCACATGTGCAAGAATGTTTGTGGCAGCCCTTTTTGTAGTGGCTAGAAACTGGAAACTGAATGGATGCCCTTCAATTGGAGAATGGCTGAATAAATTATGGTATATGAATGTTATGGAATATTATTGTTCTGTAAGAAATGACCAGCAGCATGATTTCAGAGAGACCTGGAGAGATTTGCATGAGCTGATGCTGAATGAAATGAGAAGAACCAGGAGATCATTATACACGGCAACAACAATATTATATGATGATCAATTCTGATGGACATGGCTCTCTTCAACGATGAAATGTTTCAAACCACTTCCAATTGTTCACTGAAGAAAGCCATATACACCCAGAGAGAGGTATGTGAAATGTGGACCACAACATAACATTTTCATGCTCTCGATTGATGTTTGCTTGCAGTGTGTTTCCTTAATCTGATTTTTCTTTCTTGTAGATACTATTTTTCTTGCACAACAATGATAAGTATGGAAATATGTATACATATATTCGAATTGTCAAGTATTTTAACATAAAAACATAATAATATAAATCTGGCAGGGAGAGTAGGGGACAGATGGGAAAAATTCATATTCAAATTATTCACTGATGAAATATAAGACCTTACTAATTTCAAAGTCAGAGGGCCTAGCTTTTTCCTTCAACATAAAAGCTTTATACAAATAGCACCTAATTTTACCTAGTCCCACAGTATTGGTGGAGGTTGCAAATTCTTTTTTCTTAATAGTATTCTTAATTGTAATAGTATTTTTTCAATTACACACAAAGACAATTTTTAACATTCATTTTTTTTAATTTTGAGTTCCAAATTTTTCTTCCTCTATTCTTTTCTAAAACAATAAGCAATTTGATATAGATTATAGATGTTCAATCATGTAAAACATATTTCTATGTTAGTCATGTTGTGAAAGAAGAAAAAGACCAAAAGGAAAAACAAAACATGAAAAAAATAAAGTGAAAATAGTATACTTTGATCTGTATTCAGAATTCATCAGTTCTTTCTCTTAATGTAGATGGCATTTTCCATCATGGGTCCTTTGGAATGATCTTAGATTATTGTATTTATGAGAAAAGCTAATCCATTCATAGTTGATCATCAAATAATATTGTTGTTACTACGAGACATGGTCTTCTGGTTCTGCTCATTTCACTTTACATCAGTTCATGTTAAGTCTTTTCATGTTTGTCAAAAGTTACAAAATCTAAGGTAAGTTCTAGTGAATTATAAATATAATTCTATTTATACAATTTCCAAAATAATTTTTATTATCAAGATTCTGTACTTTAATTCCTTCTCCTATACAGTCTTGGTACCCCAGAACCAACCAGCACATCCTGGCAGTGATAAGACAAACTTTTTGTTCAGCTGGGACATTTTGAATAGTGGAAGATTTTCCCATATGCTGCTGATTATTACCTCTGAAGGGATGTTCTACAGGATTCATGGGCACACCCTGGACACAAAGGCGGCCATTTCTTATATTTGTGGTAGGCATGACCTGCTCTATGGATAGATTTATCAATATGACCTCCTCCAGTAGCAACACTAACCACAGTTTTGCAGAGATAACTTTTTTAGAGCCTGAAGGTACCTTCACTGATGTTTTCTTGGTTTCAGGACTTGGGAAAGTAGCATAGTTTCCAGATGCAGGGCAAGCTTACTCTGCTCCCCAAGGCGTTTTTCCTTCAAGACTGCTCTCATGGGTCCCTTCAGGCATAGTTCCTACTGTGAGGACTTTGCTAATGTTGAGTTAAGCTTTCTTACCACAATACTTAAACTCCTCAGTATGAATGTCTTTGACATTTGTGAAAAAACTCTTTCCTCTTTTTAAATCAGTAAGGATTCCAGAAAGCTACTTTTGCAAAAGGAGCACCCTGCCTAAACCATGGCTTATGCCCTTGATATAGCCATGTCTCTTGGCAAGGTCACCAGCCTAGAGCTTAGTGGCCCCTTTATTGTACTTTATGTGAGTAAACTGGAAAGATCAGATCTTCACCCCTCTTCTGATCACAGATCATTCAACCATGTAGCAATGTCTGGCTTTGGGCTTTTGAAAAAGAGTAAGAGTTCTGTTTGCAATAGAAAAGTCACAATTGAATAGAAAGGCATGCTTTTTGGCAGCCTGGCTTTCTGGATCATAACCCAGTTGGGGCCTCTGGGGCTGCCACATTTCAGGGCCAAAAAACTAGTCAGGTGATATTAAAGTATTCAGTGCTAAACAGGAAAAAGGGAGTGCTCAGGGGAACTTTTCTCTACTTCTTGTTCAGATGATCTTGAGTGTCCAAGTTGGTAGGTGCATGGGTTGCAGGCTATATTAGTGATTCTGCCCTTAGGCTTGAAAAGAAAATCTGAAAGTTCTTCTCTCCTTTGCTTTTAAAGATATGCAGAAGAGAATCAGGCTTATTGTGTCTGAACTATCAACTCAGTTTTTTTGCTAAGTATTCCAGTAGAGATTAAGAATCAGAGCACAAGGGGTGAAATGAAAACAATTTTGATTGCCAGCAATTGTATCCCCAAAATTTTAAGACTCAATTCAGACTCTTTGTTTATTACTTGACTTCATCTGGATGGTACTATTAGTTTGTATACCCATATTCAGAGTTGCTTATAACTGTAATGAGGCACTGATTTCTCTAAAAAAGCATAGGGCCAAAAGCCAGACAAAAAGCAATTTAGTTATCCATCTCTCTCAAAAACCAAGGAATGAAGAGAAACAATGTTGCATCAGCATAAATAAATGTCATCCCCTTGACCCATATTAGAATACTATAAACTGAAATGGCTACCAGCAAAATTTGCACCCTCTTTGATAAAACCACATGGTCACACAGCAGGAGTAATAACATTCCTAAGTGTTGTTGTTCACAGTACCTACTTATTATCTAAGCAACCTTGTAACAAGAGACCTGAAATTGCTTTTTGGGGTGGAAATTCCTGCTGCCAAGAGGTGGTATGTTTGACTTTAAAAGACACCCCAGCCCAGTGGGAGAAAGATTTAGATCAAAATAGTCAAATGAAGACATGAGTCATTTGGGAAGAGCACATTATGTTTGTGACAAACAACATCTTAGTCTTACTAAAATGATTAAAGTTTATAACTATGACTCATGTGGATTTCAATGGATTAGCCATGTGAACTGATAGAATGTTTAAGGCATTATTAGCCAAATAGGGAAAGCAATAAAGACATGGATTTATTTTGTTGCTGTTGTCATAGTTGTATTGTTTGTCTGCTTTTTCCCTTGAGGTGGTAGTATCTATTCCTGTCATTTCATTGATGTAAGGAATTCCTGCTTAAGAACTCTGCTCCAGCAAGTGTTATGAGTTACTATCTTAGAGATTTGCTTAGGGTGCTGAGAGATTAAGGAATTTACTCAGGGTTACACAACCAGCGTATGTTAAGCAATACTTGACAATTCTTTGTGATTCCAAGGCTGGCTTTCTCTCTCATTTGAGAACATATATATAATTTCATCAATGTCTATCACGGGGCTGAGCATATGGTAAATATTTAAAAACTATTTAGTTTATCATAGAACTAGCAGAAAGGAACTTTGAGGTCATGCCATTAATTAATTAATTATTCATTCATTTATCCATCCATTTACTTATTTGTTTGTTTGTTTGTTTGTTTTGTGTGGCATCTAGGGATAAGTGATACTTACCCTAGTCAGTGTCTGAGGCCTGATTTGAATTCAGGAAGATGCACCTTAACTCCAGGCCTGACACTGTGCACTATGGTGCCATCTAGTTGCCTTCTTGACTTTTCTGCTTGTTAGGTTAATTGGTGGAGGTGCTGATCAGGGAAATCCTTATTACTCTGTGGGGTTTTTTCAAAAATTTGGTGAAGTAAGAAGACATGAATCTATATCTGGATTAAGGAGGGCGCTTTTGTGCCTTTTTGAGAAAGCATGATCAATTACTTATTGATTTCTCAATATGACTGGCTAACTGAGGCCCAGGCCTTCTCAGGCCTCACTGCAGGAGTCTATGAAAGGTACGTTTTCACCTTAATCTTTTTTTGTGTATTTTCTTTTGTGACTTTCTTCTGGGAGTGCCTTAGTATTGGGGGGAAGGGTGAAACGATTTTTTTTCTTCCCCATTCTCCAGAAGTAGTTTGATAAAAGCACAAAGTAGAAGTAAAAATGTGTTCATCTATGTAGTAAGAGAATGCCTAAAATTGATTTATCCAGCCCAAAAGAAGGCAGCAATAAGTGAACTAACAGCTTTCTGTCAAAAGCACATGGAAGAAACAAACATGCTTGCCTATATAGCTCAATAGCTATATACCTATTGTATAGTTGCTCATAGACAATGTTCCTGAACCGAACTTATAGTGTAGAAGAGAAGAAAATCTCTTCCTGCTAGGTAGCATGATCCCAAATTCTAGTCACCTAGCCAGAAAGGAAAACTCTCCTTTGGAATTATCTTTTGGGTAACAACAGGTTTAAGATTTTGAGAATCTGAACTTCTAGAGAGAAAAGGAGATTTTTTTGAATAGCATTGCCTCTAAGAAAAATTAGAAGGATTACCCATGTAAGTTTTGAAGATAAAAAGCAAAGGAATGACAACAGGGGTATGTAGTATTTCTGTACCTTGTATACACTTTCTATTACAGTGAATTATTCAACTAGTGAGATCTAATGGGAATAAGTGCTGTTTGTTCAGATACTCCAAGTTATGATTGGCTGGGGTGGAAGTGGAGGAAGGATGTATTGGTTGTGCAAATGATTTATATTTTCTACGTTTGCTTATAAACACCAATGATTAAGTATCACGTATTTTCTATATTAGCTTATGTGTTCTTAGGAGTCCTTTGTACCTTTCATATTTTCTGTGAAATGAAATAAGATTATTTCATACCTAGTTTTCATTTTTGTTTGTGCCTTTTTATAGAAGTTGGGGGCTCTGTATATAACTATTTCTAAGATTTTTTCTGGGACAAACTCTGGATGGGGAAATTAAGCCATAGAGGAAAAAAGTGGTCTTTTGGAAGTCATCACCTATGATCAGACTCAGGCCACAATCTTCAACTGCCCTAGACTAAAACTTCTTAAACTGTAGATGGCAATCCTTTATGAGGTCTCATATTTGAATGTGGAAGGGGTGAAATTATGATTTATTATCAGTAAATGTCAATTTGCATACCTATCTTATATACTTGTATACACAGGGTCATGGAAAAATTTCTCTGGTGAAAATGGGTTATGAGTAGAAAAAGTTTGAGAAGCTCTGTCTAGAAAATATAAGTGAAACTAAACCTTGATCTTTCTTAGCTCTCCGTTTTCAGATAAAATGAATTCAGTTGAGCAAGATTTTAATGTTTCTCAGTCATTTCATTTTAATGTAACACACATTCATAGTAACACAGTCTTCTAACCCCTGCTCAGACTGACAGCCTAGGTATCCCTTCATGTTTGTAGGGGTATCACTGAGGAGTTGAGGGTGATGTGTGACTGTATAATCTAGAGCATATGAGTTCCTACTAATATGTTTCCTTCTATGATTATCAATTGAATATCAATCATTCAGCCAGAATAAATAGATTTCTAAAAGGGGTGGTTTACTATTTCAGGGTAGTTGGCACTAACTTTCCCCCTCAAAAACCTGTGACATACTCATACAAGAATATATTATGTTCAAGTGAAAATATTTTCAGATTTATAGTACATTTAGCAAAGGAAACTCAGAGCTCTTTGAAATTTTTTTTGCTATAGTCTTCAAGATATTCTCCTTAGATTTAGTAGAGTTTTTCCACTTGGATCTTTGTAGAGTTCCAAATCTGCATCCAGTATTTTCTTGGCAATTAATGCAAACACTACCAGCAGTTGTTCCTTGATCATCAATAGGATGCATGGGAAGATAGGAAATCCAAAATCCACTGGACCCTTTCAAGCTTTCAAGGTTTTCCACCAGACAAAGGGAATGAGACTGAGAACCAAATCAAAGAATGAGGCATAGGCGCTCTCATTTACTGATTCTTTCTCAAAGGTTGGGTTCTCCTCTTCAATGCTGGTTCTCAAAACTCTTCATTCCAGCTATGCCCCTGAAGGAGTGGCCAAGTCCCTTAGCCAATCTAAACAGACTTCCTATCATAAGTAGGGAAGTATTCAGGTTTTGTTCACACCTAGTAGACAATCAGGCAGATAGGTGGTCAGTAGATAGAGTGTTAGACTTGGAGTCAGAAAGACCCAGGTTAGACATTTACATCTGTGTAATCTGGGACAAGTCAATTAACCTCTTTTTGTAAGGAAATGGCAAACTACTCCAGTATCTTTGCCAAGAATGCCCTATGGACAGTACTGGCTATGCCCTGGTCACAAAGAGTCAGGTTGCACTGAACAAGTTATCATCAATCAGAGTTTTCATCAGATATCAGGGCTAAAGGACATGAGTTGATTTTGGTCCTACATTTATATTTAGAACCTAATTTTCTAGTTTTATCTCTAGGGATGGAGGTTTTGCTTGGAGTCATTTATCTCTCTAGCTTCCAAAGATTCCTCCCTCAAGCTTCACCCTCCCTCCAATTGTATTCTCAAGTACATTCTTATTTTTTCCTGGATTTTAATAGTTCTAACCCCTAGGAAGACCTGAATCACTCTGGACCCATTTTATTCCCTTTGACTTTGTTTGCCTGAAGCAGATTCATCAGTTAGTCATTCAAACTGGGTCTATTTTTATGGTGGAATTTAGTTCCTTCATCTAATATTCTATGTTAGAGTCCAAGATCCCAGACAAGTCTAATTTTTTCTTTTATTTCAGCTCTGAAGTCCCCTGTTGAGAAACGTAAAACATTTTTTCCCCTTTTTGGGGGATCTGTCTTTTAGCTTATTTGCCAACCCAAGATAATTACCACTTTCCCAGCCTAAGAAATGATGGCTTAAAAAATTTTTTTTTACTATCATGTTCTAGAAAAGGCTTTTGAATACAGAATTGCAGTGTTCAATAATTACTTAAAGAAGTAATTGCTTGTTCTTTAGTGTATGTATAAGTATTAAAAAAAGGAAAAAGAAATTAAAATTTATTTGGAAATCTTTATTGGTGTTGATCAGTCAGAAGTTAGAAACTTTGCCTCTTAACAATTATATTTGATAATATTGAATTTTATTATTTTAGCTGCTATATCACACTACTGACTCATATTGAGCTTGCAGTCCATTCAAACTGTTATATATTCCCCCTATCCTATTTTATATTTGTGTAGTTTACATTTTTTATGCTTAAATGTAAGAATTTATATTTATCCCTACTCTATTTTATGTTAGCTCAATGTTCTGTCCTGCCCAGATTCTTTTGGAACCTGTCATTCAGCACATTAGCTATCCCTCCCAGCTTCATGTCATCTGGAAATTTGACAGGCAGACCATTATTGCTTTTGTCCAAATTATTGATCAAAATGTTAGAAATCATGGTCTAACTACACATACCTGGAATACTCCATTGGAGATCTATTGCCATTTTGACACTGAAGAATTAAGAAATACAAATCCATCTGATTGCATTGTCATCTAACTCATAGTTCTGCATCTTAACTACAAGAAAAATGTGATATACTTTTATCAAAGCTTTGATAAAATCTAAGTATACTGTAATCTATAGCATTTCTCAAATCTATTACTTTTAGTAGTCCTGTCAAAAATGGTAATTAAGTTAATTTAGCAAAACCATTCCTTAATGAAATGTGTTGGCTTTGCATAATTCTTATTTCTCTCTCTAGATATTTGTCAACTATCTCTTGAATGAACCTTTCCAGAATTTTCATAGGAATTGAAATCAAGCTTACTGGCCAATAATTTGAAGACTTTGTTTTCTTATCTTTATAAAAAATTAGAATGATATTTGTCCTTTACTAATCTTGAGGAACCTTTCCCATTTTCCTTAATCTTTCAAATATCACTGATCTGATGGTTTAGCAATCATACCTGCTAGTTCTCTCAGGATATAAGGATGTAGTTCATCTAGACCAAGTGACTTGAATTCATCAAGATAAGTAAAGTGCTCTCTTTTGTGGTAATTGTTGTTCAATAGTGTACAGAACTCTTCATGGCTCGATTTCGGGTTTTCTTGTCAAAAATACTAGAATAGTTTTCCATGTCTTTTTCTAGCTCATTTGGCAGATAAGGAAACTGAGGCAAACAGGATTAAGTGGTTTACCCAGGTCACATAAGTAGTAAGTATATGAGGACAGATTTGAACTGATGATCAGTCTTCCTGACTCCAGGTTCAGCATTTTATCCATCCTCTGTGCCACCTTGCTGTCACAAATGCTCTCTGGATATCAGCTCCCCTTTCATTATTTTTGTGTTGTAATTTCCAGTGTAAAGGTCATTTTGCTTTTAAGAGAAAGCACTACAAAATAACAATTGAGCTTCTCTCTGTTGTCAGTTATCATTGTCCCATACATTCCAAACAAAAGTTCTTATTTTGATCTTTTCCTTTCACATTGTCCATACTTTCCTCATCAGCCTCAGCTCATTCTGAGATTTAACATTTTGAACACTTCAAAAAAATGGGACTATATCCCACGCTTATATTCTTGTTTCCATCTTATATACATCTCTTTTTTAAAAAAATCTAAGTTAGTTGGTGAATTCTCTGTGCATCCATATCGCTCTCTTCAGACGGATTAAATTTTTCTTCCTCATCAGATTTTTTTCTTTTTGTCTCTTGAGAGTCTCCCATTCCTCCTAGGCTGACTTCCCCTAAATCATTTTGGTCCATGAAATCCAACCTATCTTTTTTCTAAACTCACTAAAATTTGTTTCTCCAAAATCTAGGGTACATGGCAAAATCTAGGTTGTATATTGGATTGGTAGTGTCATTTGTATTCATGTGAATCATTACAAGGGGTTAATCTTTTCCTAGGGTTAAGATTTGATTTTTATAGCTTTTCAGGACCATTTAGAGAACCCAGCCAATTGGTAGTGTTCTGGGGTGAGTACTTGAAACTTAACCAATCAATGAAATGTTAGGTTCCAATATTTGGAAGAATAATTACAGCACCTCCTAGATCTGGAGGTTGTTTCAGAGAGTAAAAGTCCTAAGTTACAGAGATGGGGATCATAAAGATGTTGTATCAGAGTGGAAATTCACAGGTTGTTTAACTAGTATTGAGGTGGCTAAGGGCCTTGTTATGATCTAATTATCAAAAAGGAAATTTTTCCTCAAGTAAAACATTTCTAAAATGCTTTTTTTTCCTCTTGTCATAGGGGCTTTAGGAATTTTGATAAGTAGCTAGTAGGAAATAATGGGCAAGGGAGCTTCACTCATCTGGAGGTGTTCTCAGTGCCTGTTCTTGTTAAATATCCTTCTGCTTATATGGCTGTTTCCTTTGATTACCCATTAAATGACATATGAGTACCCTATTTTGCCAAACCTTAAGTACTGGGAGATTGGTCTGTTAGGTTAAGTCAAGAAAGATAGGTTTATGGGGCAGCTAGGTGGTGCAGTGGATAGAGCACCAGCCCCGAAGTCGGGAAGAACTGAGTTCAAATCTAGTCTCAGACACTTAACATTCCCTAGCTGTGTGACTCTGGGCAAGTCACTTAACCTCAATTGCCTCAGCAAAAAGGAAAAAAAAAGATAGGCTTAGTTTAATAAGACTGGAACAAAGTGATCTTGTTTAAGGGGGAGGTGGGTAGTACAGAGGAAGCAAGTGGACCCCCAGGAGTCTTCATGCTTTTGGTGGTGCTTTCAGTGATACCTCTAGAGACTGGGGGTTCCTTACTGTGAAGTTCCTTTCACTCCTGAGAATTTAGAGAGTAAGCTGCCTGAGGCCATTCAGTGAAAAGAGAGCAATGTACCCTTAAAGATTGTACCTAGAAGATAATTGTGTTAAACAATATTTTAGACCCTATAGTTTTGTTAATCCTTCAGTCTGGTAATTTAAACTGCCTTCAAGTTGTACTAAGTGATCTTTTTGGAACTTGATTCATCTTCAAAGCAGCCTAGAAAGACTGACTTTTGGGAGATCAAGAAATTTCCCCCTCATTAGAAAAAAGTCTAATTGAGAAGTAATTGTACTAAACCATACCTTTTCTTTTCTTTTCTTTTTTCATTTTATTAAAGCTTTTTATTTGCAAAACATATCTACTGTGAACCATAATTCTTTCTCTGGAGCTTCCTGTGAATGGCCCTTGAAAAGTGCAGATATCAAGTCATCAGGAACAGTTTCCTAACCCTTAGCAGAATTGTGTGTGAGGGAAATAGAGTCCTTGTACTAGCCAAGAGGATCCTCTGGTTTTTTTATATTGCTTTGTATCTTTTCATCAGTACAAGAAGGCAGAGTTAATTCTCAGCAGCAGTAGCCTGTACAGCATTCCTGATGAGTATAAGAGGTGATGTTGGCCTCCAGTTAAATTCTGCATAAAGCGGTAGAATCTGTCTGCTATAGCAGATTCTGAGAGCTCAGGCCTGCAGGAACACTACGTCCTAATATAGGCTAGGAACTCTCAGGCAGATCCTAATAGTGGCAGTTGTCCCATCCTGGCACAGAGACAAAGACTTCACAGACAGTGGATAGCAGTCAACAGAGACATATTTGAGTCTGAGTCTCTGGCTTTATCAGTTTTTATTTTTTCTGATGTCTTTCCCAGAGGATAGGTAGGTGATCTAGGGATCATTAAATTATACCCACTAGGACCTAAATTGATTAATTAATTTGGATAGAGTAAACCACAGAGTAGGAGAGATTATTGACTCAAGGAAGTAGAAGGAAAGTCCAGAAGTAGTATTGGTGAACAAGGAATATTTTGACTTACAATCTCAGACCAAAGACGGTGCCTCTCTCAACCAACAAGGAACCAGAGTTATATGGCTCCAATGTTGCTTAAAGCTTCAAAAAACAAAACAAAACAAAACAAAAAACCTTTTATATAAGAATAGACTACAATATCTGAAATGAACACTAGATGTCACTCTAGCCATCAGTCCCGTCTTCTATATCAATTTCTCTTGGGTGTGACCTTTCTTAAAAACTCTGGTATTCTAACTGGTCTTTCTTAGTAAATACCTTGGCTGCTCTCTCCCACCCCACCCCATCCCACCCCTTAAAGCAAATGGGATGGTCTGAAACATTTTGAATTGATCTTTGTTAGTCACATTCAAAATTAATTTAGGAGAGAAAATTGATTACTCAAAATATTAAAATGTAAAATTAACTACTAGTACCAAATTCAGGAATTCTAACTAGGCTCTCTCTTTCATTTCACTATCAGTCTATCCACAAATTCAGAGACTCCCCAACCTATGATCTCACATTTTATTGTACATTGAAAAAAATATCAAGAAACTAGATTAAATAATTTTGTCTGAAGATATCTCTTACACCTCCTCTCAATTGCTTTCCTGGATCTTTGGGAATGTCCTCCTATCCAGAGAGAGTACTAATAAATATTTAATAACAAGTTCTCAAGAAAAAACCCTATATAGACATATTGTAAAGTTTAATTTGTATTAGTAACATTTTCTTAATTTTCCTATGTCTAGACACTCATATGTTATGTTAATAATGAATCAAGCCCTGATTTGTAGTCGGTGTCAATTTTTTAGTTTAAATGTTCACTGAAAATTTAACAATCTGCTCTAGCAGAGGTGACTCTATCCAGTATATTCCTAACCATACCACATTTCAAAAATCTTTTGCTTATTAAATTTTTGGTCTTGTTCTACTTTGAAGAAGTCTTTGTTTCTCTATTACTTTGCATTGATAAGAGAGATGGAAAAAGCTCCTTCAACATCATTGAGTTTCTACTCAAAACAGAGATGATGTATCATTGTCAATCAGTTAACTAGCATTAATTGTCAGTCATTATGTTATATAGTTTTCTTTCCCAGATAAGCTTCCCTTAATAGAAGCATAGACTTTTTAGAAAGGAAGAAAGCATTTCAAAAACCTCCTTTGGTTACTGATGCCCCTCTCTCTCAAGGGCTCTCTTATGACAAACTATTTCACTTAAAGGCACCTGCTTTGTAGAAGCCCTTTTCTGCAAAAAAAGGAGCTGACTTTTACAAGACTTTTTCTTACTTGCTTTTCACAGGAAGAAACTGTATGTCTACACACATATATATGGATATGTATACAAATATGCATACACACAAATATAGATATAGAAACATATATATATATACATACATTTTGTTATCATTGTTGTTGTGGACAACAGCTAGATGGTGCAGTGGATGAAGGACTAGATCTGGAATCAGGAAGACTCCTCTTTAGGAATTCAAAAGTGGCCTCAGACATTAATTAGCTGTGTGACCCTGGGCAAGTCACTTAACCTTGTATATCTCAATTTCCTCATCTCTAAAATAGCTGGAGAAGGAAATGGCAAACTACTCCAATATCTTTGTCAAGAAAACCCTAAATGAGATCACAAAAAGTTAGACAGGACTAAAAAGCAACTGAACAATAAAAATATATGATACACATGCATGCATATATGCATATACATGTATACATATGTATGTATAAATATATACACACCCATGTGCACATGCACATGTACAAATGCACTTTCTTTAAACCTGACCTATAGTTTCAGGGTTAGAAGCATCTCTCATTGAGGACATTCACCCTGTCATTGGTACTTTATATGCAAATTAGAATTTTAGACACTTGCCTGGGGACGCTGACAAGCTGAAAAAGTTGTTTAGGATCATATAACTAATATTTATCAAAGGAGGCAGTTGAACCAAAGTCTTCTGGACTTTAAGACCAGTTCTTATCCCACTATTCCCTGTTGCCTCTTCATAATATGGATCCATATATATATATGTATATATATATATGTGTGTTTGTGTGTGCAGATTATAATAAAAATAAATCAAACCTTTCAATGAAAGTTAATGATACTTTTTCTCATTCCTGATCAATGACTTGTTCAAGAGATTTTTTCCCCTCCCTTTTTTGTTGCTGTTTCTCATGTTGAAATAGTATCTTTTGCATGTGGGGAGCAATAAAGGCCCTGCCAAAACCCATTTAATATACAATTGCTAAAGTAGATAGTGAAATTCTGCAAAGATATTGCAAAGTAAACTTCTATATTTCTCTTATGTGAAATAATGTTAAGTAGAATTAGCAAATGCTTGTATCTGATGACTTAAATACCTCATTTCTTCTGAATGCTCCAAAAGTTTCTGCTCCCTCTGCCTTCTGATTCCATAAGTCAAAATTTGGCTATAATCACTGAGTTTCATAAAGTATAGATTTTTGGAAGCAGACTGTTAAGACGCAGTAACTTATGCCAAAGTTGGGAATTTTTCCAGAATAAAAAAAGGAAATTAGGAAACTATTTTGTTGCTGTCATCCAAGAAACTGGGGCCATACATTCTTCTCTCTCATATTTGTTGGGTTACCAATAGGTAAAGGATTTGGAAACAATCTTAACCAAACAGGGACATTATTATTATTATTATTATTATTAGGATATAATGATATATTCTTGTACTTTGAGAAATAATGAATATGAGAGTTCAGAGAAATAGGTGAATAATTGTAAAAACCAATGTAGAATTAAGGAAACCAAACCCAGAAGAGTAAAATATACAATGACTATTGTAGTATATACTCTCAACCTCAACTTATGCCAGCAGACTAGGTCTCAAGAGATTAACTATTACATTTCTTTGGTGATAGCTCTACATGTAGCCCTGAGGAATTAGGTGTGTTTTTCTAATACTATATAGCTCATGAGCCCTTACCACAGTTTGCTTTCTACCATTAGTTATTACTTGGCCAGCCACACTTAATTAGTTTTTAGAAAAGTGATCGAGTACCAGAGTTATGAGGACCTGAGTTCAAATTTGGCCTCACATATCTAATAGCTGTGTGACCATGGGCAAGTCAATTAATCCTAATTGCTTCAAAAAAAAAGAAAGAAAGGAAAGAAAGAAAGAAAGAGAGAGAGAGAGAGAGAGAGAGAGAGAGAGAGAGAGAAAAGAAGAAAGGAAGAAAAAAGAAAGAAAGAAAAAGGAAGAAAGGAAGAAAGAATAAAGGAAGAAAGGAAAAAAGAAAGAGAGGAAAAAAGGAAGAAAGAAATGAAGGAAAGAAAGAAAGAAACAAAGGAAGGAAGGAAGGAAGAAAAGAAAGAAAAAAGGAAGAAAGTATGCAAGACAGGGAAAAATGAAGAATTCACAGAAGGGAACAATCAATGTGTATATATATTCTTTAAGTATCAGCTAGAGTAAAAGAAGCCTTGTAGGCCTCAGTTCATCCTCCCAGAGGTCACATCAGGAGACAAGAACATACTATTTAGGTCATAATCGTCCAAAAAAGGGAATGAGATTGTTGCAGCCAATCAAAGGGGTGAAGGGAGGGATTAATGATTTTTGAACATTGGGAGGAAATAAAACTGTATTTGTAGGCCAGAATGGTGGCTCTCCTCCCTCCAAGTACTTCTCTTTTGCTCAGGGGGTGTTGGACCGCCTGAATTTCATGAAATTCTAATTAAATATTTTTCTGCTTTTCACTTTGAGAGACCTCTGAGTAGTCATTCTGGGTGAGGGTCTGCACATCCCACAGAGAAGGAAGAAAGAAAGAAAAAAGAAAGGAAGGAAGGAAGGAAGGAAAGAAAGGAAAAAAGAAAGAAAAGAAAGAAAGAAGGAGAAAAAAGAAAGGAAGGATGGAAGAAAGAAAGAAAAAAGGAAGGAAGGAAGGAAGAAAGAAAGAAAAAGAAAAAAAGAATTCACATAAAACTGCAGGAGCACTGCCACAATACTGATGAAAAAGGCCAAATTTACTACAAAACTCACTAAATCCTTCTCTGCTAAAGGTAGCACTGAAGAAGGCTGACATTTTTTTTCCTCTCCTTCCTGTAATTAATTTCTTCTCAGGGGTTTTGCTAGCTTCCACCACTAAGCTGATAGATGTTCATAAGCCAAATTCTGCAATAGCTTCTTAGTTTTACAGGAGTCTCATAGACCTAACCAACTCCCTTAACCAATCCCAACAGACTTCAATAAAGTGCCAAAGGGCTATAAAACTGTGCATATCCTTTGATCCAGCAGTCTCACTACTGGATCTATATTCCAAAGAGATCATTAAAAAAAAAAAAGGAAATGGACCCATATATGCAAAAATGTTTGTAGCAGTCATTTTCGTAGTAGCAAAAAACTGGAAATTGAGTGGATGCCTATCAGTTGGGAAATGGCTGAATAAGATATGGTATATGAATATATTATTATTCTATAAGAAATGATGAGCAGGCTGATTTCAGAAAAGCCTAGAGAGACTTATATGAACTGATGCTGAGTGAAATAAACAGAAGCAAGAGAATACTGTACACAGTAACAAGATTATGTAATTGTCAGCTATGGTAGACTTGGCTCTTCTCAGCAATGTGGTGATTCAAGGCAATTCCAATAGACTTGGGATGGAAAACGCCAATTGCATCCAGAGAGAGAACTATGGAGAGTGAATGTGGATCGAAACTGTTTTCACCTTTGGGTTTTTTTTTTCTTTCTCTTGTTTTTTTTTTTTCCCTTTTGGTCTGATTTTTCTTTCATAACATGACAAATAGGTAAATGTTTAAAAGGATCATGCATATTTAACCTATATGAGATTGCTTTCAGTTTTGGGGAGGTGGGAGGTAAGGGAGGGAGGGAGATAAGGAAAGAAAAGAGAGAAGGAGCACAAAGTCTTAGAAAAATGAATATTGAAAACTATTTATACATGTATTTGGAAAAATAAAATACTATTGGAAAAATAAGATTGTTATGGCTAGTGAGTGGGGGTAGAGAATATTTGGTAGTAATGTATAGCCACTATGATGTGTCCAAAAATTCTAATACCTTTGAGACTGGTTACAAATTATTATTATAAAGCACTTTTCAGACATAAGACAGCTAAATGCCCAAATAATCCCATTTAGGTAAACATTTTCATTGTAGTAATCTGATTTTAGATTTTATATCAAAGAACAAATGGAACATTTCATGCTGTTTATACACTTCCCAAGAGACTAAATTATTGATGCATAATTTTAAGTTTGCCACTTAGTTTACATATTAGTGGAGAATACTTATTGTAGACTACATAATAGCTTTAAAAAAGAAACTACTTAAGTTTCTGGGTAAGATTGAAGACCTTAAAGCATTAGCTGGCAAAGAATTGAAAGTGAGGATATGCCCATCACCTGGGGCATGATTGAACAAGTTGTGGTATATGATTGTGATGGAATGCTAATTTTTTTGTATTTCCTTTTTTTATTAAAGTTTTTTATTTGCAAAATATATGAATGGATAATTTTTTAACACTGACACGAAACTTTCTGTTCCAAATTTTTCCTTCCTTCCCCCCAATGCCTCCCCTACATGGCAGGTAGTCCAATACATGTTAACTATGTTAAAATATATGACAAATCTAATATATGTATACATATTTATACAATTATCTTGCTGCACAAGAAAAATCGGATCTAGAAAGAAAAAAACCTGAGAAGGAAAACAAAATGCAAGCAAACATCAACAGAAAGAGTGAAAATGCTATGTT
>JAJPUD010000643.1:538679-558030 GCA_023553655.1 Myrmecobius fasciatus
CATCTTATTTACCCTAGCTTATGCTTTTCTCTTTCTTATCCCCTTTCCCTCCTCCCTACTATTTTGCTTTTGAAAACCACTTCCCTCAAACAATCCTTCCCCTTTAGAGCCCCACCCACCCCCTTTTCCCCCCCTTTCCCTCCAGTTTCCTTATAAGTCCGTCTATTATTCCCTCTGAGCCAAATCTGATGAGATGGAGATTAACCCAATTCTCATTCCCCTCCCTTTTCTCCCCTCAATCATTATAGCTTTTCTTTGCCTCTACATGTGATGTAATTTCCCTTATTTTACCTCCTTTTCCTCTTCTTCCAGTGTTATCCCTTTTCTACCTCTAATTTCTTTTTCAGTTTATCATATCATAAGATTCATAAAATCATAATAAACATAAAATAATAATCATAAAATCACAGTAATCATATGATAATAATCATAAAATCACAGTAATCATATCATAATCATAATGTAATAATCAATTCATAAAATCAACCCTCATTCTATAAGTATCTATAACATAAATATAGTTCTCAAGAGTTATTTTTTCTTGTTACCTTTTTATGTTTCTCTTGTGTTCTGTGTTTGTAGCTCCCCGATATTTAAATTGTTTCTTTCTGGCTTCTTGTAATATCTTTTCCTTGGTATGATAGTTCTGGAATTTAGCCACGATATTTCTGGGGGACTTAATTTTTGGGTTTCTTTCAGGAGGTGATCGGTGGATTGTTTCAAGGAGTATTTTGCCTTCTGGGTGTAAAATATCAGGGCAGTTTTCTTTTATGATTTCCTGGAATATAGTGTCCAGGTTCTTTTTTTCATCATGGCTTTCAGGAAGCCCTATAATCCTTAGATTGTCTCTCCTAGATCTATTTTCCAGGTCAGTTGTTTTTCCTAGGAGATATTTCATGTTTTTCTCTATCTTTTCATTTTTTTGTTTTTGTTCAACTGATTCTTGAAGTCTTGATGAGTCATTAATTTCCAATTGTTCGATTCTAATTTTTAATGTCTTATTTTCTTCAGTTACTGTTTTTAGTTCCTTTTGCAATTGACCAATTACATTTTTTTGTTCACTGCATTCTTTTTCCATTTTTTCTATTTTATTTTGCAGTGATCTCATTTCATTTCCCCATGTTTCTTCTAACTCTCTTTCAAGATTTTTTATGCAATCTTCAAAGAGAGCCTTGTGACATGGAGACCAATTTATGTCTCTCTTTGGGGCTTTTTCTGGAGTTGCTTTACCTTTAGGGGCCTCAGGATTTGAGGTCTGTTCTTCCCTCTCTCCATAAAAGTTGTCTATGGTGAGAGCTCTTTTTGGTTTTTTATTCATTTTTTTTTAAAGGTGTGAGGTCTGTTTAGGGCAAAGGTGGGACAGCTGCTTTAATTTGCCCTGGGGCAGTTCTGCTGATTGAGTTATTTCAGGAACTGGGCAGTTCTGCTGATTGAATTATGTCAGGGGCTGGGCAGCTCTGCTGATTGAATTATTTCTGGTGCTTCTCAGTCCTGTTGTTTGATTGATTGCTTTAAGGTGCTGTGTAATGGCAGCTAGGTCCCATGCTCATCAGGGGTTCAGTGGTTCACAATCTATCCCCCTCAAAAGGCAGACCCTCCAAACCACCTGCCCACAATCAGGACAAATTGTTCCAAGAGGCCCGCAGAAGACTCCCAGGTGTGTGAAAAGCACAACGCTCCCACTCCTGTTCCGACTCCTGTTCCAGCTCCCTGCTCCAGCTCCCTGCCCCGGTCTCCCTGCGCTGCCATCTGGGTTCAGTAGGCCACTCCCTGCCCCATTAAAACAGACCTGTTTTGAGGTTCTTCCAGAGTATCTTCTTCTAGAATCGTGTTGTTCTCCAGATATTGTGGATTTTTTTGCTTCAGAATCAGTCTAGAGGCTTCATATGTTGTTGGTTTGAGGGGAGGTTAGAGGAGGTTACAGAGACTCCTGTCTGATCTCCGCCACCATGGCTCCACCCCCGGAAGGAAGTGCTCAATTGTTTCTTATAGAAAAATAATGTCATAACATTCATGTACCATAAATTATTTAGTCATTCTCCAACTGATGGACATCCATTCAGTTTCCAGTTTTTTGCCACTACAAAAAGGGTTTCTACAAACATTTTTGCACCTTTGGATCCTTTTCCCTTTTTTATGCTCTCTTTGGGATCCAGGCCCAGTAGAAACATCACTGGATCAAAGGGTATGCACAATTTAATAGCCTCTTTGGGTATAGTTCCATTTGCTCTCCAAAATGGTTGGATCATTTCACAACTCAAGGATTAGTGTTAAATTTTCAGTGTGAGCATTTAGACTTCAGAAATTAGTAATAACTATAAGTTAGGGCTTGATTTATTGTTTTGTTGAGTGTCTACAGTCTAAATTTAATAAAGGGTTAATAATACAGCTTAAATTTAAAAGGATATTTTCCCCTGACTGAATTGTTAAACATTTACCAGCATACCCCTCTACAACTCTATAAACATTTCTAGAGCTCAGCAGGAGTACAATAGAAAACTCAGGGAAAGAAGTTATCACCAAATAAGAAGTCTGATGACTTTGGCTAATAATAATAATAGTAATTTGCATTTATATGGCACTTCAAAATTTGCAAAGTGCTTTGCAGAGTCCATGTGTATATGTGTGTGTGTGAGTGTGTGTGTGTGTGTGTGTGTGTGTGTGTGTGTGTGTGTAACAAGGCATTTTGACATGATGGTCACAGGATGACTTCTAGATTGCAGTGGGATAATAAAAATAAAACAAGACAAAACAAAAAATCGTTGCTTTGTATCAATAGTGGCAATAATTCATGAACTAATCTTAGCTGGAAGATATTTTTTATTTGTCTTACTGATCTGAATTTGTTTCTTGTTCCATAGTACCTTAAGTGCTGTTCTCTCTATGACCATTATTCAGGAGACTTGAACCTTTATTGGTACAATAACACTTAACTTCTCAGTGAATCAGTTTCCTCATCCTTAAAAAATGAGACTAGACTACAACTGCTAAAATTCCTTACAGAAATAACATTCTGTGATGTCATTGCTTTGTTATTCTTAAATAGCTCCCTAAGCATAGTCTAGTTTTAATCTTGGGGAAAAGTACATTTTTTGGAAACAGGAGATTTGGGGAAAAGGGTTGGAAGGATGGAGAGTGACATAGGTTGTAACATTAATAGCATGAGAAAGAAATGCTACCATAAAATTGTAGATCATGCTTGGGAATATTTATAGAAAGTTAGGCATCAGAAGCAGAAGGAGCTGTGGTTGGTACAGAGTAGGTGTATAATAAATGTTGTTTAACTTGATTAAACAATGTGTGTCTTGTTTTGTGTAGAACAGAAAGATATACACCTTTTCTATACTAAAACTTAAAAATGAGAACAAAGGGATTTATGCTTGCATATTGACATATTCTTTCAAGAAAACTCAATTTCCTTATTTAACTAAGTAAAGACATTCTTAGGAAGGATAACAGAAGCCACAGTACAGTTATCCCTTTCACAGTGTGGTGCCCCCACGATCTGGTAAATCCCTGGAAATCTTTTTGGCTCTTCCTTCTTACCAGAGAAGAATTCTGAATTTTTTCTTTTTTTTAATGGGATGGTTACATCTCATTATAAAAGTTGGGTTGATATTATATAACACTATACATACATATATTGCATTTCTGAGTTTTTAAACTTTTTCTGTGTCCTCTGGTGACCTTCGAGTGTCATCTATGGCTTCTGCAAAACTCTCCCTAAATTCCCACTTAATTTCTTATGCTAACCGTACCATATATCAAAACCATGATGGAGAATGTTGCTGTATAGAAGGGATAACTGTATTCTCCTAGAGGATTTATGGTGCTTTTCATAAAGGAATATGTGTTGATCCTGATATGTCATTTCATATGATTCTACCCTTAAATACTGGTCATACTTCCTTCAAGACTTAGTAGGTTACTTTAATTACCCATTTACCCCATCTCCCCAGGACATGGTTGAGAAATTGGTTTAGTTCAATTAGATAAAAACACAGTAAAATTGAAACCACTACATATATGTTTCACAAAGTGTCATATTCTATTCCTCAAAAAAAATTCATCTCTTTCAGGTTAAAGTTTAGTTCTTCCCTCTTCAATTTTCTACCCTTAGAATAGGGAAGAGAAGAGAAGCAGCCTGGAATTCAGAGTGCTGCTAGACTTCTTATCTTGGGAATGAGCAACAGGCAGTAACTTATAGTATATAAAAATAATCATTTATGAAGTGCTTACCATGTGCTAGGTATGATGCTAAATGTTGGAGATATAAGGAAAAAGAAAAAACAGACCTTGCCTTCAAGAAGCATATATTCTAATGTGGGAGACAAGATATCTACAAATAGGTACATATAAGGTATATACAGAGTAAAGGAAGGTAACTTTGAAAGAGCAGGCATTAATAGCTGGTGGACTTGGGAAGGTTTTCTGGATAAGTTAGTGTTTGAATTGAATTTTGAAAGAAGTCAGGGATTTCAGCTAGTGAAAGGGAAAGGCCCTGAAATAGGAGATTGATAGTCTTGTGTAAGGAACAGAAACTAGGCCAGCATAGCTTTTAATGGGGAGTGGAGGAGTAAGAAAACTTTTAAAGAAAGGGTTCAAGTTGTGAAGAGCTTTAAATACCAAACTAAGAGGTTTACATTTATTTATTTATTTTTTTTTTTGCAAGACAATTGGAGTTACCGGACTTGCCCAGGGTCATCCAGATAGTAAGTGTTAAGTGTCTGAAGCCAGATTTAAATTTAGGTCCTCCTGATAGAGCTGATGCTCTACCCACTGTACCTTCTAGCTGTCCCCTACATTTGATCTTAGAGGAAATGAGGAATCACTAAAGTTTATTGAGTATGTGTGACATAATCAGACTCACATTTTCATAAAATCACTTTGGCAGCTATGTGAAAGATGACTTGGACTAGGGAGAGACATGGAGGCAAGGAGCTTGTGGGAGACTATTAAAGTAGTACAGGTGAAAGGTGATGAAGGTCTGAATTAGGCTGGTGGCTGTACAGCAACCTTTTCCAGGTGCTATGTATTCCATAGAGCAAATGAAGCTTGTGTGTGTGGGTAGATAGGAAGTTTATGGAAAGGAAAAAAAGATCTATTTTTCTCTTTCTCACCTTCTCTTTAGCCTATTCTATGTGTTTTCTATATCCTTCCCTCTCCTCATCCCTACTGTCCTCATACTGTATCTGATGTTTGATTATATGCACAAATCAGTAAGAATTTTCAAGAGGTAAACTATACAGAAAAGGACACCAATGAAAACAGCAGATTTTCAAATTAGATAAAGTTGTTGGCAATTGATGGTGATGAAGAAAAATTGCTGGTAGGTGCATCATGATGATCCAATTGATCTAATTCCTCCATTATCATAAGAGAGCCAGGAAATATCACCATTAGCATAGAAATGTGGTTTGTTTGTTTTTTTTAATCATTGTTGTTATTGTTCTTTATTATGAGACACTGGTTGTATCAGTAGTGCATTTTCTGAATTTTGGTTTTTCAGAGGTTGAGATCTAAACCTGACAATTCAGCCTGTCAGATATTTGTCAAGTTTCCTGAAAGCTAGAAAAATGAATGACCATTTCTAAAATATTAACCAAGTTGAACCAGTAGCCAAAAAAAATCACATTTTTAAAAATCAACTGGATAATATCATCATTAGTATTCATGACTCCAAATATTAGTAATACAGAGTTAACTTTTGAATTAGTAGTCATTAATGTTTTGATTTCAGCTGAAAGTCAGTATCAAAATGGGATGGCTCAGGGGTTTAGTCCTATATTGTTTAATTTGTATCAATGACTTGGATAAAGGTATTAATAAAAGGATAAAGGTAAGCTTATTAAATTTGAAGATGACTAAAGATGGGATAGATAGCTAACACAGTAGATTATATAATGAGGATATTTTTAAAAATTGTGACAGGTTAGAATATTGAAAAGAATCTAATAAGGTTAAATATAATAGAAAGAAGTCTAGAGTCTTTTACTTAAGTTGAAAATTCAACCAGGATGGGGAAAGAGTTAGTCTTCCTGAAAAAGATCTGGGAATTTTAGTGGACTACAAACTCAAGTTAATGTATCGATATAAGATATGACAAAAAAAATAGTGATGCAGTCTCAGGTTATATGAGAACAAACAACTTCAAGTAGTATGGCAGTGATATTTAAATTGTCAGATTACACCTGAATATTGTGCTCAGTTCTGGGAACCAAATTTTTGGAAGAGCATTGATAAGCCATAGAACATCTAGAAGAGGGCCATTGGCATGATGAATCCTTATAAGGATTGGTTGAAATAACTGGGCATGCTTAATCTGGAGAAGATGAGTCATAGAGACATAGCTATTTTCAAATATTTCAGGGGTAGTAATATGTAAGAAGACTTAAATACTTTATATTTGCCTCCAGAGAGTAGTAGATAGAAGTTTCAAACAGACAAATTTAGTCTTGATGAGGATTACAATTTGAGCTCTCCAAAAAATGAATGTTCTGTCTTGAGAGGTAAGGGTTCCCTTTTTTGGAAATCTTCAAGCAAAGAGGGGATGACCACTTTTTAGAGGGGATTTTTTTCAGATATGGTTTGGATTATATGGCCACTAAGGCTCCTTCCAACTCTGAAATACTTTTGATAGGAAGTAACTTTCATGATTCATGAGAAGTTATATATGTAAATATATACATATATATTTGTGAAAATATATATGTAAATTTATGTGAAAAATAAATATATGCATATATATATACACACACACACATTTAAATGTGATAATAGGGGCTGGGATCCTACAAGTATCCTAGAAGTTAATACTCAGTAGTTTCAGAATAAAGATGCTTAGGAAATACCCATTGACAGATTTTCAAGTGTGTGACACAAACAAACAGGGAATAAGCATTTATCAATGCTCATTATATGTCAGGTACTATGCTATGTGCCTGCAATACAAATACAAGCAAAAGAAAGAATCCCTGTCCTCAAGGAGTTTATATTATAATATGGAAGACAACACATAAAAGGGAGCTGAAAAAGGGGTGAAGGTGGGGAGGAGAACCTGGATGGGGACATAGTGACAAAGCCTGTTATATCTGGAGAATAATTGGAAGGAGAATAAATTCAAGTTGAATTATGAGATCATATGGATGGTCATCCTAGATCTTCAGGTGCCTTTTGGTCTGCGTCACCTCCTTTCATCTCAAGTTTAATGTCTCAAAGCAAATTTATTCTTTTTTGCTTTTCTTTCCTGCCTCTCTCCCTTATCTTAACAAGTCCTCCTCTGAACTTATCAATTATATTTCTCAGTTGCTCAGGTACAAAAACATTAGAGTCAACCATAACTTTTTCCTTCCCTCCCTCCTTCCCCCTCTCTTCTCTCTCTGTCTCCCTCTCTGTTTCTGTCTCTGTCTCTCTCTGTGTGTCTGTCTCTAGTCAGTAACTAAATTTTTCTTTCAATTCTCTAAACTTTTTTTCGATTTCCATTGCTCCTTCCCTGAGCCATGTCCTTATCATCTCACTTCTAGACTATTGTAATAGTCTCTTAATTGGTCTCACTGCCTTGAAACTTTACTTTCTCCAATCAAAATAATACCAGATTGATCTTTCTAAAGCACAGCTTTGATTACTTCAGTGCCCTGCTGAAAGGAATTTGAATAGTACCCTTTTGCCAGAAATAATGATAATGATAGCTAGCATTTACATAGCACCTTAAGATTTACTTTATTTGAACTTCACAATAACCCTTGGAAATAGGTGCTATCCCCATTTTATAGATGAGAAAAAATAAGGCTGAGAGAGTTTAAGTGGCTTTTGCAGGGCCATATAGCTAATAATTGACTGAATTCAAGCTTAGATCTCTCTGACTCTGTCCACTCTGTCCACTGTGCCACCTAGCTATCTCAAAGTCCAAACTTGGTCCTCAAGGTCTTCCAAGATTCAATTTCTACCTATTTCACTAACTTCTACTCTGGTTAAATAAATAATAAAAAATCTGCTTCAGTCAAATTGACATACGTATTGTTCTCTGAAAATTGCTCCCTGTATTATCACCCTTGCCTCGGCCTAGAGTATCCTCCATTATTTTTTCGTCTTTCATTTCCTCCAATGAAGCATTGCAGTATTCCCCTAAACTTCCATGTTTGTTCCTTCCTCTAAACTTTTGTAGTACTTGCCATTTTTACTATTAATTTAATACTTACATGATAGCTTATGTTTCTCTAAAGCAATGTAAGGCAATCAATCAGCAAGCATTTATTGTTTATTGTGTGTGAAGCACTATGTACTAGGACAACAATTAAAAAGTTTCTGCCTTCAAGGGGCTTATATTCTTTTGACAAAAACAATGTGTAAACATAAAAGTATATGTAGGAGAGTGTGGTTTGGGTGTTTTGTTTTACCCACGTAGGTTATATGTACTCACATGGGTTCTTTCTAGAGATGGCTTGCAGGGAGGCAAGAACAAACAGTTCTAGCATCTCTCTCTCTTCCTCCTTCTCCAAGGGAGACATTGATTCCTTCCAAGAGGGTAAGCAAGAGATTGGGATGAGAGGTTGACTACTCTGCTTTCCTCAGAAAGGGACAGGGGAAGGAAGAATTAGATCTATTTACTTCCTTAAATATTTCTTGTCTAGGAGATGGAATTTTTTAGGTACAAACTATGCTCCTCATCACTATCTCTTAATAGGGAAGCAATGCTCCAGGTTAATCACAAATAGATCACAAATAGCAAATATACCCATTTATCCAATTGATAGCAAATAAAAAATCAGAGATGGTACACCAGGGGAATATGTACTAGACATAGGGGAATATATACCAGACAGGACACAGAATAAATATATACTTTTGGGGGGATGAAATAATTCAGCCCAATCAAGAGAAGAGTATTTCAGCTCTCTCTCAAGGAAAAATTCCACTGAAGTCTCTTGTCTAGTGAACTAGCAATAGGGAGATGATTGAAGAGTCAGTTCTCAACATAACTTTTTTCACTATCTTTTTCTCTTTAGGGACCTCAAGAGAAGTTAGAATAGTGAATCTTTTCCCTTCAAGCTGATAGCTAGAGAACCAGGATCTCCCTTTTCTCCAGCTTTCATCAGCATCACCCCTTGGACAGATATGGGGCATTGAGTAATCTTTACCAATAAGAAGCATCTCATACATTGGGCTCTTTGAGTCATTAGTCACCACATAAAATATGTAACAAAAAAGGCAATGCTATTAGGGAAAAAGAAGAGGCAGTAGCCCTTGAGGATCAGTAGTAACTTCATGGGAAAGTGGCATTTGAATTCAGCTTTTTAAATACTATGAGAGGCAGCTAGATGACTCAGTGAATAGAGCCCTGGGCTTGGAGACAAAAAGAGCTGAGTTCATATTCAGCCTCAGATAAAACTAGCTGTGTGACCTTGGACAGATCACTTAACCCTGTTTCCCTTAACTGGAGAAGGAAATGACAAACCAGTCCAATATCTTTGCCAAGTATCATGGACAGTATGGTCCACAGGATCACAAGGAATTGGATAGGAATTGACTGAATGACTGAATAGCAACAAGAAGAAAGGGATTTTAAGAGGCAAAGGTGAGAAGTAAGTGCATGGGAAATACTTTTGTAAAGGCAATGGCCAGAAGACAGTGTTATGTCTAAGCAACAGTAGGAAGGTCCATTTGATTTGATCATAGAGTACAGGAAGGGGTGTAATATATAATAAAAATGGAAAGGTAAGTTGGGGCCTGATTTTGACTGAATTTAAATGCCAAACAGAGGCGTTTATGTTTGTTCTAGGAATACCACAGAGGAATAGAATTTATTGAGCAAAGGGGTTTCAGATCTGCTTTAAAGATATCATTTTGTAGCTGTATGCTTAATAGAAAGATTTGAGGCAGGGATTATAGAGTCATATGAACATAGATTTAGAGCTGGAGGAAATGTATTTAGGAGGCTATTGCAATAGTTTGGGTAAGAGATGAGGGGCTGAGCTAGAGGGATGGCCATATGAAAAGAGAAGAGGACTGATGCAAGACATGTGGAGGCGGAAGCTACAAGATTTAGCAATTCAAGCATAAGGACTATGTCTGGTTGGCACTCAGTTAATATTTATTAATGATGTGTTGCATACCTGCTTTAGGCAATAACAGAATAATATACAATATTAACAGAATGCGACTAATTTCCCACATGATTATTTGTTGTGCCTCTGGGCATTTTAATATTCTTTGAATTAAAATGAGAGCCTTGTGATTTAGCAGAAAGGAAGTTATATTTAGAATCAGAAGATTGGTTCAGGTCCTAGTTTGACTACTTACTACCTTGGGCAAGTGCTCAGTGTTGCTGGGCCTCCATGTCCTAATTTAATTTAGTACATTGAAAGTTGTGCCTGATTTTGAGTCAGAGGAACTATATCTAAATATTTGTTCTTTCATTTAACACTTTGGGGGAAAGACACTAAATTTCCCTGTGCTTTGGAATCCTTTTTAATTAAATATAAAGGTTGTACTAGACAGTATTTAAGGTCCTTTCTAGCAAATTTATAATTCTATGAAATATATTGTGAAATGTAGGATTAAGTACAACCAGTACCACTAGATGGAGTGAGTGATTTTCCAAGTCTCTTTGAAGCCTTTTCATTTACTGAATCATACATGATTATGACCATTGCTTAGGCCTTAGATAGTTTAGGTAGGCAAGGGGTGTCAGATTACTGATATCTTTGGAGATTTATTGAGAGCTTGTTCATAATTTTGCAAAGAATACCTCCTGTCCACTCTATCACCCACTAGATAAAAACAGAAGTAAAGAAAACAAGTAGCATTTGTACAAAATGAAATAAATTAAAGTGATTAGAAAAAGTCCTGTGGATGAAGGGTGAAATTTCATACATATTCAATTATAAATTAGCATAACAAACATCCACTTTTAATAAGAACATAGTTAGCTTTTCTAGTTTTTCGATGGTGAGGCACCCAAAGGTCATTCTTTCTGGGACACATGCGGACATCAGTAGCATTTAGTTTGACTGTTTTTACTACTGTTGTTTAAATCTTTAAATTTCACTGGCATTTTAAAGATCAAACATGACAACTTTTTCTTTAACTCACTTTTGTTTTGAAAGGCCCTATATTTTACTTCCAGTGAGTAAACTGGCAGTTTGGTTTAGAGTGAAAAGAATTTAAAATAATTTAACTGAGAAAATCACTTTTTACTTAGGGCAAAATTGGCATCATTGCACCAGTCAGAAAGTGAAACCCTTCACCTTGTTTTTGGCAAACGTTGTCACTTTTCCATAGCTCTGGCAGAAATGTTAGAATTATTATAAATCAGCTCTGGAGCATGCTGTTATTTCATCTTCTGTAAAAATTTCAATCATATTCTTAATGTTTCTGTTTCCAAGCCAACTGTTTAATGCTTAAGTCTTTCTTTGAGACTGCAGCTCAGACTATTCATTTATGCTAACAGTGGAGCTTGAACAATACTGTAAATTAAAGAAAATGTAATTTGGAGATTTGTCTTATAATTTACCATTTTCAAAAAGCACTCTCTGGAGAAATTAATAGCTTAAATATTACTGGAATAATGAGGATCAAGTTTGAGGAAAATATAGCTTGAAAGTCTATTACTGAAAATGATGGAAATAGGCATTTTTGCATTGCTATCTGAGCAAATATAATACCATACCATTTATCTCTAATTATCCCCAAGAAAAAGAACCAGATACCCTGGGATAAAAAACAAAGAGTAAAGATTTAAATGGATCTGTTATTCTATTGCTTTCCCTCGCCTATTATTTCTGTTATTATAAATATTAACAAAAATCAGCAAATAGGAACTGAAAAGAAAAACAGAAGGCTGATATTCTTTGGGTCAAAAAGAGCCTACACTCAGTTCATATGAAATCTTGGGCCTATTATTCCAGTAAAACATCTTCACAGAATCCAAATGTTCATTTTCAAATCTATTCTTATCCAATGAAGTGTGTGATTTTTCTATTCATGTTAAAGAAAGCCAGACTGAGAATTTATCTAAATTCATCTAATTACATTTGGTCAAGCATTGTCCTTGGCACAATTATTTGTCAGTCTTAAATTTTTTTGTACTCTTAATCAGCTATGGCTTCAGGGGCCATTGGCTGGAAAATACTCATTTTAATTATCTCAGACTACAGGGCTACAGCTAGGACCTTTATTTTGTGTATTGTCGCTTTGCAGTCTAAATAAAGGGATGGATTTGTGCAACAGTTCTGTCTTAAGGAGGTAAAACATGAACAAACAACTTGGAACGTTTCAGAGAGATTAACTTATTTTAGTTTAGCACTGGAAAGTTTACAGTTGTTGTTTTTTCCCCTCCTTGAACTGCAGGTCGATTCTGATAGTCAGCAGCATTGTATTCCTGATGGAACAACCATCATTTGGGTTGGATAAGTTTTTTTTACCACTACCACCCAATTAATTTTTAAATTATACCACAAGGAATTGACACATTCTCTTTATGCATTTGTATCTGTGATCTGAAGCTTTGCTGCCTCCCTAACCCCCTACTTGTGAGAAACAGCTCTCTCCTTTGTAAAACCAGGAGGATGAGAGAGAATAGAAACAGGCAGATTTTTTACACCTCCTCTTGTCAGTCTTGATGATTCACTAAGCCTGGTAGGCCGTGTGCCCTGTATCAATACAATCACATAATCATTACCTGTAAGTTAAATCACTCCCTACACCCACTGGTAAAAATATGACAATAAAGCTATTCTTATGATTTTTTGCCTTTGAAGTAATTATATATAGTTGAGAAACTAAAGTACCTTCAAGCATTACCTTTCTACTAGTGAAACTTTTTTTTTTTTGTGAGTCCTCCTCATCTCCTCCCAATCTCCAATATTGAAAGTAAAAAAAAAAAGTCATGGTGCAGGAGATAAGAATTCTGGAGTATTCAGCAGATATTTTCAGCTAATGGAGTAGGAAAGTATAAGACCATGGAAAATGCCAAGGATTTCATCATCCCTAGCATGGGTATCTTACAGATAACAGAAACAGTGTAGGATGAATTCATTTCTTTTTAAAAGATAAGAAAAATGCCTTTCTCCCATAAATAAAACTTTGCTGGGGTGGGGGCAGGGGAAGACCTATCTTATAATAATACATTCAAGCATTCTTGAGAATGAAAGAAAATGCAGATTGATTTTAGGATTTTCCAATTTATAGAGCACCTATCTTTAGTTAGTTTTGAAAAAAATCAATTTTATTTACCTCAGTTTTGAATATTGGAATTGAGAATAGATGAAGAAGCCATATAACCTCTTAGGGCATGGATCTGAATCCAACACAGGTTGTCACAAAAAGTTGTTACCATCTGACAACTGTCTTGTGAAATGAGCTGATTTTTGTCCAGTGGACAGATGTCCATATCACAAAATGCTCTAATTGGCAGTCTTAGCAGAGCAGCCAAGAATCAAATGGGCCCTGAATATGAACCCTCTTTTCACTCTCTAGAGGGTAAACAGAGGTACACTTATCAGGAAAGCTTGGAATTGTTAGTGGCCAGGCTATATGTGTACCTTTATGGATAAACAGAGGACTTTGTGTTTCAAAGCTGTCAGTTGAGTGCCTTTCAATATATTGAACTTACTTAAAAAACAAAACAACCCAAAAAAACCAATCCAACAACCTTCCAAGCTCAAGCAAACAAGCATACATTCCTTCTGGTGGCAAATGCTACTGTACAAACACATACTTTTTCTCCACATCATATTTTGAATGTGCCTCATGTTCAGGGATATGAGTTTTCATAATTGTTCCTTATTTTTTTTAAACTAACACATTGCAAAAAATTGGCATGTGTAAAATTAAAGAAATATTTGAACTGAGAGTTCAGCTAAAAAATATGGTTTGTCCAATCTGCTGCCACTTGTCTGTTTGGCCACACTAAACTAAGGACCCAGAAAGACCTGTCATGCTCTTTGAGAGATTGTTTTAATAAACGTTGGAAATAATACAGTACTTCCATTTCATGTCAGCCATGTATAGACAGGCATAGCTGGAGCCAGATTTTATTCAGACTAGATGATTACCTATGGAGTAGGTGACAGCCTCAGTAATGTGACTTTGGAAGCACAGAAGAGGCCTAGTGACCTAAATATTTCTTTGATTTATCTGTTGGCTAATACCTAAAATTCTGTTGTTAGAGCTCTCTTTTTTTTTTTAGCTTACTATTTTGATCTTATTAAACTGCACTTACCACTGGGGACAGTAATACTTTAAATGCTCATCAGACTCATACATCTTAGTATCAATGAGTTTTCTTGAAAACAGGGAAAATAGAAAAGAAGAATGGGGAGAGGTGAGGAATAAGGTTCTAAAGATGAATTTTGCCTTCTTCACAGTTTTGTACTAGGTATAGCCTTTGTCAATGTTAAAATTCCATAAATATATGAAATTTAATTTCTATAAATATATTGAATTATAATTCTATAAATATTCAAAATAGAATGTGGTTTTACTTTTTTAGGGAACACTGAATACTTTTTTAAGGGAATACTGAAAACATAAGTGTTGATTATTTCATGTATTTTTATACTTATGCCCTTATTCTGTTTCTATTGGTCTGGAATAAAAATGGATTTATGCCCATAGACAGAAACAATGATATAATATATACCAAACCATATAGTATATTTTGTAATAGCAAAGAATTAGAACCAAAGTGGGTGCCCATCAATTGGAAGATAGTTAAGAATACTGTAATATATGAATATGTGAAATATTATTTTGCAGAAAGAAATGAAAAGGAGGAATTCAGAGATATGAGAAGACTTGAATGAATTGATTCAGAGTGAAATGAGCAGAATCAAAAGAGCATTATATAAGGGTTCCCCAATGAAACTGCAAAAAAATTATTAAAAAGAAAGTCAGTCTTATAGTAATTGGAAAACTAGTGCTGATTCTGGAGAACAGATAATGAAGCATACTTCACTTTTTATAGCTTGGAGATAAGGGACATAAGGGTAAGTGTTATATATGTTTTCACATATAGTCATGATATCCATTTTGACTCAATTGTTTTTCTTGATTTTAAGAGAGAGTTCCATGGAGAAGAAAAAAGAGGTTTCTTCCCTCCCCCCCCAAATTAGCAATATATCAGATGTTGTACTTTCAGAAACCCTTTTTTCCCCTTGTGAAGCAATTGAAATTATTACTTGTCTAGAGTCACACAGCTATAAGTGCTAATTACCTGAGATTGGATTTGAATTTAGGTCCTCCTGACTTCAGGGTCAGTACTTTTTTCACTGTACCATCTAGTTGCCCCTTGAAAATCTTTTAAAATGTATTTAAAAAAATGGACTCAACTGCAATTGTAGGCATCAGTTACTATTTGTTCTTGATCTCCATTGGCATGGTATTATGACTATAATCAGAATTTCAGAACAGAAAGGTTCTTTGGTCATAATCTAGTTCTATCCTCTTTTTCCTAAGGTCATATTATTAGCAATAAGATTAGAATTGTAAATACAGCCATCAGGAAAAGGGGCAAAAATGGTTGAAACTAAAAATTATTCTGTGCCCAAAGGTATATAAAACTGTGCAATACTTTTTGGCCTAGCATTATCACTACTAGCATTATATCCCAAAGAGATCAAAGAAAAAGGAACAGAACCTATATTTATAAAAATATTTATTGTGGTGGCAAGGAATTGGAAATTAAGGAATTCCCCATAAATAGGGGAATGACTGAACAAGTTTTGGTATATGATTGTGAAATAATACTATGTTGAACTATAAGAAATGATAATTGAAATGGGTTAAAAAAAACCTCGAAAAACATATATGAACTGAGGCAAAGTGAAGTGAGCTGAAACAGGAGAACATTGTATACTGTAATAGCAATATTATTATGATGATCAATTATGAAAGATAGCTACTTTGATCAATACAGTGATCCAAGAAAATAGCAAAGAACCATGAAGAAAAACGCTACCCATATCCAGAGAGAGAGAAAGAACTGGTGACATCTAAGTGCAGATTGAAAAATGCTTTTTTCCCACTTTATTTTTCTTGTTTTTTTCTTGTTTTATTTTGTTTTTATAACATGTCTATTATGGAATTGATATCATATTGTTTGACTTCTCAATACATGGGGGAGGGCTTAGTGAGGGAGAGAATTGGGAGCTTAAACTTTCAGAAAATCAATGTTAAAGTGTATTTGTCAAAAAAGAAAAAATAAATTAAAAGTTACCTGGAAATCTTTATTGGTATTGATCAGCTAGAATTGAAGTAGGAAACTGTCCCCTTATCCATTCAGTTTTTTAAAACACATACACCAAAATATTTATAGCAGCATGTTTTATTGTATCAAAAAATTAGAAACAAAAGGATGTTCATTGATGAGGGAATGGCTTTGTGCTTTAAAAGCTATGAATAAGATAACTAGAGAGAATCATAAAAAGTATGAATTGCTACAAAATGAACCAAGAAAACAATGTACACAATAACGACAATAACATAAATGAGAAAAACGTACAAAACACAAAATGAAACATGCAAAATCATAAAGAGCAAGAGGCATAAAAAGATACCTTACCCCTACTTTTTTTTGCATAGGTTATGATATGAAACTTTTAATATATATATGTACATATATATGCATATTCAGTTTTTTTATTTATTCATTGATTTTATTTTTTTCTCCTCATTTTCTTTTTAAAAAATTCTTTGTTTTATGTAGAATATCTTTTGGGGAGAAAAAAGGAGAGATATGGGGAAATAATAATGATGTTTTAGCAAAAAGAGATCAGTAAAACTTATTTTAAAAATTAGCTCTTTTGGGGCAGCTAGGTGGCATAGTAGATAGAGCACCAGCCCTGAAGTCAGGAGGACCTGAGTTCAAATCTGGTCTCAGACACATTTCCTAGCTGTGTGACCCTGGGCAAGTCACTTAACCTCAATTGCCTCAGCAAAAAGCAAAAAAAAATTAGCTCTTTTTTGAATTAAGACCCACTGACCTAGTGGGGAAAAAATGGTGGTGGAAGTAGTCAAAGATCATATGTAAATAAAAACAATTCAACTGATTATGGATGGGTTTTTGAATTATTTGATAGAGAAATTAAAATTTTTTTAAAGTCACTTGATTTTAACATTATAAATGGTAAGTATATAATTTAAGTTCAATCAAGTCAAATTAACAAGCACTTATTAAATACTTATTATGTGTCAGACATTTGCTAAGCTCTGGGCACACAAAGAAAGACAATAAATAGTATCATCAAAGAACTCACTCACAGTCAAATGGGGAAGACAATATGCCAACAGTTTTGTACAAAGATATATACAGTATAAACTGAAGAAAATCACCAAAGGGAAGATGCTAGCTTTAGAGAGAATCAGCAAAGGCTTCCTGTAAAAGATGTGATTGAAAATTTAGATTTTGAAGGAAACCAAGAGCCAGAGATGAGGTAAATAAAAATTCCAGGAAAGGGAACAACCAGTGAAAATGCTTGGAGTTGGAAGATGCCATGGTTTCAAGAAAATATGGAGGGGAGTAAGGTGTAAAATAAAATCAGTATCCATCTGTGAAGGGAATAGAAGAAAAGAGGGAAAAATTAAGAAGGAATAAAAAAGTGTGAAGTGGAAAGGGAGAAAAAAGAGAGTCAAGGAGGCAGAGAGGTATGGGAAGTAAATGCCAGATAGAGCACAAGTGTATTAGAGAGATGGATATAAAACATTAGGGAAGTGGAGAGAAAGAAATATACAAAAAGGAAAATGCACACACAAGAGCATGAGAGAGAGAGAGGCTAAGATTCTGAAGGAAGCATTAGGTCAGATAAGTTATTTTTGTCAGACCTTATTCACTTGGTCTATAGACTATACTTGTATTATTTTCCTTTGAAAGGCTTGATGATGTAACCATTGTTCTTCACACTTCAAAGCCTCTTTATCCTGCATAATTTCCTTTTAAAATGCTTATTAGATGATTTAACCACTGTTCACAGCACTTCAAGTACTCTTTATCTTAAATTTTCAGAGGCTCTGTTTCAACTATATAGAAAACTACCTAGGGATGAGGAGAAAAAAAATGATTTTCTAAGCTACAGTCACAGTGATGACTACAACATTACTAAAGACCAGATGAAATTAAGCTAAGGACTTGATATAACTTTGAACCAGATATTCTCTATTTTTGATTTAGACATGCTCTCAATGTATTTTGTTAATAAATTTGTTCCTTGTGAAAGTTGCCTCATTATTAAAAATCAAGTATGGTCTAGGATATATCTAGAGCTTTGTGGGGATATGATGGGACAAATTCGTCAAAAGATTAAACTAAGATAAAGATAGAATACAAAAGAATGAAAAAGAGGAATAAGGGAAAGAAAAAAAAGATTGACATATGAGATAGAGAAGAAGAAATAGAGGAATGAGGAGATATAGAGAAAGGAAAGAAGAGAAACTGGAAAGAATAGATAAAACTGTTTTTAATAATGAGGCAACTTTTATAAGCAAATACAAGCCAAAAGATAGATGTTTCTTGTTTTCAAGAAGTCAGAACATGGTGCTTAAGTCTGGAGGATGAGGGATGGGGACCTTCCCCCAAATGAAAGTTCTAGTAGAATTAACTGTAAGCAATCTAAAGAATTATATTTCTATATAGGTGCGTGAGATGGGAAACTGAGGACTTCTCAGAATAATGATTGTGAGAGATTTGTGGGGATTTTCATTGGGAATCCTATTGCAGGAAGAGATAAATTGTGGCTTTTTAGAATATCAAAGGCAGACCAGGCTAACTGGAACCTATCTGCTATTTACCTATTTGCAAAAAGTCTGCTTGATATCTGCAGGTCTTGAGTGGGTGGGAAGTGCTTTTGTTCTGGAGATTGACGGGGCCTCCCTTTCTCTCTCTGTAAGTATGGGCTCAGGTGAGAGGGGGGCGGGCATTCCTTCTTTTTCTTGGCTTGTCCCGGAGAAGAATGACTGTCCAGAATTTCTGGGAATTCAAATAAACTCCTAATCTTCATTTTGAGAAATCTCTGAGTAATGATTTTGAATCGGGAATTGTATTTTTATCCCACACATAAGGACGAAGACTTAGAAAAAGTTCATGTCAGCTGATTGAGTTAGTTGTACAAAACAAGATGTTGAGCTGCTAAACTGAGAAACTAATTTAAAAAATCACCCCAAAACAAGAAATGGGTGGAAGATAACTACAAGCACTGAGTGTGCATGCTTAATGAGTTAATATTAACTTCTCCCCAAAGGAGGAGTTTTCTTTTTTTTTTTTTTATAAAGCTTTTTATTTACAAAACATTTGAGTGACCTTTCAACATTGACCTTTGCAAAAACTTTTTTTTTTCCCAAGCTTTTCCCCTCCTTCCCC
>JAJPUD010000643.1:558130-571317 GCA_023553655.1 Myrmecobius fasciatus
TATATGACAAATACAATACATATATACATATCTATACAGTTATCTTACTGCACAAGAAACATCAGATCTAGAAAGAGAAGAAGGAAAAAACAACCTAAGAAGGAAAACAAAATGCATGGAAATATTCACAGAAAGCGTTAAAATGCTGTGTTGTGGTTCACTCTCAGTTTCCACAGGCCTCTCTCTGGATGTATATGACTATCTTCATCGCAGAACAACTGGTTTGAATCACATCATTGTTGAAGAGAACCATGTCCATTAAAATTGATCATCGTTTAGACTTGTTGCTGTGTATAATGTTCTCCTGGTTCTGCTCATTTCACTCAGCATCAGTTCATGCAAGTCTCTCCAATCCTCTCTGAAATCCTCCTGTTGGTCATTTCTTACAGAACAATAATATTCCATAACATTCATATACCATAATTTATTCAGCCATTCTCCAATTGATGGGCATCTTTTCAATTTCCAGTTTCTTGCCACTACAAAAAGGGCTGCCACAAACATTTTTGCACATGTGGGTCCCTTTTCCTAAAGGAGGAGTTTTCTACCATTTTTGAACATGAGTTGTATGATGATGTCAAGGAGGAACGCGTAATAGAAGTCTGTTAACTTCATCATCCCCAGCCAATTGAGGTGACAAGGGACGAACCCTGTGTGTGCATCGGGTACAAGACCCCTTTTCCCAAATTAACTAATCAGAGACATCTTCAGGTACAATGAGAAAGTACTTATTTAATCCCTGCAGGAAGAGGCCCCAACACACAGCTGGGAACCATCTCAACTCCAGCCATGTGCTCCTGGAGCCTGTCTGCTTCTGCCTTTTCCAAGGTTTAAAAGCAAAAGACCTGAGCCTTTTCATTGGATAGACTAAAAGGAAGTAACCCTCCTTGACCAATGGTCTGCTTCCCATGGGTGTGATTTGAGGGGCTGACCTTTAGAGATTACTTGACTACCTGCAACCTAAGGTCTAAGACTGGCAATAGGAATCATGTGACTTCCTGAAACCTGAGCCCCAAGACCTCCCCTTCCCGATTTAGGTATAGGGATCATGTGACCCAGGCCCAGTCTCAATACTGAGAAATTCTTCATCCAATCCTCTCATTCACCTGTGTTTTGGGATAAGAAATTAAATGTTCATTCCTATGTCTATAAGTGTAGATTAGTCCAGGGACTGCCCCTATTTCTTGCAAGAACCATGAATAATCTAATTTAGTTCATATACTCCTGAGTCCCTTTAATCTTTGTAGCATATTTCTAACACTTACCATTGGGAGAACGGGCTTTCAGGAGTAGAGTGAGGAGGTAGCTAAGGTATACTGTAATGTGTTTTTTCTGTTGTCTTGTAATGTAAACAAGGGAGAGCAATGCATTTCCTCAGCTCTTCTCTGGAGACAAGTTTGTTCATTATAATCTCATAGCTGCACATCTTCTAACTTTAAAAATGCAAAGAGCTCTAGAGAAATATGTATGAATTTAATTCTTTTTTAAAGGGGGAAAGTAAAAAGTTCTTAACAAACTACAGCAGTAGATATTCTTGGTCTTCATTAAACTACAAAAAGGATTCAGCAGATTATTTCTTAGTCTTCCTTCAATGGCCCATGTCTATAGTTTCTTTTCTGGAGTGAGGACTCAAGATAAGTGGAAGAATCAAAACTATAGGAAAAGGAGACCTTGAGTTAATATGAATTTTTTATGCTAAAATAGATAAAGTCAAACCACAGATTGCCTTGACTAGAATAGCTTACCAAATACCTTGTTATGTTTATATATTTTTTTAATCTGAACCTTTCAGGATTGGATGCTTGGATCCAGACTTTTAAGACTTCTAATTTGAATTAAGTGGGGTGGGCAACAGTGTTAAGTGTAGTATGATTTTTTCAGTCCCTTGTGTTACTTACTTTATGGCCTTATTTCTTGATGTGGATTCCTGAAATTTACAAAATTACAGAATAATAAAGAATGAAGGTACTTAGAAGACATATAGGGCAACTAGATCTGATTAGTATTTATCTCTATCAGATTCTTGAAAAGCAATCATCCCGTTTTTCCTTAAAGACCTCCATCAAAAGGAAACCAGCTACCTTCTGAGATAATTGATTCCATTTATCATCTCTACTTAACAGCTTTATTTTTTAGGAAATCTTTTCTTTACAATAAATGTAGATCAGTTAGTGCAATAAGTATTTATTTAAACACCTAGTATGCTTAGGCACAGTATGGCATTATCCTAAGTTTTGGGGATGAAAAAACAAAAAAATTAACATTCCTACTTTGTGGAGCTTACATTCTTTGGAGAAATAGCATGTATACAGATAATTATAAAATATCATATTCAGGATAATTTCAGGAAGGATGCTTGGAGCTAAGAAGAGGAAAGGCCTTTTGAAAGAAATAGTACTTAAAATGAGATTTAAAGGGAATTAGGAAATCTAAGAGGCAAAAGTGCCTAGAGAAGAGTCTATGAGAAGGCGATGAAATGTCATGTAGAGGGAGCAACACATAGGCCAATTTGGCTTGAATGTAGAATGTATGAAGGTGATTGATGTATAATAAGTCTAGAGTAATAGACTAGCTATAGATTGTATAGCTTGTATAGATTGTAAATGGTCTTAATTGCCAAATTTACAAATTTTTATTTTATCAGAGAGGCAATTGGGAGCAACTAGGGATTTTTGAGATAGGGAGTGACAGTCAGGTCAGTGTTTAGGAGTATCCCTTTGACTATGTAGAGGATGGTAAGAGATCTGAGTCAATCCAGTAAAGGGAATATCATGATAGAGCAGGCTAGAGGTAATGAGGGTCAGTACTAGGATGGAAACTGTAAGAAAGGGAAAAAAAGAAGTAAATGTGAGAGATGTGGAGGAGGAATCAATAAGACTTGGCAACCTATTTTATATTGAGAGTAAGAGAGAACAAAGGATACATTAAGTACTTGAGAGTGGTGCCATTTTCAGAAATAAAAAAAATAAAAATCAGAAAGAGGAGTGAGTTTTGAGCAAAAAGATAATGTGTTTTGTTTATGATGAATTTGAATTATTTAAAGGACATTCAGTTTGAAATATCTAATATAAGCTATTATATATTTGAACATATATATGTGTATCTAGGAGGCAGTAGCATAAAGCTGATAACTGAACCCTCATGGAATACAGTTATCCCTTTTACATCATAACTTTCCCCATTGCAGTTTTGACATATTATGAGTTGGCATAGGAAATTAAATGGAAATTTTTTGGGGGGAGTTTTATGGAAACTGTAAACAACATGCAAAGGCCAAAAGATAACACAAAGACTATTTAAAAATTCCATAAAAGAAAAAGAAAAAATCATACTTCAGGATAGGAAATTAAAGACTCATTCCCATGTCAGTAAGTGCAGATCAGCTCAGGGACTGCCCCTAAATGAATCACCTGTTTAAGGGAAGGAAGTATGAAGGGAAGGCTGAAAAATTTTTTCTGGATTTTCCAGATCACAGTGGCACTGTGGCCCTAATCTTTACAATAAGAAAGAGCCGATTATATAATGAGATTACTGGCAGAGGGAGTTTAGAGAGAGAAGAGAAGAAACTCTAGGAGACAGCCTTGAGGGTATATCTACAGTTAGACAGTATGACATAGGTGATGATACAGTAAAAGTGATTAATCTGTGCCCAGACAGGTAAGAGAAAAGCTAAAAGAGAGTAGTGACGAAATTGTGTCAACAGTATCAAATGCTGCAGGGATTTCAAGAAGGATGAAACTTGAGAAAAGATCTCTGAATTTGTCAAGAGACCACTGGTAACTAGAGAGAGCAGTTTCAGTTGAATGGTGATGCTGGAAGTCAGATTATAAAAGGCTGAGAAATAACTGAGAGGAGAGTAAATGAAGATAGCTCTTCTAGGAGTTTGGTGATGAAAGGAAGAGAAATATAGGATGATAGCTCGAGGAAATGGTAAATTAAATGAAGATTTTTTTAAAGATGAAGGAGATGTTGGAATGTTTGTAGGTAGTAGAAAGGACTCAATAGATAGAGAGGGATTGAAAATAGGGAAAGAGAGAGGGAGAGAGAGAGAGAAAAAGAGAGACAGACAGAGAAAGAGAGACAGAGACACAGAGAGAGACAGAGCATGATAGAGAAAGGCAGAGAGATAGACAGGCAGAGAGAAAGAGAGAGACACAGACACAGAGACAGAAAGAGGGGGCGGAAAGGGAGGGAGGGAAAGTGAGAGAGAAAAAAAGAGAGAGAGAGAGAGGGAGAGAGAGAGAAAGAGAGAGAGAGAGAGAGAGAGAGAGAGAGAGAGAGAGAGAGAGAGAAGGAGGGAGAGAAGGAGGGAGGGAGGAAAAAAGAGGGAGGAAGAGAGAGAAGGAGAGGGAGAAGGGGAGAGGGAAAGAGGGAGAGGGAGAGAGAGAAAGAGGAAGAAAGGGAAGGTAAGAGGGAAGAAGGGAGGGAGAGGAAAGATTTGGGGGAGGTAGTATGAATGGAATCCAGAAAACCAGTGAGGTATGTGATTGGCCTTGGTGAAAAAAGGATCACATCTTATAACCAGACATTAGGTCAAAGGTGGAGGGAATAATGGATAATAAAAGAGCTTTTGAGAAGTAGAGTAGGTAACAGAATAGCCTCAATTTTCACTGTAAAATATGAGTTCAGGTGTTTGCTGAAAAAGAAGTGGGGTATAGAGTAGTTGGGAAGCTTGAGGAGAAAAGAAATGAAAGCTTTGAAAATTTGCTGAGAGAATACAATAGAGCATCATTTAGGGAAGCCAAATGATTGCCTTTTGAAGAGAGAGCTCAGTTGAAATTAGCTAACAAATTTGTAGTGGGATGAGTCAAGAGTGTGTGACTTTCTTCAATATTATTTAGTAGCATTTGCGTATAAGGAAAGGAAGAAAGTGGTAGATGGTTTGGGTATGATGAATTATGAGTGACAATAGGATAAGGAGAAAAAGAATTTAAGAGTAGAGAGGACTGTGTAAAGTTGAACTAGTTAATTATAGGATCACAAAAAAGGTAGGAAAGTAAAATAAGAGCAGAGGAGATGGCTTGGGAGATTACGAAGAGATAGAGTGACTACAGGGACATGATGAGGATAAAGGATAAGGGAGATATAAAGAGATGTAATAATAGGAAGTTATTGTTGGACAGAGGAATTTCAGAGTTTTTGATCATGAAAGTGATCAAGATCTCCATAAATCATAGGATTAAAGTCAGGAAGGGATTTTAGAATCTATCTAAGTTTAGATTTTTGATTTTTCACATAAAAATAAATGATAAAGCTGTTATTTGAATCTAGATCACATTGGATGTCTATTGGTGTAAAAATGGACTGTCTCAAATGCTTCATTGAGGATGAAAGTGACTTTTGGTTTTGAAGGCTGTGCCAGCAAAGTATAAGCTTTAGGAAGTCTTACCAAGCTAGAAAGACTTCAAGTATGAACTCATTGATGGCTTTTATATATCTATATGTTGACTGACAATCACAGCTACCTAAGTTGAGGTGATAGAGCAGGAACTAGGACAGGGTAAGTGGTGTTTCATCCTTTCCAGTCATGTCTGACTCTTCGAAATGACCCCATTTGGGCTTTTCTTGGCAAAAATACTGGAGTGGTTTGCCATTTCCTTCTCCAGGTCTCTTTACAGATGAGGAAACTGAGACAAATAGGGTTAAGTGACTTGCCCAGGGTCACATAACTAGTAAGTGTCTGAAGTTGAATTTGAACTTAGGAAGATGGATCTTCCTGACTTTGGGGACAGCATTCAATTCACTGAGCCACCTACCTGTCCCAAAATTCACCTAGGGCCCTGAAATTTAGAGTTTGGCAAGGCATAGTCAGGCATCTTTGCAGGTGATATGAAAGTGAATAGAAATTGCAAATCCAGAGATTATGCTACCTGTCAGAGTTGCGTCCTAAGACAGGATTCTCAAATCTTTACCTTAGTACTAGCTTTATTATATGCTGTTAGTTGAACATTAGCTAGCAGCTGTATTGTATTTTCTATATTCACTCCTTTGCTTACTCTCAGTATGAGCAGTCATGGTGAATAAGGACTGAACTGTGCCTTTCCTAGAACTTCTGGTTTTGGAACCTAGAATACTTTTGCTGACATTCTTTATTCCTGTTCTTCTTTGGAGTTCTTCATTGGTTATATGTGACAGTCTGCATACACTTACTATGTGCCTTCCTATTGCTTTTATATGATGCTTTAGAGACAGTGGTATTCCAGAACTCACTGACGTAAAACAACGTAAGTAAAATGTTTGTTATGAAAAGATTGGTTCTTTGCTGCTATGAGTGGCTTTGGGTCAGTAAAAATGCTTTGCAGTCTCTCAAAGGCAATCCAAGCAACTGATCTTTTCCTCTTTCTCTCTTTAATAGGTCTCAATATGTCTGAAGCAAGGATTCATTCAATAATTAAGGCTAGGTAAAAATGAGGCAAAGAATGACCTCTTTTACCTTATTTAAAAAATCAGTCTGGGAGGGGAAGACCCTTTGGCCCTTTTCTGATCAGAACAGAAATAAATGCTATTTATATTCATTCTGAGGCAATCAGGGCCCAAACAAAGACCAAGTGGAACTTGACTTGGGACATTTTGTTGGCCAATGAGAGCCAGAGTGATTTGGGTTTAAGGCATGCTTCTTAAGAAAGAAATCTAACTGATGAACTTCAAAATATCTTGTGAGGTTTCAACAATTAAACTTTACATTCCTTTGAGCTACAAATGCTAGGAAACTTGTTTGATTGTAATAAATGTGTGGGAGATACTTTGGTTGTAAAGGATCTTATGAGTGGCATTTTGCTCTACAAATATGAATATATTTTTTGTAATCAACAATAAGCATATTGTGGTTTTTGTATTCTCTACATCTTCCAATCAACTTTGAGATGGTAAAGACTGTTCTATAGTTGGATACTTTTTGCCTACTTATTTTCGATAAATACCTTTATCAAAGATAACCTTAATTTGTTTGTAGATAACCTTAAATTTTGTATAGATGAAAAAGTAAGTATATATGTCAATAGTAGATTTCTTGGTTATTTTAAAAAACCTATATAGTTCAAGATTTTTTCCATGCCTTTGGCATTTTCCCTTATATGATCCTTCAATGCCCTTAGAATTGTATTACCTCCATATACATTTCCTTTATATGTACTTAATCCAATTCAATTGCTTTTCCTATTTTTTGTTTGCTTCAGACAATTATCTATGATGTTTCCTTAGGTATCTTATTAGAAGTTTTATTATATTGTGTTTTATTGTCTTTATTGATTCTCTGGCAAGACTAAACTACTGGATACAGTAACCAAGCATGTCTATTCCTTCCTATGGGAAGTCAAATCTGTTATACCAGGTCATATGACTAATATAGGAGAAGTAGGGTTCTTGGTAAGATGGGGGACTCAGGGCTAATTCTCATTTGGTAAATCTACATTCTTAACCTGGGGTTGATAAATGTATTTAAATAAATTAACTTCCTTTGTAACCATATGTATTTTGTTTTATATATTTGAAAACTTTATTCTGAGGAGTCTATGGGCTTCACTAGATTGTAACAGGGTCCATGATACAAAAAACATAATTCCTGATAGACTGATGTGGCCTCTTAGAGAAAGGTGGAACTGAGGTGTAGGTCATTTGCTCTTTGCATATCAAAGAGGACACTTTTTGCTTTCTGAGGTGAAGTGGGCAAAACAATTAGGATGAATGTGGTACTCTCAGCTTTTAAGCCTTCCTATTGAAGCATGATCAGGTTAGTGACTAACAGTGTCACTTAGTGGTTAAATCAACAACTTTAAGTGTTTATGTTCAATATTAAATTTAAAATATCTATTATTCACATATCTTGTTTCTATATTGCCCTCATTTCCAGATTCTTTCCTTAACTTATTGCAACAAAGAATTTTTAAATGATGGAAAGAGGAGAGAAAACATTTAAACAGAAATCAACCAACACATCAACTGAATCCAAGATCATATGTAATATTTCACACCCATGCTTCCTTCCCTCCTAACCTCTGTAAAAGAGGAAAAGCATTACCTTTTCTCAATTCTTTTTTATGGCTTTCAGCTTCTTGGTCATTTTAATTACATAATATTGTTTCATTTGTTTTTCCTTTCCATTTACATTGTTGTAGTCATCATGTATATTGTTTTCTTGGTTCTACTTACTTCACTTTGTGTTAATTCATATGGATCTTCCTAGGCTTTCCTGTATTCTTCATAGTCATTGTTTCTTATAGCACAACAATATTTCCTATCACTCACATACCTAAATTTGTTAATTCATTTCCCAATAAGTGGGCATCTACTTTGTTTCAGGTTCTTTGCTAACACAAAAATTAAAAAAGAAAGTTTTACTATAAATATATGGGATCTCTCTGGATTAAGTCATCTCCCCCCAAAAGCAGTTTGTAAATATATTTACCTCCATGCATAATTATAATACTTCAGTTTTCCTGAATTGTAATACCTCAGTTTCCCTGAATTATTATGCTATACCCTGAATAAAATATTGTGGCCACCCCCTCCCCTTTTCCTTACCCCATTAAGGTCTGGTCACTCTCACATTCCAGTGAGTCATAAAACTCCAGATGACATCTCAAATGCCTGAGTAGTGCTCACTATCTCTTGCCCCAGATTCTCTGTCTCTTGCTCTCCACCTTCTTGACTCCCAACCTGTCAGAATTAAAAAGTTATGGCCCTTCCTGAAATTATGACTTACCCAGAGTTCTCCCCACCCCTTGCCTTTGTTTCCCTTATAGCTGGAGTCCTATAAAAGGTCTGCGTTTTAATTGCTAGTAGTCAGACACCTTTAGGGCAAGAGTCCTGTCCGACCAGCTAGCCTAAATTCTCCACTATTAAAATATTAAAAACCTAATCTCTGTCTTGCCTCAGTTTCTCCGGCATTAAAACATAAATATTTGATGATTTTGAATGAATTGGCAATTGGTGAGCTTAGCCAAAATGATTAAACCAAGTGTATGTACAAAAATCCAATGCAGTTTACTTTTGTGAAGCATAGTAAATTACCTGCTTTATCATTTGCAATTGGTGAATTTTTTCTTTTAGTTTGAGAGAGCTTTTCTGCAAATGCAAACTTTATTTCCTAAGTTGAGAAATGATAGTGGGACAGAAAGCTTGGGGCTAAGAGTGTTAAAGAGTTACAAATGACTGAGATGGGGAGAAGATGGAGAATTAAGGATAAAGAAGGTGTTGAGGTTATGAGCCTAGAAATTTGGGGGGGGAAAGTATATGAGAGATACTAAAAGAGGTATTGAAGTCAATCAGGGCAGTCACTCGCTGCTTTGACAATAGTACAAATAAGAATTTTACCTTGAATTAAATAAAAAAGGATTTTTTTCCTTTTAAGAATCAGGGATTGAGAGAAGTAATCAAGCTGATCTAGGGGTGGAGCAAAGAGTGGAGAAGAAAAGATTATTCTATTAAACTGAAACTGTTCTCTGTGTTTATGATTTGCCTTCCTAAATATAATTTGTACCCTGTAGTTCCTTGCCTTATAGCCAAGTAGTATATTCTCTCTAAATGGTTAGCTGAGAGGCAAAAGATTTGTATAAAATAGAGATAGGAATAGTAGCTTCAGAAGAATGAAGAATTAGGCTCCAGTACCAAAGTGAAAGTCCAATTGGAAAACAACATTTTGTCCTTTGGGCAATAATGATCAAACACAGAGATAGGTATGGGAAAAACTTTTTAAGGGAGTGTCCTTGGCTATTTCAAGTGGTGAAAAAAGTGGGATGGGAGACCAGACTAGAAATGAGTTTTCTATTTATAGGAATAATCATTCCTTCTGCCTTGTTCTTATCTAGTGCAATAGATATTACCTGAAACTATGAAAACTAGAGTTTTACATTAGAATGAATATTTGAAAACTTTTTCTAAGCTCATTATATTGCCTTAAAATTGTGTGTGTGTGTGTGTGAGTGTGTGTGTGTGTTCCATGCTGTAGATAAAAATGAACAGTTAGTTAAGAAATTTCAGCTGATTTTGTTAAAATTGTCAGTATGACCTGAGATAAAATGAAATGTTTTTGTAGAATGATTAAAAGGAATAACTTTCATTCAAGATATGGCTAATCAATCACTCAACTCCAGGGAATAATGGGAAAAAACCCTCTAAAATTTTCCATAACTGATGATTTGAATTATGTATTCTTTAGATTAAAGACAGGAAAATTATATATAGAGATATATAAGTATATATAATTAGAGACATTAATAACTTGCTTTTATATAGCAGGTTCTGAAGGTTTGCAAAGCAATTTATTTCTACCTCTATCTCTCTATTTATCTATCTAATTTGGTTTTCATAAAAACCTATTGCAATGGGTATTCCTGTCCTTATTTATAGATAAGGAAACTGAAGCTAATAGATTATAATGGAAAGGAGTGGAAATAAAAAATGTTATTCCATTGAGATAATAATAAAATTTTATTGCTACTGACAAGAGAAGAAAGAGAATAGCTGCTCACAAGTATCATCTCAATGTGTGATCTGTGTGCCCACAGTGGGCAATATAGGTGGAGGGCTTGATTGGGGATTATTAGGGAATATTCCTATTCCCTAATTCGAACACCTAGAATTGTTCAGAAGTCAGCCTTATATGAGACACAGAGCTAGTATGATATTGAAGGAAATACACTGTTGTCTATCAGAGGTTTCCGACACAGTTCATAGGCCATATGAGGCACACAACACTTCAGTAAGAGTTGGAACCAGATTAAAATGTAAGTGGGAAATATTTAAGAAAAATAAAAACACACAAAATATAGATTTTTTATTTTGCTGAGGCAGTTGGGGTTAAGTGACTTGCCCAGGGTCACACAACCAGGAAGTATTAAGTGTCTGAGGCCAAGTTTGAACTCAGGTCCTCCTGACTTCAGGGTTGATGCTCTATTCACTGCACCAACTAGTTGCCCCAATAATGTTACATTTTAAAACTAAGCCAAAATGCAGTTTGTGGAGATCCTTAGGTATGAATTGGTGGTCCCAGTTTTTATTTGAGTTTGATAGTAATGGTCTATAATAAAGTGAGGATATTTTCTTTTCTTTTTAAAATTTTTTATTCATTTTAAACTTAAATGTAAAATGAGAAAAGAAAAAAAGAAAATATTTCCATATACCCAGAAGAATATAAAGAGAGGATTCAATATATTGAACTTTATTTTCAAATGTTTACTTTTATTTCAAAATGTTTACTTTTTTGTGAAAATATAAGTAATAAATACACATTGTTTTAAAAATTACCCAACTTTTCTGTATTTCCTTCTAAGTTTCCTTTTTTTTTCTGCTGTGCATTTTTTATTTTATTTTTTCTCCCTCCCTCCCAACTCTACCCTAGAGAAAGCTACAACTAACATGAATATAGATATACATATGCATCTATGCATGCATATACACAATATACACATGCTTAAGACCATAGTAAACATATTTCTATTTGTTAGTTCTTTGGATGTAGATAGCATCTTACTTCATAGATTTAAGTCCTTCTATGTTTTTTTCTAAAATCAACCAGTTCATCATTTCTTATATTACAATAGTATCCCATCACAATCATATACAATTTATATAGCCATTCCCCAGTTGAAGGGCATCTATTTTTTCACCATTCTGATAGATGTAAGATAATATCTTAAAATTGTTTTAATTTGCATTTCTCTAATAATGATTTAGACTATTTTTATGACTATATATAGTTTTGATTATTTCATTTAAAAATTGCCTATTTGACTAGTTAATCATCTGAGGAATTTTAAATATGATAAAATTCTTTATATATTTAAGAAATGAGATCTTTATCTGAGAGATTATCTATGAATATAATGTATATTATATATAATAATAAATATAAAATAAAGAATGGATTTTAAATACTATACAAGGTATCCCAAAAGTCTTAGTGTAGTTTAAAACTATTAAAGTTGTTTATAATACATAACATTTTATATATGCTGCATATTCAATATTATATACAACATGTGATAACCTTACCACAAACCATTATTATAGTTAATAATGGCATAATAAATTAAGAATTGTGTTTATTATGTTAGTAGGATTTTTATATCATGATATTATCATTCTATATAGTATCCTTACAATATCACAGTATAAGAATGTTATAATATCATGATATTATATTACAATATCATGATAACAAAGTTACCATATCGTAATAATTATATAATAATATTATCATGTTATAGCAATAACATGATCATACAAACATCATATTATTACAATAATAGTATTATTGAGAACAATGTAATAAAATTATTATATTGCATTTAGTGAAATGCATTAGGAAAATAATACAATGTGAGATGTTATTTTGTCATATGCAATATATTATGATATCATAATTATATTATAACTATCAACTTAATAGTACAACATTATTCTATGTTATATATAACATGATGTATAAATTATATAACATATAACATACAACATATATTAGCAAAATAAAATATACAATATATTAATATAACACACTATATAACATTAATTTTTTAAAATAAACTTTTAAAGCTTAAAACTGCATTAAGACTTTAGAAGTACTGTTTAAAGTTAACTATTATATATTTATTAAGTATTTCTTGTTTTAAATTGGTTTTATTCATTATTTATTAAAATACATTCCAAATCAATAGTTGAAAATGAAAGATTATCTGTGTATATCATTAGTATTTATAAGAACAATTATAAACAAAACAATGAGAATAGTGATTCTTAACTCAAAAACACTGAATGGAAATGAATTTTGGCTATGTAGGAAGTCAGCTTTTCATGACATCCTGTCATAAAGTCCAGATTTAATAGGCCTCTTTGAACTATATCTCATGAGAGATATCAATTGAGGCATACAATTTATATTTCACAGACTGTTAGTCCTTCATTGGAAACTGAAGTCTAGAGGTAAAATAACTTGCCCAAGTTGGCCTTATTAATTGGTGACAAAAGCAATACTCTTAAAATTTTTTGGTGCCAGTTGCCATCTTCTTTCCACTGGACTACAGTGACTTGAGTTGAGAGACTTATGATTTAAAATCTTTGTCTACAGAGAGCTATACAAATAGTATACAGAGAAAGAAGAAGAAAGAAAGAAAGAGAGAAAGAAAAAAAGAAAGAAAGAAAGATGAAGAAGAAGAAGAAGAAGAAGAAGAAGAAGAAGAAGAAGAAGAAGA
>JAJPUD010000643.1:571327-616419 GCA_023553655.1 Myrmecobius fasciatus
AAGAAGAAGAAGAAGAAGAAGAAGAAGAAGAAGAAGAAGAAGAAGAAAGAGGGACAGGAGGTAGAGGAGGGGAAGGGAGGAGAAAAGGAGGGGAAAGAGGAGGAGAAGAAGAGAGAAAAAGAAAAAGAAAAAAAGAGAGAAAAGAAAATACACTTCACTCTGTACTCAGAGTCCATCACCTTTATATCTGGAGATAGATACAGTCAGTACATTCTTAAGGAGGCTTCTTTTTGCTCCAGATTGATTTGTAATGAAAATATCTACTCCTATAAGATCTTAGAACTGGGAAAGATTTTAGAGTTCATCTAGGTTAAACCATTCAGGCCCAGAAAAGTGAAGTATCAACTCCAAATCCAGAGCTCTTTCCTGCTGATGCTGCCTAGTGGAAAAAGATGCTAAATAATAAAATCTGAAGGCAACTAGGTAGCACAGTGGATGGAGTGGTGGTCCTAGAGTCAGGAAACTCTTTGTCAAGAAAACTCCAAATTGTGTCCAAAAATCAGACATGACTGAACAATAACAAAAATATTAAAAAACACATTATTTGTCAATTTATTCCATGTGAAAGTGGGAAAATGAATCTACATCTTCATGACATCAAATTGGCCAATCAATTAGGCCAAAGGGCAATTATCATCGTATGGGGAAAAACCAAACAAACATAAAACCATTCGATTCAGTAAACATTTATTAAATACCTATGTATGCCAAATACTGTGCTAAATTCTGGGAATACAAAAAAGAGGCAAAAGACAGTCTTTGCCCTCAAAGGGCTTATAATCTAATGGAGGAAACAGCATCCAAACAAATATATACAAAGCAAACTATACACTACTTTAGTCCTTTTGGCTGTGTCCAACACTGTGTGACCCCATTTGAGATTTTTCTTGGCAAAGATACTGGAATGATTTGACATATCCTTCTTCATTTCATTTTTATAGATGAGGAAACTGAGGCAAACAGGGTTAAGTGAAGTACTTGCCCAGAGTCATATATTTAAAAAGTGTCTGAGGCAAGATTTGAATTCAGGTTTTCCTGATCGCAGTTTCAGCAATCTATCTACTGGGCCAGCTAGTTGCCAAATACAGACTAAATAGGAAATACTCAAAAGAAGAAAAGCACCAGAATTAAGAGGGGCTGGGGAAGGCTTGCTGAAGAAGGTGCATTTCTAGTTGGGATTTAAAGGAAGCAAGGAGGTGAGTAGTCAGAGTGGAGGAGGGACATCATTCAAAACATGAGGGATGGCCAAAGAAAATAACTGAAGTGAGAAATGGAGTATTTTCTTCATGGGACAGCTAGGAGGCCAGCGTCATTGATCAAAAAAGTACGTTTGGGGGAGTAAGAAGTAAGAAGGCTGAGAAAGTAGGAGGGAGTTAGTTATGAAGGGTGTTGAATCCAAATATTTGTTCCTGAGGACAATAGGGAATCACTGAGGTTTATAGAGTATGGGATGTGAAGTTTTTGAAACTACATTTTAGGAAAATCACTTTAGTTACTGAAAGGAGAATGGACTGCAGTGGATTAACTCTCTGTAATTCTCCATCCCCCACCAAACTGATTTTTTTTAACTTTTATATTGGTTATTGTTGCAGTAGAGTCATTACACGGTTGCTTTTGCTGAAGATTAATTGGCATTTTGATTGAATTAGGGGCATGGAAATCCTGAGAATAAATGTGTTCCAGAGGACAGGGAAAAAGGCCTGCCAGATGGAATAGCCAAAGATGAACCAAAGATCCCTTGGATTTCATGAATGCAAACCATTTGAAAAATATCTACAGAGGAGGAGTCACAACTAACAACAGTATTTAGAAATTTCTGATGTTATTCATGGGTAGATTTTAATAGACAATTAAATATGCAAAAAAGCTAGCAGGATGCTGCCACATTGTTTTATTTTGGGAAGCTTAGATTGTAATGCTGCAGAACTTAACATGAAAAAAAAATTTGGATCCTACGAATGTTGAAAAACCCAAAATTATTACCTGAAAAACACATACACATGCTGGTTGGAAAAGAAATGTGAATTTGTCCATGACAGTTTAAAATTTTTAAAAAACATTTTATTATTTTTATTTTATCATCTTCATTTTTTAATCATTTTCATTTTTAACAATAATTCCTCCTGCCAATGGAACCTTCTCTTTTAAGAAGCACAGTTAAGCAAAACAAATTGATAAATTGACTATGTTTGATCATATATGATTCATCCTGCACTTTCATCTGTATTTAAAGGACTGAGGATGTGTCCTGTGGAATCATTGTGTTAATTAATTTTGTTTATTGTTTTTACATTATTGTGATAATTGCATAACTGAATGCATTGTATCTTTGTTTTGCTTTACTCTGAGTGGCTTCATATTAACCTTCCTGAGTTGTATTCTGAACTTTTTTTGGTCATTCCTTGTGGCTCAATAATACAGGCATACCTCAGAGATATTATGGATTTGGTTCCAGATCTAAACAATAAAGTGAATATCACAAAGCACATCATATGATTTTTTTGTTTCCCAGTGCATATAAAAGTTACATTTACATTATACTGTAGTCTATTAAGTGTGCAATAGTGTTATGTCTAAAAAATGTTCATACCTTAATTTAAAAATAATTTGTTGCTAAAAATGCCTCAGTCCAGTATAATCTTTTTGCTGGTAGAGGATCTTGCCTCAGTTTTCATGGCTGCTGACTGATCAGAGTGATAGTTGCTGAAGGCTGGGGTGGCTGTGGTAATTTTTGAAAATAAGACAGCAATGAAGTTTGCCTCATCAATTGATTCTTCTTGCAGTCAGAACATATACAACATTTATTGATTAAGTTCACTGTCCTATGTGAGCATATCACCATGTATATCACAAGACAATTACAGTAGTAATATCAAAGAATATTGATCACGGAACAGCTTAACAGTTATAATAATAATAATGAAAAAGTTTGAAACATTGTGAGAATTACCAAAATGTGACACAGAGACATAATGTCAGCATATACTGTTGGAAAAAATGGTACCAATAGACTTGTTTGATACAGGTTTGCCACAAACCTTCAATTTGTAAAAAAATAAAAAGCAATAACTTTGAAGCATGGTGAAGCACAATAAAGGAGATATACTTGTATTCCATTACATTGCCACTATTTGTTCAGCCATTCCATAATTAATTAGCATTCTCTTTGCTTTCATTTTTTGGGTTTTTTTTTTTGTTTTGTTTTGTTGTGGGATTTTTCTGGCTACCAGAAATACATCGCTATGAATATTTTGGTATATATATGAACTTCTTTGAGTCAATTTTATTAAAAATACTCATTCAGGTACTTTCCTAAGTAAAGTCTTACTTTAAATTATTCTGTCACTTTTGGGAGTTTTATCATAATTAACAGATGAAATTAATTCTTCCAAAATACCCCACAGTATATTAACAAGGAGTTTTAATGATAAGATTTCCATTTTTAAAAGAGATTAGAGAAATTGAGGAGAGAGAGCATTCTCAATAGAAATGAATCAATTGAAAATTTCATTGTAAATTAAGTTGATCAGTAAATGGCCAGAGTTTGACTATGCATTTCACACATTTCCAAGATATTGTGATAAGTGCTGCTCCTTCAATCTTTACCCTCAACTATAATCCGACATTTTCAGTTGCTTATTGGCAAGCCATTCACATCCAGTTGCCAAATCCTATGCTTTACTTCTACCTCAGTAACATTTGTCATATACATTTCCAATTAGATTTGAGTTTTTGCTACTTCCTCTCTTTCCCAGATAGATATGGCCCCAGAAGATGAAGAAACTTGAACATTTTGTGATGTAAGATACTATATTTTTATTCATCACTTTGTTCATGGCCCACCACGAGAGACAGTTGTTAGACACCAAATCCCAACTCAATTTTATTTACATTCTCATGGATTTGCATAATAATGAATACAATCTTGAATAAATAAATATATATCATATATATGATTATATTACATATATAAGTATGTCACATATATAATATGTATTATATATCATATATAATGTTAAATTGCATAAATATAAAACCTATATATAGACATAGACTCACACATATATATGCATATATACTATACTAAAACATATATATATATATATATATATAAAACATAAAAATGCATGTCTATCTATATGTGTACTGTATATCTCCCCTAATCTCTTTTTCTATTCTATTATCCTGGTGAGAATCGTTTTTTGCACATAATGGTAGTAGGATAAAATTTCTTTGCTGAAATGTAATTTTTAGATAGAGCAACCTGCATATGTGTGGTATTCTTCTGGACAATATGAAGACAAAAATAAATTTACATCCAATTACTGTGTATCTATTCTTTTTAACTTCTATTGACAACTTTCACTTCTCCTAAATCTTCTGAGCTTGTGACCCTAATCCTGTTTCAAACCATAACCACCAATAATACTTTAAGCCCAAGAGGATCTCATCCTATTGCAAAAGTTTCTATTTTCACTTCCACTGACTTAATTACTTGTTTTTTTTTTTTTACTATAGTAATAGTTTCCTAGTTGGTCTCTATACTTATTCCTTTTCTCTATAATCCATTCTTTATATTCTTGCCGGAAAAATCTTCATAATGCAGATCTCTGACCATGTAAATCAAAAACTCTTAGTGGTTTTCCATTGCCTGGAAAGTACATTGAATTTAATGATGGTATAAGTAAAGTTGTGTCCTGCCTTTGCTATCTACTCTCTATGTGACTTTGTGGCTTCATCTTTGGGACTTCAATTTCCTCAATCAATATGTAAAATAAGCAGATTGGAATATATTATTAAAGTACTTTCCAGTTGTAAATTCTTTTTCCCTTTAGTGAATTCTATTTTCTAGGTATGTTTTCTAAGTAGAAATTTTCTTAAAATGAAGAGAATTGATTATGTTTTGTTTTTCATTTTAGTTCCTACATTTAGCCATAAATGCCTCTCTAAATGAATGATGTATGTATGTATGTATGTATTTATGTGTGTGAGAAATTACTATCTATGCTAAGTAAGAACTGATATATATTCAAATTATATTTATTGTAGGATATTCTTCAATATCTTGAGTCTTCTGGAGGGCTGAAAATAAAGGTTGCTGTGAGTATTCAAGTCTACATCTTGAGATGGAACTCCCCTAGCTGACTAAGTGGCTGCCTTTATATCATGTCATCTTGTGAAGGGTAGACAACACGAAAGAAATAGCTTTCTCTTTTAATATAGGCGAATTCTCATCTTTGAATTTTGTCTCTGAAGTCAGTGATATTTCACTCATTTTTCTTGTATTCCAAGAATTCTAGGACACTGACTGACCTATGGAGAAGCAAGATGTCATCTATGATGAGTTCTTCCAAATCTGTGCTTTGCCTTTTTTGAGCATTGAAGTTAGTTGAGTGAGTAAAATAGGGATAAACAAATGGGCACAGCTTTATTGGACGTGTTCTCTTAATAAAGGTAGGGGTTTGCTCTTACGACCTTGGCTGGACTCTGAGAAACATTTATATGTAAATTTTCCAGAACTTAGAAACTCACTTCAGTGCCCTGGTATCCATTAACTCAAAAGGAACTTCATAGCAAAACAAAGAACAAAGAAGCCATTGTTTATGGCCTGTGTTCTAGGCCAGGTGTATGCTGGTTGCAAGTGCAGGGTTAGTATTTGATGAGATTGAATCAATGAAGCAGTTAGCAGGGGAAAAAAAAACCCTCCAACTCTTTTATTCAATAGCAATAGTAAGGATACAAAAACACTTAACAAAGATGTGCATTCACAGACGTGACTCTCCAGCCCTTCCAACCCCCTCAGATTGAGAATGAGAGTTCCAATTGGCTTAAAGAACTACACCTGATTCTTTACAGGGATCCATATGGGCTTTATTACTGTTACTAAAAGTAAGGCCTTGTCACATTCAGCCAATCAGATAAACAATTAATAATCGACACTTGTGCTACTCATAGTTTCATGCTGTGTTTCCATGACTAAGGACTCTGCATGTGCCTTGAATCACTAAAACCATGTAGTCTAGTCAACTCCACAGGGTCCAAGGCTAGTGAAGACCTTTCGGTATACAAAACAGCATGCATTTCTGATTTAACTAAACTCTTCTGAGTCAGAATGTTTTTTAGGTGAAATAAACAGGTTAACATTTACATAGAGGTTTTTGATAAGTGCTTTATATATTAGGTAATCTTGCACTTGTGAGATGGGTTAGCAGGTAATTACTGGAAGCTAGATTAGACCCAAATAAGATGAGGTATAAACTCCTTAATTTGGCATTCAAGGCCTTTCACAATGCAGTCTAATGTCCCTTTCCTAAACTTGCCACATTTTAATTCCCTTCATTTACTATGTTCCAGCCAAATGGTACCATTCACTGAGCTTTGTACTTGTTACACTTCCTTGTGCAGGTACTAATGTTGTTGGTTTTCTTGTGTGTCCTTATCACGTTCTACCTGGAATCAATCATTTGTTTCCTGAAGAATGGGTCTGACCATATCATCTGCTTCCTCAAAAACTCCATTGTTTCCCAATTACATCCAGGTGCTCTTTGGTGTTTAAAGCCCATTATAGCCTGATCCCAACCTGTCTTTTCAGTTTATTATGCCTTCTTGTATTTTGTTTTTCAGTCATGCAAAATAGTCCATAGTTCCATTTCTGAACTTTTCATCATCTGTTTCTCATGCTTGGAATGCCTTCTAACTCTTATAATCTTTAGTTTCCACCACCTTCTACATGGGAAGGACAAAAGAAAGCAAAGAAGAAAACATTTATTAAGTGTCCATAATGTGCCAAGCACTGTGCAAAACATTTCACAAAAATATCTTATTTTATCCTTAGAATAATCCTCTGAGGAAAATGCTATTTCCATCTACATTTTACAGTTGAGGAAATTGAGGCAGAGATTTAAGTGATTTGTCTAAGGTCACAAAGCTTGAAAATATCTGAGGCAAGATTTGAACTCAGGCATTCCTGAATCAGTGCTCTATCCACTGTGTCATCTAGCCAAAAGACATGAAACCTTTCTCTTTTTTTGCACATCTCCTCTTCCTCCCTCTTATAATCTCGGCAACTCCTAGTACTCTCTCTACCCCCATCACTTTGTATCATTTTTGGACCAATTTTTTTCATGTATTTATGAACATGCTCCCTCCTGTTCCCCTATAAAATGTTAGTTTCATGAGGACAGGGACTATTTTACTTTTTTTAACTGTATCCCATGTGCTTCACATGTGTAGTAGGACCTTAATAATGCTTGTTGATGGACTGATTTGTATAGGTATCTTAATTCCTCTTGTATAGGTATCTCAATTACAAAGATAATATCTTTTGTGACTTTTGGATTACCAGCACCTATTACTGTATCTTTGCATTTAGAAAATGATAAATAAATCTTTGTTAAATTGAACCAAGATAGAAGACAGGATTTCTAACAAGAAAGTAAACTCTTTTCCACTAAAGTCTTACTTCAATCCCTCATTTTTGCATGGAGATGAGCCTGATACTTGAAGATTTTATCATAAGAGTAAAAATGCTGATCAGTCTTATCAAAAGTTTTGAAATATTATCTCTGTAGTATTCATGATGTGATGAAGAATACAGCCTGATCAGTATAACCAGGCTAAAGGACGAGGGCTTTAAATTTTTCTTTTTCTGGCCCTGAAGGTCAATTGTATTCATCTTATTCCATCAAAGAGGTATCATCCTACCTCAGTGGGATTATACACATACATATCTTCAGAGCCAAAAAAAGGCCTCATCTTTTAACCTTGTTAAGTTTATCCTTCATATTGATCATCCAAGGACAAGCTTAAGGTTTATCAGAGATTTGGTTACCAGGTAATGATTTTTTTTTTTTTTTTGCTACAGAGTCTCATGAAGACAGTCTATTTAAGATAGAGGTGTATAACATCCACCTTCTGCCTGCAATGCTCCTGAAAGGGATGTGACCAGATCAAACTATAATTGGTAAATATTTAACAAAATAAGTAAAAATACAATAGAACATAGATAATGTTACTATATGGTTTTTTTAAAGTCAATATACCTCCTGCAGGGATCCTTAACACATCACTATACTACATCATAAATAGTAGAAACATCGTTTCACAACTTTGAAGTATGTGAAAGTTTTTACACATTTTCTCTTTGCAAACTTCATTAAAATCTCATGGGACAGTAGTGCTGAACTTGGAGTCAGAATAAACCTAGGATTGAGTGCTGCTCCTGCCCCTGAAACTTATTAGTTACCTGATTTCAAGCAATCTTTTTGGTGTCTTTGAGTCTGTCAAAATGAGATAATGAAATCAATAATAAGATTAGTAGTTCTAACCTCCTGGAGTTGTAAGATCACATGAAATAAAGTGTGTAAAGGTTTTTCCACCTTAATATTCTATTTAAATGTCATTTATTATCCCCTAAAGCCTCTTTCTCTGCCTTTTCAGAGCCTCTATGTTTTCAGTCTTCTCTAGACTGAACTCCTGATTTTCAGGGATTTCTCTACTATTCCTCTGAATGAGATTCCCACCCCCACTCCCTAAGGACAGAGGCTGTTTTACCTCTTGTATTTGTATTTCCAGCATTTAATACAGTTCCTGACATACAGTAAGGACTTAATGAATGCTTTTTGACTTGAAATCACAAATCCTTCAATAACCGAAATAAAGAAAGTTCCCCATTATTCTTTCTAATAGAGGAAAGGGATAGAAAAAAATCAACAAGTAATTCCAAATTATACTTTTGCTATTACCTTCAAATCCTTCTGACCAAAGACAATGGAGGATACCATCATCAAGGGATGGTTTTTTAAGTTTGCTTCTGTTCATCCATGATTGGATGAGTTAAAATGAAGCGACAGGACCAAAAGCCAGGCACAGAAGGAAGAGTCTGGATAATTCACAAAAGCTACACTGAACCGCTGAATAATGGAGCATTATTGCTGGATTATTGGGTGAAAAGGTACAGACCTCTCTGAGTGTTCCCCCCCACAATCTTAATAAGACAACACCAGCAACACCTAAGTCTAAAGTAAAATTACAGACTCACCACAAGAAAGTATTATTGGGCCAATACCCAAAAGGAAAGTGGGGTCGTGTCTCCATAGTATTTCAGATTGAAGGAGGGATCAGTTTCAATATCTGTTTCAGAAAGTCTCGGCGGCATATTGTGTAGGTGTGCTATAGGTGCCAGGATATAAATTAAGCTCCTCCTGAGCTCCTTTAATTAGTTTTACATGGAGAAGTCAGAGGCATTTAGAGAGAAGGGTTGTGTTTTTTTTTCTTTTTGGTGTACAGTGCAGGTGATATTTATTAACAAGAGACTGTGTGCATAAAGAGTATGTTTGTATGCATGCAAAGTGGTATTTTATTGAAGAATGCAAGGTAGGTTGTCATGGAGATTAAAAGCCTTAAAGTGCTATTCACTGGTGCTAGTTATGGTTGCTGGGCACTGGGATATTAGTTCTGGCACCCTGAATCTTTCATTGTTGTAAAAATAATTACACTTTTATCTTCCCCGTAAGGGCTATTCAAGTAGGATAAATAAATACAGACACATGAGCAAATCTAACTTAAAGGTAAATACAGCAACCCTGTGACCCATCTTGGTGCAAAATTATGTAGCTGGCATTACTCCACCATCCAAATTCTTGATTTTCATTGCAGGGTCATTGTGGCTGTTTATAAGGTGTTATTACAAAATGCCCCAAATCTGCACTTACATTAAAAAGCAAAAGAAAAATGGAAGGTATTGACCGTTGGAATGGTCACTGGTAAATAGAAAGGTTTTCTGTAGCAGCAAAGGAAATAAATGAAAAGCTTATGCTATGTTTTGTTAGCATTTACTTGAAATACTGTATTTATATGAGATTTCCAGCCTCACTTAAGGCTTCATGTAAAGCTCAAAGCTATTTTTCTGGTGTGGTGTTTTTTTCTTCCCCCTCCAACGATTAGATGAAATGATCTTGACAAGTTTACCTCAGTGAGAAACTATGTATTTTCTGTACAAAAGGAACACTTATGCTTGGCAGACTCAGTATGGACATTTTCTTAACCAATAAATCAATAGAGAGAGTTGCAACATAACAAATTGTAACACACACACACACACACACACACACACACACACACTGTAATGCGGGAATCTGCTGTAGCCTTGAGTTATGTGGTTTTCAAAACTGACTTGAAGTGGTGATTAACTAGAATTATATATATTTATATTTAAACTGACACCACAGAATTCTTTTAAGTCTTGACAGATACGTGGAATATTTAAATGTAGTAATTGCAGTTGCTAAACCTCCTGGGATTAACCTGCTGGAGAGATAGTGACATCTTATATGAAGAAAAATGATTTTTATGCTGTGGGGGGGAAAAGAAACTAAAAATGAGCTAATTCCATGTGTGTTTTACATAACCCTGGGAAAAAAGTTTATTGTAACTAATAAGGAGTTAGTAATATTCTATAATAATCCACTATGCTAACGATTACATAATTCACATCTATGTAGGCATATAATTTAATTTTTTTCAACTTTGATATTTGTGTTTCACAATACAGTACATTTCACACAGCGTCAAGCAGAATTAGAAGGAAATAGATTGGCAGTGTGCTAACCTTTGTGGTTCTTAAAAAAAAAATAACAACACCACCATGATGGGGATCTGTAAATTTTGAAACAATGATTGAATAGAAGGTTCTACACTACTACATCTTCATTAGGGAAGGAAGGCAGGAAAGATTATGTCAGAGAGGCAGAATAGGAAGTTCAATAGATTCGAAGTCAGAGGACCTGGGTTTGAGTTCTGATACTACCTATCCTTGACCACACTTTGAGACAAAGATGTTTGGGAACATCTATGGACCTCAGTTTCCTTGCCTGTAAAATGTGGGAATTGGACTACATGGCTTATAAACTTTATTTTAGTTCTAAATCTAAGTTCCTATAAACAAAATCAAAACATGGAACCCAAAATAAAGGAAAATAAGAATAACATGCTCACTTCTAAACCAAATTATTTGCAAATAATTCTATCATATAGCAATCATACCACTATCTCCTAAAACACAGCAAATCTGCATTCGTAGAGGGAATTAAATAGAGACATAGTATAATAATAAAAACCATTTTTTTCAGGGACACAATTTAAGACCATTATGGTTCTGCCTAGCCTTAAATCCATTATCATGTCTGCTAAATAGCTAAAAATCTGACTTCCAAATTAAAGAGAGTAAAATCAAAACATCTCATTAATAAATCAATGTAATCTGTATTGTATTTTTTGTGTGAAAGATATCTACATGGATGACATTAAGCTACGTAGCTCTAATAAAAATTACCTTAAACAATAAAAATTACCTTCATTTGGGGGAATTTGTAATGATAGAAAAATGTTGAAATGACTATAAATTTCTTAACATATGCCAAAGAAATATCAATCAACAAGTATCTATTAAGTATCTACTATATGCCAGGAGCTGTGCCAGGGATATGGGATACAAATATAAAGAATAAAATAGTCTCTACCTTCAAGGAGCTTGCAGAAAAGATAAAAAGCTTAGAGCTTGGATTTAGAAGTCAAACTGAACCATTGTATGAAGAAGGTATTTATAAATACCTGTCTTCTTCAAGCAAGACGCCTTAAACATAAAGATATCAAGGAGAAAACTGGCTGAGAAAGACTTCTGACATCCAGAAATCAAAGCTGAATGGGACAAACACATTTAAAGCAATTAACATTTATACAATACCAGTCTTAATGGAAGCTTTTTAGAACTGTAATGGACTAGTAAGGGCTGTAATAGACTATTATAAATTTGATAAATATACTATCAAAAACTGCACAGTATTAATTAAATCCAGGGCCCATTACCTCATAGCACCTAAAAAAATTGAGTACATCCTCACAAAAAAAAATAAGGAACAGGCTAAAAAACTACAGTTATGGAATAAGCCGACATCATTTCAATGAATAATAGCAAGGGCTAATAACGTGCATGCCATTGGATTTGTTGAATGTAACCAAGAGTGGTTTATCTCTTAATGGAGCCTTTGAAACAAGATTGAGCATGTAATCAAAAGGCTGTCCATGGGTGGCATCCACATGAAATCAGCTAACACATGTTGACAAAAAAAGCATTGAACAAATGGCTAGATCAAGTCAATCTGTTTATGTAACTGGAGATTTTTTTTTTAAATTTAGGACATGTCACTGGAAATTGTAGGATTGTTCTTAAGAATTCCAAATTGATCAGTGTAGTTTATGCAAAAAAATACTACAAATTGTGTAACACATCACTGAAGACTATAAACATTTAACACATCAAATAGGGCATAATTTTGTGGTTAGATACACAGGAAATTTACTTTCTTTCATGGACACAATCTCCATACTACAAATACAGAACCCCAAAATATTCTTGGGAAGTCAACCAATAAACGATATTATAACTCTTCCACAGTCATACAGAAATAACATGGATCTATATCAACCGAATAACAATATCTTAATAGATGTTGTCATATAAAGCACTTATAATCTACAAGTTTCAGGGGGGAAAAGCTTTCAAAATACCTAAAGACCTAGCAGAAGAAATCTAAATTGTATTGAAACAAAATCATGCAAGTACATATAATCTCTATCATCCTATATCCTGCTAGAGTTGTACTGAGGACACCTTCAGGAAGCCAAAAGAAGATGACTTTTTATCTTTATACTTTTATTCATGACAAAAAGGACTGATTTTATTCACCTGTGCAATAGTATATAGGCATGTAAAATAAAGCTATAATAGCAGAATAGTGATTTATCCCCAGATTACTTCTACTTAGAATCCAAGGAACAAGAAAAGCATATTTTTTCTTAATTATTAATAATTATAGCAAATCTTTGATAATACTTTAAAGTTTTTAAAGTTCTTTGCATTCTGATGATTCTTCAGTGTCTTAGATATCTCTAAATCTTCAAATGAAAGAGTCTTTAGCACTAGAGCAAGACTTTATGCAATCAAGTCAGTTACAATATGAAGAATTCTTTCTTTAAAGATACATTTACAGTTAGTTTCTTTAAGATCATTTGGACTGACCACGAAGCAACTTACATTGATTAAACTGGTTCTCAAATGCCAATTTGACTGTAATGGGTTCAGCATTTTGGTTGTCTTACTGAAGTTCAAATTTCTCCAAGTAAAGAAATTATAATTATCGTTCACATATACATAGTCTTTTCAAGGTACACAGAGCGTTTTTCTCTTATGAGCCCCACGAGGCAGGTAGAAGTCATCTCTAGTCACAGATGAGGAAATTGAAACTTGAGGTTCTGCAAGTTAGAACAATTATGCTTATGATCCCACAGCCTGGAAGGGTGCAGAAACAGTTCTGGAAACTAGGTTTCTTGCTTACAAATCTTGCATCCTATCTACTATATTATGTTTACTGGAATAAAACATAATTATGTTTATTTTTGATAATAATAATGAAGATAATAACATATTTAACAAAATTTCCTGGAATCATCAATGACCCTCGTCAGTCACTAAAATATCCTTATGAAAATTCCAAAGTTTTTTTTTCTTTCAAGTAAATTTATTTATTTTTAATACACATTGCTTTATAAATCATCTTGGAAGAGAAAAATTAGAGCAAAAGGGAAAAACCATGGGAGAAATTTAAAAAAAACAGAAAAAAGAAGTGAACATAGTATGTATTGATTTATATTCAGTTTCTTTAGTTCTTTTTCTGGATGTAGATAGCATTTTCTGTCCAAAGCCTATTGGGATTTCTTTGGATACAAAGAGTTTTTGATAGGAATTTTCCAGACCACTTATTGTGCATCGTCAGGAAACTATTCAGACCATTTGGTTGTACCTCAAAAGAGTTCTATTAATTCCAAATAATTCAGGTAGAAAAGTAATCTGCACTTTGAAACAGAAATAATCATTACTTTTCTTGGCCTCAGTTTCCTTAATCTGTAAAAGAAATCTTGGATAAAATGATCTTTAAGGTTCCTTCTTGTTTTCTAACTTGATGACCTTAATTATTTAAAATAAATTTTTATTTTCTATTTAAAAAAACTGTCATTGTCATTTCTCAATGCCTTTCCTGAGCCCTTACAATATATTTCCCTTTTAAGAGAGAAAGAAGTATGTTAATTTTTTAAAGAAAGAAGTATATTAATTAAAATAAATCAAAACACTGGTCATGTATGACAATACTGTGCTTTATCCTACACCTATATTCCACAACTCTGATTAGAGCAAGGAATATGTATATTTCTCACTCAGTTCTTTAGAGTCACAGCTGGTCCTTGCATTGCTCAAAATTCCGAAGTCTTTCAAGATTGTTCTCTTTTACAGTACAGTGATTTGTGGCAACCAAAAGAACAACTAAACACTAATTGTTCAATTGGATCTGACTCTTGTGACCCCATGGACCATGTAGAACACCAATATTGTCCATGCAAAAATAATAGAGTGATTTGCCCTTTCCTTCCCCAGTAGATTTATAGTAAACAGAGGTTAAGTGACTACTTAGGGTCATGCAAATAGTAAATGTCTGAGGCTGGATCTCAAGTCTTACTGAATCCAGGCCCAATACTCTATAAACTGAGCCATTTAGTTGCCTTCTAAATACCAACTAGGAAAGGTAATATTGGCTATTAGATTGGAGGTCTTAAGATATAGTCTCAGTTCTGATACTTGCTTCTTCAGTCCCTTGAAAGCAATTATATAGCAACATAAGTAATTATATACTTATATAACAACTGTTTGATGTAATTATACTTACTTATATGCTTCCTTTCTCTATTTACAAAAAATATTATGAAACTCATCTATATATTCATCAAGGATTTTTGAAGGAAAAAAGGCAGATTTTCAGAAGTAATATGCCACAATGGACCATATCTTTACTATTACATAATTGATTAAAAGATATAAAAAATATAAAATACCACTCAAAATATTATTTTTGATTGTGAAAATTTGCTATGGCAAATCAAAAATTTCTCTTAAGGTTCTCTTTCAACAATGTACATCCCAAACATATAACAAAATAATTTCTTGAAAAATATTATATCTTTCATAAATAACCTTGTTCAATATTTTATGATAAACATCAAATGATATATGTCAGAAAGATGGATACTCACCAAAGTTGTTCACTACTGTTATGGCCCAAAGCATAATTCAAGTTGAAGAGCGGTTTCCTGTGCATATTGAAATCCTTCAAATGCTTGATTGTGAATGACATTTGTGCAAGCTTTGCATTAAGATTTAGAACATTGCAATCTTATCTATAAGCACTCAGAAGAATCTGATCATCAAATGAGGAAAAATAACTGGAAGGAAGAATATCCATTGCCGAGATTATGACATGCAAGATGAAGGGATAACCTATGCAGTTTGTTCATTAATGTACATATTTGGGACATTTCGAACAAAAAGGATTAATGCCTTGGGTCCAGAATTAAATATGACAAGGAAAGCAGGCTGAATTGTCTTTAGGAAATTGAGAAACCCTTTTAACAAGTCCAAGATTTTTCGGGAAACAAAAGCTTATCTTTCTTACACCAATTTGACAAGTGTTGCTTTATGATTTTGAGACATGAATCACAATAGCCTCTGAATACTGGAATGAATATTACACAGAGGGCAATGAAGGCACCTGGTAGATGCAAGCAGGCCACAATATAAAATTAATGAGGAAATTTGAAGTATAGGAGTAAAGATATCATCAGGAAAATGTACAGTTAGAAAAAAAGATGGGCTGGTCATATGGTCACTGCTATATTGTGATGTCAAGAGAAAGCAGGAAAGGTCTTTAGCACATTGATTGTCAGATGATGGCCATGGACTACAGGAACACTGAATGGGCAGGCATGTCTGTGTTAAAGCCTTTGTAACTGGAACATCTAAATTGATGAGCTCACAGATCTATCTAAGGATCTGAATATTGTGGAATCACTGATTCTACAAAGCACAACAAAGTTACTCATACAGACCAAGGATAGAGACTGAGTTCACTGTCAAAATACTACAATCATCTTTTTCAAAAGATATTTTTTTCTGTAATATTTGTGTACATTTTTGTGTTGCTTTAGATTTCTGAATTGTGACAACATTTTAGGTTTTTCAAGGAACGTGGTATTAATTTAAGTTATAACAGTAAGGACAAAGGCCCTTCCTTTTGTTATTCATTACTTCAAAAACCAGTGTGAAGTTCTGAAACATTACTTGTGGCTCTAGATCCAAGAGTAGCTCATCTCTGCCCTAGAGACACTGAGGTGACATAGCCTAAAGTAAATCCAAAGAATTGTGCTATGAAAATTTTTTTAATTAAAGCTTTTTATTTGCAAAACATATGCATAGGTAATTTTTCATCATTGACCCTTGCAAAGCTTTCTGTTACAAATTTTTCCTCCTACTTTCCACCCCCTCCCCAAGATGGCAGGAAGTCTAATGCATGTTAATTATGCTATGAATTTAATAGATTCATTTTTTGCCTAGTGAATGTGAATTCTCCTAGGAGTACCCGGCCCTAACACATTTGTGTAGTAATCCAGTGTTGGGGCCTAGTCATTCTAGTAGCATACTGCTTCTGCTTTGGATGTATCCTCTTCTGCCTGGAAACCTCTCCCTTTTCTAGATATCTAGGTATTCTTTTGTGCAAAAAAATTTTCATTTTCCATGTACACTTAATGCACTTCCTTGACAGTGAAATCAGAAATGAGAAAGTAAATCAGATATGTCTGAATGAGACCTACTTTCATCTTCTTTTTCTTCACTCCTCACCTTTGTTCTGGTTCTGGACTATTATTTGATTCCTCTGCTACAAGCTTCCCCTTTCTTCAATTCATTATAATATAGCAGTCAAAGTGATCTTCCTAAATCATAAGTGATTATATCATTCTCATCCCTATTAGTCAAAGTCCTCAAAGTCAGAGACTGTTTTTTTCTACTTTTTTGTATCCCCAGGTCTTAGCACGGTGTTGGCACATAATAGGTTCTTAATAAATGTTTTTTTTTTTTTCCAGAGGCAATTGGAATTAAGTGACTTGCCAGGGTGACACAGCTAGGAAGTGTTAAATGTCTGAGACTAGGTTTGAACTCAGGTCCTCTTGACTTCAGGGCTGGTGCTCTATCCACTGGGCCACCTAGCTGCCCCCTTAATAAATGTTTTTTGAATTGAATAAACTCCAGTGTCTTTCTGTTATTTCTAGGGTCAAATGCAGACTCCTCTGTCTTTTAAAGCTCTTAATTACCTGGTTCAAACATACTTTTTTTAGTCTTGGTATTTGTTCTCCATGCTTCCTATGGTTTACATGACATGAGACTTCCTTTGCTCCAGTTCTCCCCCATCCCTAGAATGCACTCCATCCTTGTTGTCTCTTAGAATACTTAGTTTCTTACAAAGATCAACTTGTTTTGCTTCCTACATTAGACCTTTCCTGGACCTTCCAGATACTAGTAATTACCTTCTCACTATCTATCGATCTATCACATAGTAAGCTTACTGATCCAGAACCAACGCTAATTTATTCTGAACCAACAATTATAACCAGTATAATTTAATTCTCAAGTATTTTCTTTTCATCTATTTTGGTATATTCCAATTCTTAGAATATCAATAATACATGTTTGTTAAGAGACCTCTGACCTTACTGGATAACTAAGAGATTTATTTGTTCTTCTGTTTCTCTTAATATTTAAACTATATTTTAGTTAGGCATCTTTGGGAACTACATACTTATTTTAAAAAACACTAGAATATTATTTAGTGAATTAAATGGAACTAAGAAATCCCATTCTCAATCCAGAGGGAAATAATGAATGGTATAACATAAGGATTAAATCTAGGAGCTCTGAGAACTGTATGCGTTAGGTGTACAGATGATGTGAGTTTGTATAGTATTACCTACAGATAGGAGGGTAAAAATAAAATCAGAAATAATTTTTGTTAGAAAAATAGCTTCTTTAAAACAGGATGAAGTTCAATAGAAAGAAAAGGTTGTAGGTTCTGTCTACCCATTCATCTCATTTGACAAGAACTTCATTACTCTGATATAGTGCTCCCTGAAGGCTTTCCTTCTCTCTTAGGATGGTACTTTTCAAACTTTTTGGTCTTAGTACTCCTTTACACTCTTAAAATTATTGAGGATCTAATTTTTATATGGATTATTTCTATGATACTATATTGTAAATTAAAACATCTTAGTATTATTATGAAAATAGTTTTGACTTTCAGCACCTCTTAGGAGGCTCTCAGGGACCTGCAGGTGTTCTTCACAATCATACCTTGAGAACTACTGCTTGAGCATGCTTATTTAGTGTTCCAGTCAAGTGCTTGGACTTAGCCCTTTTCAGAGGAAGCACAGATAGGCTCTACCTTCTTCCTGACAACCATCATGACTCAGAGATTTGTATTATATTATGACAGTCTTTTAACTGGCTGCTCAGTTGGAACTCTGCTTGTACTAAATGGACATTTCACTCTTTAGCTGTCCCTCTTTCTTTCTGGCTTGAAAGCATAAGGGTTATTTGCAAGTAAGTATATATCAGATGGGGAAATGGCAGAAATATTTATCTTCCATTTGGCCCCTTATAGCCAAAAAAAATATCTTAATTAGGCAATTTTTCCTGGAGTTGGAGAGCATCTTTTTTCTTATGTTTTCTTCTTCATCTAGGTAATTAATTAGTAACCTCAGATGGACAAATTCAGGCGACCATGTGAGCTTCAGATAGTTGTAAGTCTTAGAAAACCAGCAAGGCAATATTTGCAAAATCAACTTAAGTGCTCAGTTATGGTTGGAGTAGCAGAAAGAGGGTGGTGGTAGGAGGAGTGGGGAGAGGAAGCACCCACCCAGTGCTAGGAACTGTGCTAAGCATTTTATATATATTATCTCTTTTGAGCCTTATGACAAGCCTTTTAGGTGCTATTTTTATCCACATTTTACAGTTGAGGAAACTGAATCAGACAAGACATTAAGTGACTTGCTTACTCTAATCAGCACCAAATTGCTAATGAATATCTGAGCAAAATTTGAATCTAAATATTCCTGACTCCAGGTCCGGGATTTCTCTATCCACTGAGCCATCTGGGAGAAGAGTTTGCATCAATGAAAGTATGGTCACCAAAAAAAGAAGATCCTATTAGGTGACATCTGGTGTTTGATCAGATTATTCTTAGTAGAGGTGAAATAGTGTATTATGTCTGGATGAGCTTTATTCCCAGCATCCTAGAAGACTATAATCTATTAATAAATTGAGTTTCTAAATTCTGTTTAAATTGTTCCTGTTAATGTATGCGGTGAGTTTTTGATATTCATTATTACTTTCTTTGTGGGACTAAAATGACTTGTCCTACATAATTGCTTCTCTTCTCTTCCTATTGGGGAAATTCTAGATTAGTACCCATAATAAAATTGCCCCTGGATTATCTGCTTTTTATATGTGGATTTGGATTATCTGAAGTGATTAACTACTGACTGTGAAAATTGGGGATCCTACTTTCTCTATTGAGAAGTCACCAACTCTAGAAAATGAATCCTATACATAGCTGTGCCACTGGATGGAAAGCTGGAAGGACTGGTTACCCTGAACCCTCCTGAGTTCCAGAAGCAGTTGTCTGAAGCCTTTAGGCTAGATTTTAACCCCATGATTTTTATCAATATGGCTACTTCTACTATTGCAAATTAACAACCTTTCCACAGTTTTTCATCCTGTGCATTTTTTATTCATTTTGTTCCATAAGTTTTTTACACACAGTATCTGGCACATAGTAGACATTTAATAAATGTTTATTGAACAAGACATAACATCATTTTATTAAAGACTGCTTGTTTTTTTGTAGTTTATTTTCATAACTTTCTGTTTTGATTTCTGTGTCTTTTGAATTCTTGCTATGAAATCTGATGCTTGATTACCTAGCCTATGATTTTGGTAGTTCTGTGAGTTCTGGTTTGACTCAGTAGGGCATTCTATTTACACTTCTCGACTATGCCTTTTACCCCTAGGAAAAATTTTAAAAATAGAGAAATCTTGAAAAATAATTATTTCTTATTATATAAACTATTGAAAAGCTGCTGTTCTGATAGAGAAAAGAGAGGGTCTTGGAGTTTGGGAAACTCAAGTCTTGCCTGTGAAACAGATTGGGAGACCCTGGGAAAGCATTTAATTTCTTAGTGGCCTAAATTATTTAACCTCTCTAAGATTATAAATTTCAGAGAAAGTATCAATCTTTATTGGCATAAGGAGTATTCTAAATCAATAAAATCAATTATCCTGGTTTATAGACAACAATAACAACAAATCATACAACCATAGTGATGTGTATCACAGGTCACATTTTTGCTTGAAGTAATTGAAGTAACATATTGCAGCCTATTCCATCCTCATCACATAGCTTTCTATTGTTCATTTAGGCCATTTGAAATTTTGATTTCTTTCAAGATAATGTGGTGCTCCATGATTCACATCTGTATATAGTCACCAAGAGGATACTGGAAGCAACAGACTATTTCAGACTAAAAGCTAACAAAGTCAGATTAAAAAAAAAATCATTCAGTCAAAAAATCAAAACAGCTTTTTGGAGCTGTAGGGGAGTGATAGACAGCATTAAGCCAAATAACTGTTTTAGTTGAATTTTTCTTCTTTTTCTTTCTTTCCCTCTTCCTCCCTCCCCCTCCCTTTTTCTATTCCCTCCTCCTTATTTCTTTGTCATACACACATGCACGCACGCGCACACACACATACACACACACATACGAGCTTTAGAAGTAAACAACGTGGAAATAAGATCAGGAAAGGCTGGCTAGGTGAAGAAAAAAAAGTCAGAATAATACCTGATTCCCAATATGACTAGAAGTCAGCAGTGTGATGCTGTGATTAAATAAGTCAACAAAAAATACTAGGCTGGATCAACATTCCTATAAAAAAATCTTTTTTCCCCCTAACTTTCCCATTTTATTTTTTATTGAAGTTTTTTTATTTTCAAAACATATGCAAGGATAATTTTCAGCATTGACTCTTGCAAAACCTTATGTTCTAAATTTTCTCCCCTTTTCCCTACCCCCTCCCTAAGATGGTGTATAATCCAATATATGTTAAACATGGTAAAATATGTGTTAATTCTAATATAGGCATCTATATTAATACAATTATCTTGCTGCACAAGAAAAATCAGATCAAAATGTAAGAGAAATGAGAAAGAAAATAAAATTTGAGCAAACCACAACAAAAAGAGTTAGAATGCTGTATTGTGATCTGCACTCAATTCCCACAATGCTCTCTATGGATGTAGATGGCTCTTTCCATCAGAGGATATGACTAAAATGAAAGTAATCTTTTCATTGTGACTGCCTGTGTGTACATAGATCTTTATTAGTTATCTTGTCCAATTCTGGTCTGTATTTTACAAAAGAGAAATGAGAGAGGTTTAAGAAAATGGTTAAAGAATGAAAAATAGGGTCTATATAGAGAGTTAACAAAGGATCTTAAAGGAGTGTAATATGCAGAATGGACTAAATGATGACAATAATGATCTTCAAGTACAAGAAAGATTGTCCTAAAGATAAGTTCTGTCTACTGTACCAAAGGAAAAAAAATCGTTTAGTCCTACAATATCCCTTATGCATACCTTAAAGAGGATTGAGGAATAATTATAATAATCATAAATAGCTAACACTTATATGGGGCAACAAAGTGATGCAGTGGATAGAGTGTCAGGCCTGAACTCAGAAAGACTGATTTTTCTGAGTTCAAATTTTGTCTGAGAGTTAGTAGTTGTGTGATTATGGGCAAATCACTTAACAATGTTTTCCTGTGTCCTCATCTGTAAAATGAGCTGGAGAAGGAAATGCCAAATCACTCCAGTATCTTTGCCAAGAAAACCTCAAAAGGGGTTACAAAGAATTGGACACAATGGAAATGACAAAAACATTTATATAATTCTTTCAATGTGCCAGGCACTATGCTAAGTACTTTACAATTAGTATTTCATTTGATCCTCACAACAACCTGGGAGGTAGGTGCTGTTATTATCCCCATTTTACATATAGGGCAAGCAGAGATTAAATGACTTGTGCCATGTCACATAGCTGGTTAATGTCTGAAGCCAGATTTGAACTCAGATTCTCCGGATTCTTTATCTGGTACTGTAGCCATTGAATCATTGAATTACCTAGGATGCTGCTGTAATTAATGGTTGCTATCTTGGACAGAGACGTTATTCAAGAGAAGTCATAATTGGGAGGGAGGGAATAAACATTTTTTAAGTGCCTACTGTATACTATGCATTGTACTATTTTGCAAACATTGTTATTATTACCATCATTTGATTGAAGCCTGCTGCTCTTTGTCATTTCTTTCCCTAATTTTCTTTTTCTTTTTTTTATGTCTGAACATTTTAATAGTTGCTTAGGACTTTGATACCTGACTATCCAACCTTTGAGAAAGATAACTGGTTTAACCTAACAGCATTCTGAGTACATAAAAGGTGGACCTTGAGAGTACTTAAAGGTCTGAACATACTAATAAAGGACTTTATGCCCCACAGAGCTTTAAAATAGCATAAAGATGGATTCTATATTGAACTCCTTGTAGATAGGGGGTGAAGCCAAATGATATCTTAGTGATACTTTTTGTAAATTTGTAATTCTGTTTTCAGTGATAGCCCAGTTTTTCCAGTATCTTACTGAAAGACAGATATTTAATGTAGCTTTCAAGACATCTAATTATAGCAGCTGAGAAATAATTTAAGTACTAAAGGAACTTGATTTAATGCTGTATACTTTAAGTCTAGTCTTGGGTAGTACTTTCTAGAAATTTGTCATCACTGATGTATAGATATTTTTCTTAAACTCAGTGAACACTTTGTTCTTCCCTAGGTTCAATTATTTCATCCTAGCCTAAAAAACAAGTCTTCCTACCCCCCCCAAAAAAGGCTCATCACTACTTTATTTGGGCCTAAATTTAGACTTTTCTCCTTGTAAGGCCATATGCATCAAAAATTGGTTAGATACATAAAACTTTTAAAGAAAGACCTTTCTTTGGTTTGAAAAGAAAAAAAACATTTTCATAATAATAAAAGGTACTCACACAAAACCAGATATAGTTAGTCTGAAAACGAGCCATCCTTTTAATTAAATCTGGCCATGGAAGCCCAGAGTTCCTGGGCCACAAAACTACCAAGCAATGTTACAGAAGGAGTTAATTGGCAAATAATGCCATTCATTTACATTTAATAAATGGTGATAACTAAAGCCAAGGGAGATATTCAAGGGCAAATCATTATACAATCAAGATTGTAGTCTAAGATTTTGAGTCCACTTCCCTCATCCTTCATCCCTCATATCCTGTTATTTTGTTAAAATGTAAGTTCCTTGAAGACAGGGAATAGCTTTGCTTTTTTTTTTTTTGGGGGGGGGGTTCCCAGGACTTAACACAATGTAAGGCAAATTAATGATTGTTAACTGATTATATCAATAAAAAGTATTTCCTCCAATATATTCTTCAAAAATATAAGCATGAGAGGTTGTTAGGGCTATCATGCATCATATCGAATTATAGTTGCTGTTGTTACTTTGTGTCAAAGCCTTCACTTTAGGTAAAGATGCCTTTATTTGCTCTAACTCATTTTGCCTTGCTTCTGAGCCATACAAATGATTTGTGTGGGAGTAAGAAGCATTTAAGAAAATTGCTGGACAGAATTTTAGGTTTTTATATGTCATATTTTTAAGTCATTAGGCCTACAATTTTTTCCATTTTTTGATGGTTTATTTGTTTCGCATCTCTCTAAATTTTCCTCGAGTAATTGTATTGGCACTTTCCACTGATAACAATTGTGATGGCTCCAAATTATATTTAAAAAGTTCTGTGTAAAGACCACAGCTTTGCAGTGGATCATTTATGCAGAATGGAACACCAGCTGAGAGCTCAATTCAAAAACAAAGACCAGCCAAGTTGTGCACTGGTGCATTGCAATGTGTAGCTATTGGACTGGGCAGCTGTGATTGAGAAAATCAAATATGGGCATGGAGAAATATTACCTATTGCTCACTTAGCATTGATTCTTAGTGGCAGTTGGTTTGAGCAAAGTCTGTGATCAATTGGCTCTGTTACAACTAAATGTTCCTTTCCCATTTATGGGTCTGAAGTCTGCTGGTTTATTCAGATAAGTTTCAATAAAGCTTTTGATATTTACTCCCCCCCTTTTTTTGGAGGCAATTGGGGCTAAATTTGTTCCCTTTCTTAAAGTGTTTTTAGTGAAAATTCTAGAGAATTTCACTGAGATCTCTCTCTGTCACTCAGGGTAACTTATCCTTCTGACATTTCAGGGCTGCTGTTGTCTGTGTGCTGTTATAGGTTAGGTACATTGTCTCGCTGATCATTTCCATTATCTCATAGTTCTGAGCTTCTCTTTGCCATCATATTCTGGAGTAAGTCTTCCAAGGCCAACTTTTAGCTCCCGTCTACTAAAGTGTCTAGAAGGTCTCTTCCTGACAAGGATGGCTTTACAGCAACTTAGTCCATAATTGAGTTTATGACATAATATGTAGCAAAGTGTAGGGAATAAAAGTGGGTCAAAATGCACCCCCCCCACTCAACTCCTCTGCCTCCAGCTAAGATTATTTACTCTTTCGACTGTCTATGTCAGGTCTGTGGTCCTAGAAAACTACATTAACAGGGTAGAAATATTCCTAGTAACTCCTGTTTCACTCCTGGTAGACATTCTAGCTCTCTCCTTAAATAATTTTTGGGAATTTGGCTTTAAAAAAGGCCAAGGGAGACATAAAAAAGATGAGGAAATAATGAAGCATTCTTTATTCTGGAAATCTTTGCTCAGTCCAACAAGCCTAAAAGTTAAGCAAACCTTCTTCCTTTCTTGGGTATGTCTGCCATTATAAATCTTGACTCTGGCCAGCAGAAAACCTTTTTTCATTACATTAACTTATTAAATTTAATAGGACCTTTTTGTGAGTTGTTTTTCAGGTTTAAGGAGAATGGTTATTACCTTTTGGGGGAATATTACTCAACAGCAATAATAGAACTTTATAGTATGTTAAAGTTTGCAAAACACTGTACACATGTTAACTCATTTGATCCCCACAACATCCCTATGGGATAAATGCTATTGTTCCTCATTTTACAGATAAGCAAAGAATGGTTAGATGTTACCTGGGATCACTTAGCTAAAAAGTATAAGAGGTCTGTTTTGAACTCAGATCTTCCTGATTCCAGCTCTCCTCTCCATCTACTTTTCCATTCCTTACACAAGGAAGGGATTTCATGGTTTTATTTATTTCTGTGGCCTCTGCTTTCTAGCTCCTATGTACTTTCAGTTTCTTCTGCACCAAAATCCCTTTAAATGGGAGAGGCTAGCTTGTAGGCCAAGTCCCCACTGTATCTACTCCCCTTCTAGTCAGGACAAATGTCTCAGGAGTTGATGAATGGAACTATGGGGGATTTCTGCTTCATCCATTTATAGTATCCTCATCTCCTTGGCAACAACAAGATAAGGCTACATAAAGAAATCATGAAAGGCAATGCTGTGTAATGGTCAGACAACAAGGCTTATGTCCTCTTACGAAGACCTAATTCAATTTCTGCCTGTGACATGTAAGGCTTGTGACCACAAACATTTCAATTAATCTTTTTTTGCCTCCAGGGCAAATCTCTGAAGACTGTAAATTGCACATACTTGCCTACCTGCATTGCTAGACAGTTTCCTCACCTGGAATTCCCTGGACTGATGGGTTATTGATCTGCCCTGGCAAAGGAATTTTCTTCCCTGGGAGTTCCTGTCAGAGAAGAAATTACAGATCTGGACCAAAAAAGGAAGGAAAAAAAATAACACATATATTATATACTTCAGCGGCTTCCATTTTGTATATTTACTTGCACAATTATGGCAGGTGGTCTGGCTTTGTCTGTAAATGAGGAAATTTTGGTCCTAGATTTAAGTGAATTATATGTATTTTGTTTAGGCTTCAGCATAGAATCGAAATATTTGTATCTCCTTCATGTTTCTTTCCTGTTGTGAGCTTTTATATTACTTATATAATATTTTGCCAAAGACACTGAAGACTACTGAGCTGTAAAGATTATTGTTTTTCACTGGTGTTTTCTGGAACACTGGAAAAACAGGGGCAGAAACTATATTAAAGCTTCTAATATTCTGCAAAAATCTGACTGGGGATGATACTGTGCACAGTTGACCTAGATTTTAGTTGACACTATTGTCGATTAAAATTGCTCTGTAAAAAAGAAAATTAAAATGCTCGTACATTTAGAAGTCTGTAGTGGCCTATAAAACCTAAAATATTTACATGGTGTTTATGAAGTTTCCTCTTAAGATTCCTTAAACATCTGTTTTAGGTTACTGGTCAAAATTGGAAAGGAAGTAAATGAAAGAGGTAGGATTTTACTTCATGCAACAGACATTATTTTAGAGAGAAAGTTTGAAATTTGTGGAAATCTACTTTAACATTGATTAAATGAAACAAAAACCCTTTGAGAAGGTAGTTTACTTAAGGAAAAAAACCCAAAAAACACTAGATTCCAGTTAAGTGGAATTGAATTTGATATTGCTATTAATTGCTTCCATTCAAAATCAGATAGAAAATGTAGCACTAAAGAGTATATCCCATTTTTACCCCATTCAAAATTTTGCTTTGCCCCCAAATTGAATCTTGTTTGTCACTTACTTTTAGATTTTTTTTGTGTAAGAAAAGATACAAGAAAAGAGACTAAGGAAAATGGGAAAGAAAATAAAATTTCTTTTTTCCAAATGACTAAAAAATATTTCTAAAATGAACATTAAAACCTGTAGATGATGCCAATGAATAGCATCACCTTGTAACACTGCCCACAGAAACACTGTAAAAAGTACAAAAGTTCACAACATATTGTAAAGTAAATTCTACAAGAAATTGCTCTGTTATCTCAGAGGTACCAGACATACCATATGTTGTGTCTGGCAGTTGCCATGGCAACTACTTTTAAAATTTAAGAAGAGGGTAAATTGTTGCCTAAAATCTCCATAACTTAGAGATTAGATTAAGGCACCTCTGAGTATTCATTTTTGGCACCTTTTAATGATTTGTTTCTTTCATTTCCATAGCACTTGGTCTTTGTGAGCTAGAGGGGAAGAATGGGTTCATTTCTGGCTATAATAGAAGCTTATAGAAAGGTAAAATATTAATATTCATTTTATTTTTTTCCCTGCTTGGAAAATTTGACATAAATAGGAAGACTACAAATAGGTGATAGTGATTTCAAATGGATTAGAATTTCTCTTCTGGGTCTAGAAGCAGCAGCATCTGACATTGAGTTCACAAGATTTAAAATTAACTAGTTATGAGGTAGTAGGGAGGAGAAAAAATTGGAATAATAGAATAAAAAGAGAAGCTGAGTCAGTTCAGAAACAAAAAAAGACAAAAACTAAAGTTCTTATAGACTTTAGTTTTGGTTTCTTGGGCCAACCACATTTTAAAGTGTATTTCCTTCAGCAAAACTGAATTTTATATGGATGCCACAAGTCCATTGTCTCCCTCTAGTTGTCAGGATGGGAGATTGTCCAGGATAAGTAATAATTAGGGCAAAGTATCCTATATTTTTTACTTACATGAAATATTTTAACATGGCTCCTTTCATGTAATAATTTCTCAGTAAAGTATGTTGTCTGATTGAACCTGGAAGATGAATCCTAAAATTTCAAAAATTTCTCATGACTGAACCAAAACAAATTTTCTTTAAAATAGATTTTAAATCAATCATGTATTAGTTTTGTATAAATGCAAGAAGTTGTTTTTCTTTTTTCTTTCTCTCTTTTATCCCTTTACCATAATACTAATTTCATGTAACTAAGGTCTACTATTTGTACAGATTTCATAGTTTACCTGGCTAATGCAACTTATCTACATGGAAAAGATGGTAAGTCTAATTCTGGGAAAATCATGAGAAAAATACTTTGGAAAGACTGTGGAGCATGCTTAGACATTCTCTAATAGGCTCTGGTCTGTTAACCACATGATTAAGATGAAACATTTTAAATTAGCTGTGTAACTGGAACTGGAGATATTTTCAAGAAGGCCTGAATTAATTTCAGTTTTATCTCTTGGTTTCATTTGGTGACTCTATTGTGTCAACTAGTGAGAGACCTTGGAACCTTCCCTGTCTAAGGCCATGTAACTCCAAGAAAAGGCCTTGATCCTTCTTCACCTGTACATTTGTTCTTTTTAATTATAAGTTCTAAACCAGCAAAACCAGCAGCATGGCCCTTGGAGAGTGGGCCAGATCATTGTTACATTCATATTTTACTCTTCTAGCCAGCTCTTCTCTTCTTTTCTGCTATTTCCCTAAAATCTTTGTTCTTTCTTTTCTTCATTTCTATTTAACAAATAGAAATGGCTTTCTTTTCTATCATTTTAAGTCAACTGACTCCAAAAATCTTTTGCTATGTTGAATTCAGATACCCACTGGTAATTTTTTTTGTGTGCAGGGTTGAAAAAGGGATAGTGATCTTTCTTCTACCCTATAAATCTATATTTATTTTCACTAGAAATTTGCTATAAAATTCTCTGTGGTACTTATGTTTTGTCCTAATTCTATTTTTTTCAGAGATGAAGAGGGAGTATATATATTCCAGTCAAGAGGCATAGCTGCTGAAAAGGGAAGGAAGGAAGGAGTTTGTATTTGTTACAAGGTAATTTAAGGGGAGAGCATAGAAGGAGAGATTCAGAAAAGAACTCCTGTAGAAATATTACTTGAGCTGAATATTGAAGAAAACCAGCGATTCCAAGAGACAGAAATGGAGAGGAAATATTTTCCAGTCAAGAAAGGAAGAAAATGCACATTTATTAAGCACCCACTCTGTGTCAAATACTGTGCTAAGCACTACAAATATTATCTAATTTGGTCCTTAGAAAAACCCTATGTTAAGCGCTATTGTTATTACTATTTTACAGATGAAGAAACTGAAACAGACAGGTGACTTGCCCAGATTAAAGGGAAATAGAGTATCATATGCAAGACAGCAAATGGGACAGTATAGTTAGAGTGCAGCATATGTGGGAGGAAGTAATATGTAAGAAGATCATGATTAGATCTGTGCTTTTGGGAAATCACGTTATACCATTTCCCCCCCTTGCTTTTATATTCTGGCACTTAGTGAGACTTGGTTTCTTCTGGATAGTACTGCATTCCTAGCTATCTTTCCGGGGTTAAATCCTTTTTCAACCAGATCTTGAATCATTGTTCATGGTGAGGTAGTAAAAAAACTGTTTATTCTCCATCAACATTTCATTTTCTCCCTCTACTATCATTCAGCAATCCTTTCCCCTTTGAGAATCATGTAATCCAAATTTACAATTCAACCACATTTTTGTAGTCATTATTTTATGAGCTCTGTATTATTTTACTTTCTCAATGGATTCAGTGCCTGACTCATAGTCTCTCTTTCCACCCCAGTTTCTATCTTCATAATAATTACTCAATAAACTTAACTCCTAAAATCTATTTCTCTAATCTACCTCAGCCATGCACAGAAATATTCACTCCCTTGATTTTACCACCATTCACAAGTATTCCATTCAATGTTCAAGAGCTTTGAAACGCCTTTATCTGCTCAAAGCATTTTTATCCTTCCATCTTGCCCTGTCCCTCATTTAAAGGTATGCTAGTAAATGTTTACCTACTAGCTCTCTGGAAAAAAAAAATGTATACATGACACATTTTACAATTCAATCTGTATTGTCTCTTTCTCCATCACTTTTTTTTCTTTTTGCTGAGGCAATTGGGGTTAAGTGACTTGCCCAGGGTCACACAGCTAAGGAATGTTAAGTGTCTGAGACCAGATTTGAATTCAGGTCCTCCTGACTTCAGGGCTGGTGCTCTAACCACTGCACCACCTAGCTGCCCCTCCATCACTTTCTTAGTCCTAGACAAAACAACAAAAATAAATCAAATTCTGATTTGTATTGTTTGCATTTTTCTGAAGAGTAAATGCTCACAAATTTAATAGTTGTCTCCTGAGAGACTGTTCCATTTGGCTCTAGTATATTCTTTCTAAACTGACTCTTTTTTTTTTTTCACTGTGATCTCTAATCCTTCTATCTCTCAGTACTTTCTCATGCCATCACCACTATTCTGTCTACATTCTTTTTTCTTCCCAATCTTGATCTCTGAATTGAACCAGTTTAACCCTAAATATCTTCTATTTTTTTCTTCTCTTTTTTATGTTGCTTATACCATCTCACCAAATCTCAACCCTAGATTACTCTTACCATCTGCCACTCTTACTATTGTGTACATGCTACTGAATGGGACCCTCAGTGCACCAAAACAATTCTTTTAAACCTTCCTAACTGGTTCTTTAACACACAACACTTGCTATTCTAAACTAACTCTTCTCTCCTCAAATCTCCAAAACACTACTCTTCCTCTCTCTTCTCGTTGGGAATATTTCCTCAAACTTCAAAAAATTTGAGTCCATTCACCAAAAAAACTCCTTCCTTCTTTCTTTATCTCTCATTCCTTGTTGCTCTCCACTGTGAAGGCAGCTAAATGGCTCAATGGATAGAGCACCAAGTCTGAATTCAAGTCCAGCCTCAAACACTTATTAGCTATGTACAAATCCATTCTCCCTACTTGAAAATAGAACAGGCTTAAAGCAGAGTCTTGAGGTATGCCTAAAGTTAATATTCTTGACATGGATACTGAACCATAAAGGAGACTCAGAAAACTTTAGGGTTAGTACAGTATCTTGCCAATTCATATAGGAGAGAGAGGTAGTAGAGAAAGAAGGTGGTTAACATCATCAAATGCTGTTTTGTGAGCAGTCAAGGCACACTACTAGCAAATCAGGACCAGTGAGCACCAGGTAGGGCAGGACAGACCTAAGGTTCTTTTGAGTCAAAACCAAGGATTCTTTTTAGTTTTGCTTGTCCTATTTCTACTTCCCTCTCTGTTTCTCATCAATTCCAAATCTTTCACATTTTCAAGTCCCTTTCCCTAGATTTCTTTACTTTTATTTCTTAATTCCTCTTCTCAGGATATTTTGAGATTTCTCATTGGTTTATTGCCACTTTAGCATTTTCATTGCTATTTTTTTCCTCTACAATTTTTCTTGGAAACCTATATTGAGATGCTAAAAGTCAGAATGCTCTGGGATCAAAAAGAAGCTAAAGCAACTGTCAAAAGTACATTTATAGAGTTTTTTTTCACCCAAAGATCTCAAAGTAATATATGAGATTCAGTTGACAATAAAAAGGACTTTTTTGTTTTTTGTATGTTTGTTCACAAAATTTTCATTATTTCCTATGTCACATTAATTTGAATTAATCCAAGAGTCCTTTGCCTTCTTTCAATGTCAACTTTTAAATTTTTTAGATTAATAATTTATTTAGTATTTTATTTTTCTTCAGTTATGTGTAAAAGCAACTCATTTTTAAATTTTGAGTTCCAAATTCTCTCCCTCCTTCCCTTCTCCCCACATTGAGAAGGCAAGAATTTCTATAGGTTATGCATATGAAATCATGCAAAACATTTCCATATTGTGAAAGAAAAATAAAGTTAAAAAGTATTTTTCAATCTGAATTCAGACACTAGAAGTTTTTTTGTCTGGGAATAGACAGCATTTTTCATCATAAGTCCTTCAGAATTGTCTTGTATCATATTGCTGAGAATAGCTAAGTCATTCACATCAAATCATCTTATAATATTACTATTACTTGGTACACAGTACATATAATTTAGTATCAGCTTATGGAAATCTTTCCAGGTTTTTCTGAAAGTATCCTGCTCATCATTTCTTATAACACAATAGTATTCTATCAAACCACATACCACATTTTATTTAGCCATTCCCCAATTGAGGCACACCCCCAATTATTTGCCCCTCAGAAGAGATGCTATAAATATTTTTGTATATAAAAGTTCTTTTCCTCTTTGTCTCTTATTCCTTTTGGAATATAGACATAATAGTAGTATTGCTAGATCAAAGAATTTAATGGTTTTAGAGCTTTTGAGTATAGTTCCAAATTGCTCTACAGAATGGTTGAATCAGTTCACAACTCCATTAATAGTGCATTAATGTCTCATTTTTCCACATCTCCATTATTTGTTTTTTTTCTTTTCTGTCATAGGCCAATATAATAGGTAGAAGGTAATACCTCTGAATTATCTTAATTTGCATTTCTCCAATCAATAGGGAAGTAGAGCAATATTTTCTCCCAGATGGCTATAGAGAGCTTTGATGATTTCATTGAAAACTATTCATATTTTTTGCTCATTTATCATTTAGGAAATGATTCTTATTCTTAGAAATTTGACTCAGTTCTCTATATGTTTGAAGAATAGGGCCTTTACCAGAGAAACTTGCTTCTAAATTTTTTTTCACAGTTGCTATTGTTAACTTTATATGTCTTTGTTATATTTCCCCTAATTTGTTTATTCTGTTTTCTTTTTTCTTTTGTCCTATTCCTCCTCAAGTGTTTTGCTTCTCCTCCCTTCTATCACCCTCTCTCTACTTCTCTTATTCCCTTTCCTTTCTGACTTTCCTGTAGGATAAAATAGAGTGTGTATGTTATTCCCTGTTTTAGCTAATTCTGATGAGAGTAAGATTCATTCACTCCCCCTCACCTCTTTCCTCTTCCTCTCAACTGTAAATGCTTTTTCTTGCTTCTATTATGTAAGATAATTTGCCTCATTCTTTCTCTTCCTTTCCCTTTCTCCCAGCACATTTCTCCCTCATCCCTTAATATTATTTTTTTAGATATCATTCCTTCATTTTCCTTCTAATTGCCCTAACAATGAAAAAAAATTCTTATGAATTACAACCATCAATCTTCCCATGCTGGAATGTAAACAATTTAACCTTATTAAATCCATTATGATTTCCCCATCCTATTTATGTTTTTGTGCTTCTCTTAAGTCTTGTATTTGAAAGTCAAATCTTCTATTGAGCTCTGGTCTTTTCATCAGGAATGTTTGAAAGTCTTCTATTTCATTCAATATCCATTTCCCCCATTGAAGGACCTGGATTTGAGTATGGACTATTTCAGTGCTGGCAAAAAGGCTGTTGTAATCTCCTTCTGACTAGTTTTGTGACCCCTTTAACCATCTATGGTCTGAGAGTTCTAGCAGAAGCTGTTACCACTGCTGATTCAGTGGCTTCCAAAGCTTGCACCTGAATTGCTGGGTCTGGGTCTGTGTCTATGCTGATATGGTCTATGCTGGACTGTGCTCCAATCTCACCCAGGAGTGACAGACCTTTCCGGCTGAACTTCTAAGTTGTTTTTGGCTGGAAAATTCTTTCTCCCTGTGCTTTTTTGGGTTCTTCTACTTCAGGATTTTTTATGGCATTATTTAAAAGTATGGGGAGGGTTTTTGGGGAGAGTTCAGGTAAGACCTTTTCTTTGATATCATGGCTCCCTTCCTCCCTCCCTCCCCAATGATCCAGTGTAACCTTTTTGTTTGAGTTTGGGGCACTCAAATAGGAAAAGTTTTATTACAGAAAAACTGTATTTCTTATTAATTATATATTGTAGCATTTCTAGCCAAAACAGGAAGATTGGCAGATTTAAAAATAATCATGAGAGGTATAAAGATACAATTCTGTGCCTCTTTGCAGAAATGATAATTGGACTGTCTTGGGACAGGAATGGTTTTTTGCTTTGCATATTTAATGAACAGTGGAAGAAAAACTATGGAAGTTATTATTCTGCTGAAAATTTCAGATAGGTCATTGCAATTTTTAATAATTTATTATATGTACAAATATGTGATTATTTTAATTTTCTATTATTCTGCTGAAAATTTCATAGGTCATTGCCATTTTAAATAATTTTTTTTTTTGCTTTTTACTGAGGCAATTGAGGTTAAGTGACTTGCCCAGGGTCACACAGTTAGGGGATACTAAGTGTCTGAGATCAAATTTGAACTCAGGTCCTCCTGACTTCAGGGCTGATGCTCTATCCACTGCACCACCTAGCTGCCCCTAAATAATTTCTTATATAAACAAATATTTATTTTAATTTTTCACTATTTCTTCCTCCCAACAGTCCTTCCCTCACCCTTCTTGTTTTCCTCCTCCTCCTCCTTCTCCTCCTCCTTTTCTTCCTCCTCTTCCTCCTCCTCCTCCTTTTCTTCCTCCTCTTCCTCCTCCTCCTCCTCCTCCTCCTCCTCCTCTTCTTTCTTCTCTTCCTCCTCCTTCTTCTTCTACAAAGTCATACTTCTAGAAAACTATAAGAACCAAAGCCTATTGGTTCTTAGAAAAGGTCACTTGCCAGCTTATGTAATTGTACAAAACTGGAAATATACTTTATAAGAATCATTATGATAAAAACAGTGAATTTAATCCTGAATATTAAATATGTCTATGACTCCAGAGACTTTTGGACGTGAAAAGATTAATTCTGGCGTGGTTTACATTTCACACACACACACACAAAAGGAGGAAACTCCCCACCCCCCACCCTCCAACACACTTTAATCCTTACTGCTAGCTCAATTCTTTTTGGTTCAGTGAAATTCTGAAAAAAAAAATAGTGTGAAAAAATAATAGGCTCCAGGAATGGTAATCAACGAAAGAATAGATTTACAGAAGCTGCGACCTCTTTTGCCTTTTTTCTTATACTTGAACATGAACTGCTCTAATCCCGCCTTTAAAGGATTAGATTTAGCAACAAATTCTTTTGAAAATTGGCTCTTTCAGTCCTCCAATTTTCATTTATAAACTTTCTAGAAAATGAAGACAAACTTTCCTTGTTTTCCACTATTTAGAGGACTACAAACCTTCTTCATAAACTTATTTTCTAATAGCATCCCTACCCCATCCCCCAAACCATGTTTCTCTCCCTGACTTTCAAACCTCCTTCTAAACTCTCTTCAAAGAGAAATCCTTGGCAAACTCACCAGGTTTCTTTTGATGGGGAAATTCCGAAACTCAAGTGTCTAAGGTCCTCTTAGAGAGTAATTTCTCCCTCTTTGGTCCATTTGACAGGAGGTCAATAAGTCAAGAGGCAAGGTTAAAAGATTAAAATTGTAGTTAGCATCAGTTAAATGGCAGTTGTCAGATGGCTAGCAAAAGTAAGGACAAAGATGGATACGTAAATATATATTGGCTTTTAAACAACCAAATGATGATATTACAGTAAACAGTCTATTCAGTTACTTTCCTCATTTGGGAGGTTGAATAATAGGAACAGGATATTTCGAAGGGAATGTGTTCACTTTGGGGTTGAAACTTGTTATCCTTAGTGTTTCAGGCAGGAGTTGCCAAAGATCACGTTCATTATGGGTTGTATTTTCTCTGTAGTTAAACCCAACAAAATTTTCTGGTGGGACAAAAAGTTTCTAAAGTGGTAGAGACCTTTTTCACGATAGAATTAGTGGATTCATCCCGTTGCTGAATAAAAACAGACTGTCTCTGTCTATACTACATTGTAGCTTTGTTCCTTTGACCTCTAAGGTAAGATTTTTTTTTTTCAGAGAGATGTTTCTCCTCTAAACTTGCAGCACAAGAGTTTTATTTGTTCTTCCATACTTTGAATGGGAAAAGGACATTTTCTCTAAATGGAAATTCCTGGAAGACTTTCCATTTCTTTGGTTTTATGTAAATTCTTTCTTGAATACTTTTTTTTTAAATAGATTCTTTTTGGATTTTTTTTACCTCATCCAGGTTTGCCTCTATATTGCTTCATCCTCTCTTGAGTTAAAAGCCATCTTCTATTACAAAAAGAAAGAAATGAAAAGAAAATAAGCAAAAATGAATAATATACTAAAAAGTTGAAAAAAGAAAAGGGAGAAATGTCTTTTGATATCTCTTCTTTAGAGTCAAGCTTATTTTTTATAATTTAACACCACTTTTTACCTGTTTTGTGGTGGTGGTTCTTTCAGTTTGCATTATTATCATTATATATATTGTTTTCCTGGATCTGCTTACTTTACTCTTCATCAATTCATGTAAATCTTTCCATGCTTTTTTGGCATTCATCCTATTCATTATTTCTCATAGCATAGTAATATTCTATTACATTCATTTACCACAGTTTCTTTAGCTATTTTCCAGCCAATGGTCTTCTACTTTGTTTTCAATTCTTTACTACCTCAAAAAATTCTGCTATAAATATTTTGGTGTACTTGAATCCTTTTTTTTTTAAATCAATGATCTCTTTAGTGTGAATATCTAGTTATGGAACCTCTAGGTTATAGGACATGAGCATTTTGCTTTATTTGCATAATTCCTAATTGCTATCCAAAATGGTTGTATAAATTTATAGCTCTACTAACAATGCATTTAAGTGTCTGTTTTTCCAGCCCCCCCTCCCAAAGCCTTGACAGTTTTTGTGATATTTGCCAAATTTTGGGGTATAAAATTTTTGTTTTGATGTGCATTTACTTTATTATTAGTGACTTGGAGATTTCTTTCATATGGATGTTAATAGTCTGCAATTCTGTAGAGAATTATTTATATCCTTTGACCACTTATTTATTGAGGAATGGCTTTTGGCTTTCTACATAAATACTTTTTATATATCCACATGTTATTATTAAAACTCATATTATTATTATTATGTATTGATATCTATATATCTTAAAAAACCAAACCCTTATCTAAGAAACTTGATGCCAAGATTTTCCCTTTATTCAAAAAGTATTCTTTTAGTAGAGTTACACTTAAAAGAGTATTCATTTTGTTTGGCAAAAGCATTTAAATTTCATATCACCAAATCTGTCTCAATCCCATATTTGGCTAAGACTACATCTCTTACCCATAGTTGTGAAAAGTATGGATCTATTTCTCTTAAATATCTTATGGTATCATCTTTAATATTAAGGTCATAATAAAATTTTAATTTATTTCAGAATATGGTATATATAATATTATATATAATAATTTCTGCCAGACTGCTTTCTAATTTTCCCTGTAATACTTATGAAATAGAAAATTCTTTCCTAAGTAATATTATATTTTTCAAGTTCATTGAATCTTTGGTTATTGAACTCCATTGATTCTATTTTTCTCTTGTATAGTCTTTTCCATTTATTTACGTCTCTAATTTTAAACCAATACTAAATGACATTGATGGCTGTTACTATATGTTGTAGTTTGAGTCCGGAACTATTATTCGTTCTTCATTTCTATCTTTCTAGATGTTTTCTTTCTTCAATTGAGTTTTGCTAATATTTTGTCACATTCTGTAAAGTATTCCATTAGTTGATTGATTAGTATAACTTTAAAAGTTTAAATTACCCCTGGTCACATTAGCATTTTTATTGTACTGGCATGGCCTCACTATGACTATTGAATATTTCTTTATTAAATTATTTTTTATTCTTTAAGGAGGACTGGTAATTGAATCTATTTTGGATGTTTTCATAGATAGTTCTCCAAACGTCTTTTATGCATTTTGAATGGGGCTTCTCTTCCTATTATTACCTGTTGGATATTGTGGTTTTAATAGGAATGTTGATTTTTGTGGGTTTATTTTGTTGCCTACAACTTTGCTGCAGCTATTGTCTCAATTAGTCTAATTGATGAATTCTTAAAATTTTCTAAGTCAACTATAATTTATAGTTTGATCATCTCTTTACCTATCTTATACTGCTAATTTTTTTCTTTCATCTTATTATTTTTAGAAATATATCAAATAATAGGGGCAGCTAGGTGGTATAGTGGATAGAGTACCAGCCCTGAAGTCAGGAGGACCTGAGTTCAAATGTGGTCTCAGACACTTAACATTCCCTAGCTGTGTGACCCTGGGCAAGTCACTTAACCTCAATTGCCTCAGCAAAAAGCAAAAAAAAAAAAAAAAAGAAATATATCAAATAATAGTGGGAAGAGTGGGCCATCCTTGCTTTATTTTTATATTTATTGCAAACTTTAAGTGTATCCTCATAGCATATGATATTTGCTTTTGGTTGTAGATAGATTTTTTTAAAAATGATTTTAAAATGTATGCATATGTATCGTATTATGGAGTTGGTTTTTTTTAGCATAATGAATAATATGCTTTGTCATAGGCTGTTTTTGCATTCCTTGAATCATGCAATTTTAGATTTTTTTTACATGATCATGTTGATTTTTTAAAAAAACTTAGAACTTAATGCTGAACCATCTTAGTATCTCAGTAGAAATCCAACCATAATGAAAGGTTTATCGGGTGAATTTAAGTCTGTTTCACAGAATTTTGTTTAACATGTAAAATAGTTGATATTCATTAATGATATTGGTATATAGTTCTTCTGTGCTTTATCCTTCTCTGCTTTGGTAATAGGATTATAATTTGTCTTAAACCTTCACAATATACCAATGCTATGCCATTACACTAGCCAGAACACTAATTGGGGAGCAGGGAATGGGTATATGGGAGAGAACAGCAATCACATTTCTGACAGACTGAATGCTCTTTCCTCTAGTCCTTAATTGGGATATGAAGTAGCATCATATCTGTTCTTTCACATATATTTGGTCTAGTGGTACAGAGTTTAGGCACAAATAGGGAATAGTGAGTAAAGCTATTTATCCAAGAAAAACAGCAAAGAGGAGTTGGGGATATTTAACAAATTAAGATAGACCAAAAATTATTTAAAAGTAAATGAGCCTTTTTTAGCTGTGAACAAAATGAGATCTTAGCTCAAAATGGGGAAAAACAAAAACATTTCTCCTAGACTTTCTTCTGAGGTAAATTGTTGTCCAGAGAGTCAAAACATTCCATCCAAGTCAGTGATACCAAATCACTCCAGAATATAGTCTCTCCTATTAAAAATATACTTCTATCTCTGTGGGAATGCTCTTTGGGGGACTCCTTTCCTTTAAGACCTTTTCTTTTCGTTTTTAAGAAAAATAATAGCTTTTTATTTTTCAGCATATATGCAAAGATAGTTTTCAACATTCATCCTTGAAAAACCTTGAGGTCCAAATTTTTCTCCTTTCCTTTCCCCTGCACCTTTCCCTAGACAGCCAGTAATCTAATATAGGTTAAACATGTGCAATTCTTCTAAACATATTTCCACATTTGTCATACTGCGCAAGAAAATTCAGATCAAAAGAGGAAAAAAATAACATGAGAAAGAAGCAAACAAACAACAACAACAACAAAAGATGTAAATACTATGCTTTGATCCACATTCAGTCTTCATAGTTCTCTCTTTGGATGTGAATGGCACTCTCCATCACAAGTCTATTGGAATTGCTTTGAATCACCTCATTGTTGAAAAGAGCCAAGTCCATTGCAGTTGATCATCACATAATCTTGTTGCTATGTATAATGTTCTCTTGGTTCTATTTATTTTATTTATCATCAGTTCATGTAAAACTTTCCAGGATTTTCTGAAACCAGCTTGTTCATCATTTCTTACAGAACAATAATATTCCATTTCATTCATATACTACAATTTATTCAGCCATTTCCCAACTTATGGAAATTCATTTAGTTTCCAATAGCCACCTCTCCCATTCTCTTATAGCTCTTCTTGCTGATAGACTATAGGAATTATTTCCCTGCCATTGATTAGAATATATCATACATTCTCCTTCCTCTCTTATGCACCTTCCCTTTCTAAAATTTATTTCCATAAAATTTAGTAATTGCACATGTAAAGAATTTGGGATTTTCAGGAATTTAGTTTGCAGTATTTTAATCCTGCTCCTCTATTATGATTTTGCCTATTTCTTTAATTTTTCTTTTACCTTTTTCCCTTTGTGTATTTATAAATAGAAATCTATGAGTGGACCCCTTTTTGTAGTTATTATTTCTTTTAACCCTAAAGGTATCTTTCTCTTTCAGGCTTCCATACTACTTCTAAACTCTTCACTATGACCTTTCCCTCTGACCACTTCTATTCTTCTGGATACCTTAATTCCATCCCTATCCTATCCCCATTGGCCCACAGATGAATTTTTTTGCATTATCTTGCCAAATAACTTTGCCTGGTCCTAAGTTCTCCCCCCCTTTTAGTTCAGAAATCTTTCATTAAACTCCTTCAGGACAAGAATTATCTTGCTTTCTTATAATTGTATCCCTAGCACTTAGTACTATGCCTGACTCTTAGTAAGTGCTTAAATAAGTGCTATATTAGCTATCACCTTAATTCATTTTGTTGCTAATTCTTTCAATGATGGTTGTAGGTATTTACTAGCTTTTTAAGAGACTTTACAAGTTGAATAATCAGCTTATTACTGTCTTTTTTGTTTTGGTGGTAGGGAGGAATGTTTCAAATATTTCTTTTTTGTGCTTTCATTAAAAATTGATGATTAGGCTCAGAAATATCATTTTAGGTTACATCAAACTCTTTTGCTTCGTGGGATATATTATTCCATTTACTTCTGCAGTTTTTTATTATAGTTTTATTATTTGAATTTCCTTTCTTTAATATTTGAAGATCTTTTGGTTGCTTGAAGAATTTGCTATTTGTCAATGGAATTATTAAAATAGAGATATTGCCATGAATTCAAGTTTTTCTATTCTGCTAATTATTTCTGTAATGTGGCCACAAATCTTGCCATTTATTCCTTTTTAATTTCTTCTCTCAAGATTCTGATTTCTCTTTTGAACTTTTTTTTATTCAGCTATAGTTCCATGCTCTAGAAAATCCATAAGAATCTATGTTTAATCAGATGTTGGTTCAATTTTTTTTTTGTTCTGTAGTGTTTACTTAGAGAAACCAATTATATTTTGGATGTTTAGATAATGATCTTCACTTCTAATTTTAGTATCTTTATTTATGTTATGTTCTAAGTTTAAATTGAATTTTGGGGGGCTTTTTAACCTTTTTTTCTTTATATCCCCCTATTGCTCCTTTTCTGACTGTTCCTTTGGGGACTTAACCCTTGAGGTTAGGTCCCCCCAAGACTGCCTCAGTCTCCTCTTATATATTACTTTTCACTACCATTGTCCCTGCTCCAAGTAAGTTCTAAAGAGATAGTTTGGCCTTAGCTGGATTACAGTCACCTTTCTTTCTGAAGTCCATGGTCTACCGAATGCATTCTCCATTGTGGCTGGGTATATAATGGGAATGTAGAAAGAATCTTATTTTCAAAGTTAACAGAATAATTGAATGGTAATATTTTCATGGAGAAGAGATGTTAGAAGGTGGAATAGGGCAAGGTACCAATAAATACTTCATGCAGAAGATAGAGCTTGGGTATATAGTTTTTGATTTATAGAAGTTCATATTCTGAAAGAAATCTGTTAACTTTACTGTACAGTCCTGTGTATTCTCTCTCTTAACTCCTGAACCCTGGTTTAGAATTGAAGGACTCCCGTCTCCCAACAAAAAAAGTTTAACCCTTTTATCCCCTCTTAAAAAATCTTCCAAGTGACAACAGAAGAACAGGGCATATCCTCATGTGACTGACCAAGTCACTGAGGGGTTCCTCCTTCTGATATTTCTTCTTTGTCCGTGGCCCCCATGTGTCCTTGAACCCCGTGCTGACCCCTTCCCTCCATAGGTACTCAGCTCCTTTCCTGCCTCTTTCCCTTCCCTACATCCTCGGGCAAATTCACATTAAATAAAAATCATTTTAGTGGAGGATTGCTGAATGGTCCAGGTAAGTAAAGCGACAACTGTCTGTAACGTTGAAGGAGCTTGGGAATTCTGAGGAAGAGTAGAGAAATGCATTCCAGGAATGGAGGAAACCACTAAGATGGATGATGAAGAATGATATAAGAAGTCAGTTTTGTTGTACAATAGGGATTTAAAATGTAATAAGACCAGAAAGGTAGGTTAGGATTAGGTGAAAAATTTGTGATAAAGCTGGCTGTTTGGACATTGTTAATGGAGGTAAAGTGAAACCCAGTTAATTAGTAGTGTTGCTAAAACTGTTTTGTGTTTCAAAAAGGCTTGAGTATTAGCTTCCAAACTGATTATACTGGTGATAATAAGTTAAAATAATAAATCCTATAGAAAGCATTCTTTTAATTAACCCTCTGGTTTTCTCATACTTAGTATTGTTTTCTGTGTGGAAGTAATCTGTTCTATAATTAATTCATATTATACATTATATTTACAGTTTATTTCTCCCTCTTTCTGGGGGAGGGTGGGAGACCTTACACTCTAACTAGAAGTAAAAAATATCCCCAGAATTGACAGGAGGTGATGAGCTAATGCATGTGAGAATAGGGTCTCTCATTCACATATTGAGAAGTCAGGCTGCAAACCCCAAAAGCTGGGTGAAGAACATCAACCCTGTAACTTCCCCTGAGTGGTGCTTCCAGCTAGAATCCTATGAAGCAGTTTGTCAATGACCAAAGCTTAAAGTGAAGGATGCTGGACATAACAGAAGTGATTCCTAAGAAGATATGGGATAGATCAATTTATTCTTGGGGTCTCTTCTGATTCTAAAGAAATAAATTAACATAGAAACATAATGGTTTGAGAAAGGAAGGTATAAGAAACATTAAGCATAGGAAGTGTGATGGGGGGAATGGAAAGGGAATAGGAGTAGGAGAAGGAAGAGGAAGAGGTAGAAACAGAAAAAAAGAGAAACATAATAGAGAATTGTTGACATCTTAGTAGAATGACATCACCAACAATCTTATTTTTATTATTCCCTTGGAAATAAAGAAAAGCAACAACAATGATGATGATGATGATGATGATAGCTGGTGTTATATAACATTTTAAGGTTTATAAAACCCTTTATAAATAATATCACATTTTATCCTCACAACAGCAATAGGCAGGGGTTGCTATTAATATCCTCTTTTTATATATAAGGGAACTGAGATGGTGTCTGAGGTTGGATTTGATCCCAGGCCTTTTTGACTCCAAATCCAGTTCTCTATCTATGATTCCACCTAAATGCTTCAAAGAAAGTAATCCAATTAAGAAAAAAGAAGAAAATGAAAAACTCCAATTAAATAAGCAAATTACTCATTTACCTTTAGTCAATGTTCCCATCTCATAACCTTGTGAGTGAAGGTTAATTTAAAATGTTATTTTGTGCCCAATTATTTCCCAACTGTTTCTTCAAATCTGTCTCTTGGTCTTTTGATTTCTCTCAACTTGTCCAGTGCTTGTTGGACATAAGTTCCAGAAAATAATGAGACATTTAAAAGTAAGCAAGTTTTAATTCTATTGATTCAAAAAGAGGTACATCATCCAGAACCACAGACATACTTTACATGAGAATAGTACATTTCCCAGTCTCAGATTTTTTAACTTAGAGACTCAAGTAAAGAAGCATTATATTTGAATCAGAAGGATAGAGGAATCAAGTCATATTCCAAGTCATAGAGTACAAACTTTGTGGGAAAACAGAAAGGATAACATTCTAGATACTAACTGAGTTAGAATCTGAGTAGTTAGGGGAGTAAAGTCCAGCTAAGGAAAAGTGGGTATAATCAGTGAGGAGAAAGGTCTAACTCAGGACCCCATCAAAGGAGAGCTAGGAATAATTGTAAAATCCCTCTGGAGAGTTGAAAACTAAGAGATATGGAAAATAAATATGGAACACAGAGAAAAGAGATTTGGGGAGAGAAACAGAGACAGAGAGAGGCAGAGATAAAGACAGAGAGACACAGAAAGAGAGAGACAGAAAGGAGATACACTCACAGAGAAAGAAAGAAAGGGAGAAAGAGAAGGAGAGAGGTGGAGGGAAAAAGTAGGTGGCATTAAACTGGGACAAATTAGAGGGGAAAGAAAATAAAACCTAGCACTGTCCTCCTCCCAAGCTGTTGCTCCTCTGATTGTGGGAAGATGACATTTCCATATTGCCAGAGTCTACTCTAAACTGTGCCTGACTATACTTTGATAACACCATGGATTAACATAACACCTTTCCACATTCTGAATTGCAGTCCAAAAGAGCTCAGAAATCATTGTAAGTGTGCAATGAAGGTAATTATTACTAAGGTGCACTGTATTTTCTCAGTAGCATAAGTATAGTAATGTGATCTGACTTTGTAAGTGCAACTGCTCTTTTTAAAAGAAGAATATATGGTTGGGGCAGATGGGATGTGTGGGGAACACCCACAAAACTTAATGAAAGAAGAGATTAGGATGGTCTTAAGTAGCCTGAAGATTTTTTTTTTAAATCTTGAATCTAAAAAAAAAACACTTGAGAAGTTAAAGTATATTCTTCATTATTTAGAAATGTAGACCCTTTATCATTTTGTGAGGCCATTTAAAGCAACTGTTAAGAACATCCTAGACCTTGTGATTTCATCAAATGCCTAGGGATGATATTCTTCAGCCAAACCACCACCAAGTGTACATTAAGGAACTGATGTTCACAGTATAGCTGATAGCCTAGTGGAAATGAAATAATCTGTATTGACACATTTGGAAGTTTCACATCTTTTTCCACTTAACATGCTAACGTGATAATTGCCAGACTGATGATTTTTCCAGTGACACATCTCCCTTTGTCAATATTTAGACCTGTGTATAGAAAGCTTATCTAACACACCTGGCTAATTTTCACTTCATTTAAAAATAAACGGAACATGTTTAGCTTGCAGGGTTAGAACAAAAAAAAGGATTTTATAAATAATTCAGAACATCTTTGCAATAACAAGAAAATAACTACAAAAGTAAAAAAAATCAATGAAAGTACATATTTGATTTGATAAAATCCTTAGCCTAAATATGCCTTAAAATTAATATATTGGATACTATAGCTTTGACTTGCAAACAACTCTTTAAAGTCACTTAGAAAATAATGTGCCCTTTATTTCCTAAGGAACAGATCAAACTAGTTGTTTTAAGAGATGCTCTGCATTTACATTTATATTTACTTATCATGCTTTGGAAATTTCTTCTCAGTAATTAATTTCTTTTCACATTGAACTTCAAGACATTAAACTTCTCAGATCATGGAGTCAGTGTCCTGTTCCTAATCTGACATCTTGAGAGTTAAAAGGTAATATAGATGGTTCCATATTGAAACCAGAAATAGACAGCCAATTTTCCTTCAATTGATTTGAGAATCACTTAAAAATGACTGGAGGGTTGGGGGTGTGGAGAGGTGGGAAGGCCCTAAAATACCATTTTCCCCCCTGAAGCCTTATTTTCCCCCCTCCCTCCCTTCCTCCCTTCCTCCCTTCCTCCCTTCCTTCCTTCCTTCCTTCCTTCCTTCCTTCCTTCCTTCCTTCCT